>JAGSMP010000051.1:2400000-3000000 GCA_029286625.1 Parnassius orleans
GCGCCCTTTTGACCATTTATTATTTGATTGACTAATAAAGAACTATCGTATCACAGAGTCACCTAACAAACAAGGCTGTAGTTTTTGAGTTTTAAGAAAATGACCATATTAACCGAATGACCATATTACCCACACGTACTATAGATAACAATATACGTAGTAATAAATATACGTACGTACCGTGTAGTGGCGGTGTAAGAATATCCACTACCACACATCGTCCCGTGAGAGTCGTAAGAGGCGACAGAAGCAAATTGAAACAGGTGATAGGCAACAGCATCATCCTAATGAAAAAACTGCGTTTGCCAACCCGTGCGTGGCAACTGAAAAAGTATGAGGCAATCTGCGGTAGAGGCCTATGTTCAGCAGTGGACTTTTATAGGATGTTATGGATGGATGGATGAATTGGTTGGCAACCGCAGTTTTTTCTTTGAGTGTTTATTAGGAGCTACGAATCTTCTGTTTCATTTCTCTCTCACACGGCGGTATCAGAATATTCGCAACCCCATAGTCATTATATTTAACATATTATATATATCATATTGATATTGATAGAAAATCGTTGAATAAATTAGTTCTTCAATTGTTGTTATAACAAAAAATATCTAAGCACAAATCACACAATCTACACCAAATCAAGCGTAATAAATACGATCGGATATCGAATATCTAAGTTAAATCATCGAATTTAAGTACACAATAATGTATTTGACGTAATTCACATTATTAACGATCGACAAGGTCTTGAGCAGTGTGATTGTTCTCTGGTGGGAAGGGAATAGTGGCTGGCTTGAAAACAAACGTCAAACTTCAAAACCAAGCCAACCTCGTTTTGACTTTTGACGTATGGTTTCGTTGTATTGTGTAAATCTTAGAGTAATTTGTCGCTAACGCCGCAAAGGGGCGAACCTCAATTTTTCAAAAAATTACAGGAGAGCAAGAAAACATAATACATAAACATAAATATATTAGAATTAATGAAAACTACAAAATTAGATTAATTTTCTGATGAGAAAAAGCTAGTAATCGGGGAATAATAAATGTTTTCTTGGTCTCCTGCAATTTTTGAATAGTTGAGGTTCGCCCTTTGCGGCGTCAACGACGAATATTTTATTAATAACAGGATAAACGCTTGATATTCTAGCATTGACAAATAATATTTAACGTACTTGAATCTGAAGTATAAATATGGTAGCATTTGTGTACTTATGTACGCTTAGTTATAAATATACAAATCTCAACTATCCTATTATTCTGTTATACTTTTCTTATAGTGAAAATATTCCCAAATTTCCCTTTTATCAACAAAGATGCGTGATATGGAAGTGCTGTGTTTTATGTATTATTCCTTTCTTTTGTTTCTAGAAAATAAATCCATTTCTCATAACTTTCTTTCTGTGTGCCTTAACCTAAACCTTTTCCTAATCAAATCAATTACGCCCGATGTCAAACAAAAACCTTTCCTTATTCGAAAATACTTGTTACAAATAATGAATCTACATTTTGAGAACCCGTATTCAAAAGGATCCATACTTATTGTTAAAACGACACTGTAATATGTACCTAGATCTCAAATAACAATTTTTAATTGTATAATATCAATGCCGTATGATTGTGGCGGTGGTGCATAAGAATACGCCGACCCATTTTATTGCATAGGCATCATAATAGCCAATTGAAACCTAATGCATATATCGCAGCCAACTAGCTTAGTTAGCCTTTAAGTTAACAGGCTAGCCTTTTTACTAACGGCGTCATTCAACTAACGGCCTGAATGATATTCAGCCGATGCGTCTAAAACTACATTGCACTTATCTTGTAATATCAGCGACAGTAGTTCAAAGCGGCTGTCGCGGCTGGGGTGGCCCTTGGGCCACGCTAAAGTCGCGTTCATTTATATACATACATAGTTAATATTAGGCACAGACAATTTGTTTATTTAAGCTAGGTTTATTTAATTATTAAGCTAGGCTCTTAACTGAAAAGCTAATCATGCTAGTTGGCTGCGACACATACATAAGTTTAATTAATCCAGCAAGCGTCAGTTCAGTTATAGAATTTATTGGACAAACATTAAAATAAAACAGTCTCAGGTTTAAAACTAGAGTCCGTTTCAATAAAGTAGTCCCCGGAAAATATGCGAACTAAAGTGTAAAGTATAGAATTTAACAGCAAATGTCTAATTTCGAGAAATTTATACGTGGTAGAGCCACGCTGCAGCTATATTATGGTTGTACCACGAATGTGTCGGCTCGACCGGGGAAAGACCACGAACACCAATCTCAAGCTTAATGCTGCTCTGTTTCCTATGGTGAGTGGAGAGAACCGGATACCCTTTTTTCTGGAAACGAGGCATTCCACCTTAGTCCTCAGGGGTGGCAACGCATCTGCATTTTGATTCTTAATCGAGGATAAATGTAGATGTCTATGGGCTACAGCATTATCTTACCATCAGGCGGACTGTGTGCTCGTTTGTCACCCTATTTTTATGAAAAAATATGTGACGCCGCGGCTAAAGGACTTCTTTCGTGAAAAGATTCTTCTTAAATCATAATTTAAACCCAAGATTTAATTAACCACAGTGAATGTTAGATGTCAAAACTTATTATCTAATAAATAAAATTAATTTTGTTTGTTCGTATTTTATGCGCTGCCATGCCGTTCATCAGATCGGTAAAACTTTGTCAACTTATTGCTTGCACTTGCGCGAAGGTTACAGACATAGTACAATTAACTTACAGTAGGTGGCGCGTATGTACCAACAAATTTATAGAAAGTTATAATATATCATTAAATTTCAATTAATGTATTATCATGCCTAATTAAACAATATAACTCTTCCAAATTTAAAACGATATTTCCACAATTATTTCTTCTGTGGCAGCAACGCGTCGGTACCAGCTAGTATGTCATAAAAGCTTATGTGTATTATATGTAGGTACTAGGTACCCATAGTACGTAGTACTATTATTTATTCTGTGGCCATAGAATAGTACTCGTAACACCTAAAGACTAATCCAGGCACGCGGCGCATTATTTAACTGGCCATAATTATGTATGTTATAAATTGTCAACTGAATCACAAAATTGTCAATAATTGCAAGTAGACTCACACATTAACTGCAGTTTATCAAAACTCAAACTATGTTGTGTACGTAATTGTCGATGACCTAAATTAACCTAATAAAATTATGTAAAATTCTATTAACACTGGCAAAGACTTAATTGGAAAGACGGAGATTCAGTACTTTGTCTTAGCGTTTTATGGTTTCCATTTCAAACATATAGGTAACGTGTAAAGTTTGGTATCTATTAATAATTAAATTAAAACGGATTTAGTGGAATTTTATCTAGGACACAAGAGGCACGATAAAGAATATTAACTTTTACTCATTCGTATAACACAGGTACGTTATAGGTATACCTATAAAAGTAAAAAGTAAAGTTACAGCCTATATACGTCCCACTGCTGGGCACAGCCTCCTCTCATTTCTGAGAGGGCTTTTAGAACAGGAAATATCCGCCGCGCTGCCCCAATGCGTGTTGGCGAACTTCATGTCTTCGAAATATTTTTTGATTTCTCAGACATGCTCACGATGTTTTCCTTCACCGCCGAGCACGTGGTAAATCAGCACTTAAAATTGCAATGAACAATTTCATTGGTGCCGGCGAGATCGAACGGTTGCTCGCGTACTGTGTAACACAGCGAGCGCTAACCATCTGAGCTACCACGGCTGGGTATACCTATACATCATCGTAAATGTTGGTTATTTAATGCTAAATTTGAAAATGGCTCACTTATATCAAATACTTTATTATCATTTATACTTGCGATTGTTGTCATTTGGTGAAAGTCCATCTTTATTTTTGTGGTTTGGATATACACGTGTATTTGTTTCACTAATATTTATTTGAATTTATCAATACTTTTATTTAGAAAATGCTTTTTTCTTGAAAAAGTTCCCGAAATTCGCTCGTAGTGAAGGAGCTTAGTCAACGTTTTTTTTGTGCGCTATGATTTACTATGACTACACAAAAAGTTTAAAAGCACCAATAAAGCTTTAAACTTTTGGCGGCTAAATTCCAAAGAGGACGGGGAAGCTTTTAAACCGAAGCGTAGATTAGGTCGTCAGCCAACCTCGGTCACTCAAGAAATGTTAGACAGTCGAAAAACATTCGAGACAAGCCGAATAGTTAGTTAAAACAGTTGTTAGAAAACCCAACTGCGTAACTGCGTTTACTGAAAATCTACTAAAATCATAAAAAATCATACCCTATGTCACTCCCATCTCCCACAACTAAGACGAATCTAACGACATTCCATATGTCAAAATCCAGTGCCAAAGACAAGAAATACATACATATATACATTATACATACATACATGATATATAAGATGTGTGTATGTATGTAACCTGAGGTAGTCGTGTAAAAATTGAGGAATTACATAATATGTAGAACTTGAGCGAGAACTGGCTATTGGATCATCAGTAATCTAAAGCATAGTTAACAACCAACTTTCTCTCCTTAACACTTGTTCGAGATGCGTGCCGCACAAACTTGCCGATGTTTTGGATCAGGTGAATTGGTGCCAATTCATGATTCAAGAGATTCAACGCCGGTGAAAAAAGACTTACGATAACTGACCAGCGTAATAACATGATTCCGAATCAAAGTGACAGTTGACTGTATGATGCTATGAAGATGAGCCAATTCTAAATAATCATGCGCGAAGCACACAGGTATAAATGGTTGCCTCGTTTTTCTGCAAGACAAATCATACTGCAACTGTTGTGTTAGAAAATTAAAGATTACTTAGTTAACTCCGAGTGGTATGTGACAGTTTGTGCCCAAAAATAGTAGGTTGATACATATTATGCTAAAATGCACCTTCTCTGGTACCGCGACCACACAGCGTGGCACACGTCTGCCACTTTTTAGGGTTCCGTATCCAAAGGTTAACCAACGGGACCCTATTACTAAGTCTCCGCTGTCTGTCCGTCTATCCGTCTGTCTGTCAGCGGGCTGTATCTCATGATCCGTAATAGGTAGACAGTTGAAATTTTCACAGAATGTGTATTTGTTGCCGCTATAAGAAAACATAACAAAAATAAAAATTAATTAAAAATTGAACAAACCTGTGTGATGGTACGGAACCCTTCATGCGCGAGTCCGACTCGCACTTGGGCGGTTTTTTTTTTAAAGAAAATTGTCTATCCTAGCACACCCGCTATATTCCCTTGACCTAGCGACTTGTGATTTTTACGTGTTTCTAAATATCAAAGAAAAATTTAAAGGCAAGTGGCTTGAAAGCAAGAAAGACGTACAGACTGTTTATAATTTCGAGATTTCTGAGGTGTCTACAGAGGAACGGTATTTTCTGAGTGATAAAGTATATACGCGCTAAAAATATCTACCCTAGTAATCTAATAGATAAAAATTTATGTTTGTTTGTTCGTATTTTATGCGCTGCCGTACCGTTCATCACATTGGCGTAAAACTTTGTCAACTTATTGCTTGCACTTGCACGAAGGTTATACGCATAGTACAATTAACCTACAGTAGGTGGCGCGCGTATCGCACCAAAAAATTTATTTGTTATTGAATGTTTTATCATTACTAATTAAATAATATAACTCTTCAAAATTTAAAACGACATTTCCTAAATTATTTCTTCGCGTCGGGTACCAGCTAGTAAAGAATAAATATCATCATTTTAGAGTATCAAGTGTCTTTAGAGATCACCCACGTATTTAAAGACATTTTGGTCAGTGACATCGACACATTATTCGTTAATATGTGTTTGAACTTGACGAAAGATGATGTAGCAATGATATTTGATATTACCGATTTAGTAACGTTATGACCCGAGCACACCAAATGCGTGCACAGTATGAGAGTGTGACGTAATCAGTAATCACATTTTAAAATAATACGTAAAAATGACGACTGCTGTGGATGGTAGACGTCACTAGTACCGTGCACGTCACGCTCCTACATCTGGTGTGTTCCGGCCTTTATACACAAAACACGAATATAAATATCATTTTAACGAAGGATTTTGCCGAAAATTGATGATGTTTTTCGGTTTGAAGTTTAAAGGGTAAGGGAACTCTAGATTTAGAATAATTAATAATTATACGTACAGTTTGTTTGTGCGGCATTCAATTTAAGTCCTTAGGGATTATTTGTAGCCTTCTTTGAGGTATCAGCCGTGGTAGCTCAGATGGTCGCTGTAAGTTTCACAGTACGCGAGCAACCCGGGTTCGATCTCCGCCGGCACCAATGAAATTGTTAATTGCAATTTTAAGTGCTGATTTACCACGTGCTCGGCGGTGAAGGAAAACATCGTGAAAACCTGCATGTCTGAAATAAAAAAAATATTTCGAAGACATGTGAAGATCACTCAACACGCATTGGGGCAGCGCGGCGAATATTTCCTTGCCCTAAAACCCTCTCAGAAATGAGAGGAGGTCTGTGCCAACAGTGGGACGTATATAGCTTTACTTAACTTTACTTTTACTTTACTTATTTGAGGTCGGTTGAAGGTGTCCATGAGCTACAGCTGCCAGTAATAATGAAGTGGGTTGTTCGTTTCTAAGTCTAATATTATTAATATAAACCAAATAAATAATCTATACATCTATACAAATAAATAAAATTGAAGTGTCTGTTTGTAATGTCAAAATTACAGCTTTTTACTAAATGCATATGAAAGTATATACGGTACTTATAACAAAAACACAATTTTTTAAATTTTTGTCTGTCTGTCTGTCTGTTTGTTCCGGCTAATCTCCGAAATGACTGGACAAATTTTGACGGGACTTTCACTGGCAGATAGCTGATATTATAAGCAGTAACTTTAGGCTACTTTTATTTTAGAAAAATAATTGGGATTCCGCGCAAAAAAATTAAAACCTTAAATTACGGCGAAGTCGCGGGGAACAGCTAGTTACGAACAAAACAATAAGGCTTATTAGTGTAATAGAGCGCGCAGAGTTCGTTAATCAGATATTTTGTGAGTAACGTTGTTAAAGTGACAATTTTAACATAATTCCACCACTCCGGGTGCTACTGAGAATTTCTCGACAAAACAACTCAATAACTAATTTTTAGCCCCAACCGAGATTCAAACCCGGGAACTCATGATCAGCAACCGCGTTTACGACCACCAACACATTATAAAAGTACTAGGTTAATTCCTTAATTATGAAATCCTTGCTTTAAGTTCGTCATTCTTCATCTAACTTCTTCAGCCCGTAGAAGTCTTCCGCAGGACATGGTCTTCTCCCATTGTAGGTGGAAATTGCCTTAATCGTCACGTTTGGCAGGCGAGTTGATGATCGAAGTACCAGATGATTTGCACCGTGGAAGCTGCCTGCTGACCGTCGCCAGTTTAGATATTTTTTCGTCTGGCGTAATCGAGATGGTATATCGTCATCTATCGGAAGCCATGAAATAAAAAAATAATTACGTAAATTCATCATTCTGTAAGGAGGAATAATATGTCTCCTTTTCCTGCGAATGCTGATAAGGTGACAGCCACAGGCGTAACTAGGGTAAGGCAAGTAGGGCACATGCCCCAGGCGCCTTTTAAATGGGAGCGCAAAATTACCAATTATTTAATTTAAAAATCAAAATAAACTACAATAAACCAATTCATATCAACCAATCCTTTCCACGATTCCCGCGCTTAGTGCGAGTAGACAGTGCACTTGCGCGTTCTAATTCGACACAAATTTGTGACTCGAACTGAAAATTTTCGGGGCTTTGGATTAGAGCACGAGGGGGACGGAGCGTTGACTTCATTAGACGTGACCTCTCCAACTTTACGTTTAGGTTCAGTGTGCCTCTCACTATTCGGTGATTGCTGCCAGTTTTCACCCTCGCTATTATTGAGACATCACTGAGCAGTTGCCGTCTAGTCGTCATAATGAAGTCAATCTAATTTTTTAAGAACCGTCGGGGTTTCTGGAAGAAAGGGTTCATCATAAAGGGTCCCTCTTTCCCTATGAAATCGTCAAGCTGCTTGCCCCTTGGGTTTTGTTAACCTATCCCGAATTTCCCTAACTTCAGCTCACTCTTCTCTCTTGTGCCTAGTTTTGCGTTGAAGTCCCCCATTAACATTGTAAAGTGGGCTTTTGGAGGAATGCATGGCTCTAGAGATATCCTTATACATTTCCCCTACCTCCACATCGGGATGTGCTGAGGTTGGTGCGTAAATCTGTATGACCTTCAACGTATACCGTTTGGTGATTCTGAGTACAAAGTACTCCACCCTCGTCGATACACTCCCAATCTTTACAACGTTGTTAACGAGAGACTTGTGAACGATTAATCCGACACCTCCTTGGGATAAATGGTCGCCCTCTCAATATTAGATATTGATAGAACAAGTTGCCGGATTCGAGAATTACCATGTCCTCCCCGTCTCTTCGGACCTCAGATAATCCTATAATATCCCAGCGCAACTTGTCTGTCTCTTCTTCCACCTCCAGGATCTTCTCGTCAGTCCTCAGGGTTGCGTTATTTGTTGCCAGGTCGAGTTGTCTTAGGTGACAAAGGAACCTCCACCGGAGATTCTTAGCACCCCCTGCCCCGCCATTGTCACCACCGTAGCCAGGAATAGCGGGGCCGCCGGAGACTGGGGACTGTATTTTTGTAACTCCCTCCATGGGGGGTATATTGCCATAGTTGCCACGCTTGGCGAGCGGGTTGGCCACCGTAGTTTTTTTATTGTTATTTTGCTGTTATCATAAAGATGCTGCTGCTCATCTCCTGCCTTAATTTCCCTCTATCGCCTCTTACGACACCCACGGGAAGATATGGGGTAGTGGATATTCTTACACCGCCACTACACGGGATGAACTTTCGATGTAAAATAGAAAATAAATATGTTTTGTAAGATTTATGTCTGTTTTATTTACTGAATCAGTTTTTTTATATTAAAATAAATTACGAATGGGCGCAACTATGATGCGTGGCCTAGGCGCTATTTTCGATTAGTACGTTACATCGTCCTAATGATGGCAATTTTTTTTTCCAAAAACGCTAAAGTCAAATCATATAGACTAATTTAATTGTGATGGGAAGTAGTATTAACCAGTGTGAGTTTTGGCTCTTTGCTACAACCCTACCCAGGGTGTGTAGGCAAATTTTTCAAATAGTATTTGCCATCTTATGTAATCTTGGAAAGGAGTATCCAGTCCAGCAGTGAGCCTAAAACGCTATAGAAAAAAAAGTATATGGCAATCTGTACACATATAAATAAAATTAAAGTGATTCTGTAATATAGACATAAATGCTAATTAAGACATAAATGACAGTTTGTAAAATTTTTGTCTATCTGTCTGTCAGTCAGTCCGGACTAATCACTGACCTCTATATATGAACTGGCTATCACCGTGACATAATGAGGCGATTTGATTTTCGCCATTTTGGCGCTGACAGCAGAAGTGAACGTCCACGGAACTAATAATAGAGATAAGACAGTGTGAAAAATATATCGATAAAATTCTATATCCAGGCCTACCGTAACGTCCATTCTATTTATGTATCATATTTATATAATGCCATATAATAAATAAATGTATCAATTAATATATAAGCCTTAGACGCAAGCTTTATACCTCATATAAAACCAAGATTTTTACGTGGTAGAGCCATGCTGCAGCTATATTAGTAGTATAGTTGTAGTACGAATGGGTCAGCTCGACCGGGAAGGACCACGCTCTCAGAATACCAGCGTAAAATAGCAGCTTATTACTGCTGTGTATCATATGGTGAGTGTAGAGAACCGGAGACCCTTTTACTGGAAAAGAGCATTCCATCTTAGTCCTCAGGGGTGGCAACGCATCTGCATTTTGATTCTTAATCGAGGATAAATGTAGATGTCTATGGGCTACAGCATTATCTTACCATCAGGCGGACTGTGTGCTCGTTTGTTTTTATGACCTATTTTTATGAAAAAAAATCTGCGACGCCGTGGCTAAAGGACTTCTTTCGTGAAAAAGATTCATCTTAAATCATAATTTAAACCCAATATTTAATTAACCACAGTGAATGTTTGATGTCAGAAACTTATTATCTAATAAATAAGAATTAATTTTTGTTTGTTCGTATTTTATGCGCTGCCATACCGTTCAACAGATCGCGGTAAAACTTTGTCAACTTATTGCTTGCACTTGCGCGAAGGTTATAGGCATAGTACAATTAGCTTACAGTAGGTGGCGCGCGTATCGTACCAACAAATTTATTTGAAAGTTATAATATATCATTAAATTTCAATGAATGTATTATCATGCCTAATTAAACAATATAACTCTTCCAAATTTAAAATGATATTTCCACAATTATTTCTTCTGTGGCAGCAACGCGCCGGGTACCAGCTAGTATGTCATAAAAGCTTATGTGTATTATATATAGGTACTAAGTACCCATAGTACGTAGTACTATTATTTATTCTGTGGCCATAGAATAGTACTCGTAACACTTAAAAGCCTAATCCACGCACGCGGCGCATAATTTAACTGGCCATAATTATGTATGTTATAAATTATCAACTGAATCACAAGAATTGTCAATAATTGCAAGTAGACTCACACATTAACTGCAGTTTATCAAAACTCCAAACTATGTTGTGTACGTAATTGTCGATGACCCTAAATTAACCTAATAAAATTATGTAAAATTCTATTAACACTGGCAAAGACTTAATTGGAAAGACGGAGATTCAGTACTTTGTCTTAGCGTTTTTATGGTTTCCATTTCAAACATGTAGGTAACGTGTAATATGTTTGGTATCTATTAATAATTAAATTAAAAACGGATTTAGTGTAATTTTATCTAGGACACAAGAGGCACGATAAAGAATATTAACTTTTACTCTTTTTTTTTATAGGATAGGGTGACAAACGAGCACACAGTCCACTTGATGGTAAGTGGTTGCTGTGACCCATAGACATCTACATTTATCCTCAATAAAGAATCAAAATGCAGATGCGTCGTCACCCGTGAGGATTAAGATGGAATGCATCTTTTCCAGTAAAATGGGTCTCCGGTTCTCTACACTCACCATACGAAACACAGCAGTGTCAAACTGCCATTTTACGCTGGTATTCTGTGAGAGCGTGGTCCTTCCCCGGTCGAGCCGACCCATTCGTGCTACAACTATACTATTAATATAGCTGCAGCATGGCTCTACCACGTAAAACTCTCATTATTACTAAAAATAATTCTTATTAAGTAACTAAAATCAAACATAATCAAATCACATAAAATACTTTCATGTTTTAGTTTAAAAATTCAAAATATAGAGATACGATTTAAATAATACTACAGACCTTGGCATATTATGTCAATTTTAGTTCCCGGTACGGATAATGAGGGCGCTTCAAATCGACGTAAGCATTTTGTATGGCATAGCCAGTCCAGCGTACTTGTATATATAGAGGTCAGTGGGGCTAATCTTCGGAATGATCGTGATGAAACTTCATGAACAAATAGAGAGCAATGCCAGGAGGGATATAGGCTATGTTTTATCCGAAAAACTTGGAGTATCTTTTTGAAACCGAAAAATTGGTAAAATAAATAGTCATTGATGATTATTTCAAAAATCTAAATAACGCCTCCCAGGCGAAGCCAGGACGGGTCGCTAGTATGAAATATAACTTAAGTGTGAGTACAGTGGACCACATAGACGCTTGTAACATTTTTTTCAGTTAATTTCAGGTCTTATGATCGTTCTCGGGATATCGGTCTACTCGCACTACCACAGCTTTTCCTTCTTTTATGAGAGCGCGAAGAGCGGAAAATTCTTCACGCCATCTATCCTCTGCGTACTCTTGGGCTTGGTGCTTTTAGTGGTGACGCTTTTTGGATTCTTCGGCAGCTTGAAACAGAGCACTTGCATGGTGAATTTGGTAAGATATGTGAATTTATAGAAAACTAATTTTAAAGCTTTAGAAGATAGTATAGCGTATTGCAAAAATGTAGAGTAGGCAGCATAGGCTCGTGACGTTTGCATTGCATTAACAGTTGTTTTTTTTTTTATAGAATAGGGTGACAAACGAGCACACAGTCCACCTGATTGTAAGTGGATGCTGTGGCCCATACACATCTACATTTATCCTCAATTAAGAATCAAAATGCAGATGCGTTGTCACCCCTGAGGACTAAGATGGAATGAATCGTTTCCAGTAAAAAGGGTCTCCGGTTCTCTACACTCACCACACGAAACATAGCGGCATTAAGCTGCTATTTTACGGTGGTATTCTGTGAGAGCGTGGACCTTTCCCGGTCGAGCCGACCCATTCGTGCTTCAACCATAATATAGCTGCAGCATGGCTCTACCACGTATTAAACGAATATAAAACGAATTACTTGTTACGAAGAGGATTTTGTGAAGAATTTCGAAGTAGATATTTATAGAACACATAAAATTATAATGTTACTAGATAGTAAGATTCCTTTTTAACCGACTTTAAAAAGGAGGAGGTACTCAATTGGACTGTATTTTTTTCTTTTTTTATGTGTTTTTGTTACCACATAACTTTTAGTAGATATTAGTCACGTTATAGATATTAGTCACGCCTAGAAAACTGTGAAATAAAATCTTAAAAAACATTTTTATTTTGGGCACTTCCCATACAAGTAAATGGAGGATGATTTTTCTTACCCGTCTATTCCATTATGTGGGGTATCGTTGGATAGGTCTTTCAAAAACACTGGAGGTGTGGAACAACATCTTTCCGATTCAGGGGTCCGTTTGCGAAATATTTAGCTTTAAAGTGGTATTTTTCACAATAGTAGTATATATAATGAAGTTAAAAGGAAAACTATCACAGCTAAGTAGAATTCAGAGGTTAACGAGTAATAGTTGACCAAGTAATAAAATGCACTTGGATTAGTAAAAATTTCGTAACAACTCCAAGAAAATGACCTAAAACTAGCTGCATTATAACTTTGTAATGTTATTGTAAACTGTTAAAAATAAACATTTTATGAAGAAAACGACTTAAGTATATGCATTACTACTATTAGCTTTACTTTTTCATTTGCGGGATGGATACGGTATAAATATCAAAATCGAAGTTTTTTAATCTTTTTTGAATACCACTCCCTATAAGCACAGAATAAATAATAGTACTACGTTATAAATCTGATTTGAAAATAAGTCCTTCAGTTACAATCTTCCTATTTGGGCCCATTTTGTCGTTATAGCGGTCAAACCGCGAACTCACTTATTATGCTCATTATGAAGAAAGTCCACGTATTGTGACGGGCAACTACGAAACCCTACCTCTACATTGTGCGTGGCCCGACACGCACTTGGCCAGTTTTTTTTTATTAGAGAAAGAGAAAAATTTTTATTAGAAAGCTGGTGCTTCTCATGTGGTCCCATATAAATTTGATCAAGGTCTGACCAGTAGTTTTTGAGTTATCCTTAATAATTTATATTGAAGTCGGTTGTACAAAATTTTATTTTTACCACGTGTTTTTTTTATAGGATAAGGGTGACAAGCGAGCACACAGTTCACCTGATGGTAAGTGGTTGCTGTGGCCCATAGACATCTACATCTATCCTCGTTTGCGAATCAAAATGCAGATGCGTTGTCAGCCGTGAGGACTAAGATGGAATGCCTCGGTTCCAATAAAAAGGGTCTCCGGTTCTCTACAGTCACCATACGAAACATAGCAGTGTTAAGCTGCTATTTTACGCTGGTATTCTGTGAGAGCGTGGTCCTTCCCCGGTCGAGCCGACCCACTCGTGCTACAACTATACAATTAATATGCTATCTTAGTATCTCTTACTTATTTCCGCCAAATACGGTCTGAAGAGTATTGAGAGCCGGTATGATTACAGGCTGTGTATTAAACTGTAAGATGTAAATATCGCGTTGAACTATACAATATTTATCAATTAATATTTACCAAAGTTTTTGAATTTTTCAGTATGCCTTCATTTTAGCTTTGATCTTAATCGTCAAACTTGTGTTGGTCGTTCTTACCTTCACGTTGGATCCAGACGTAATCACGAGCTACCTAAACATACCGGTTTGGGGTTACACATACGATTCCGAAATACAGGATGAGATTGACCGCTTACAAGTATCGGTAAGTTAATCACTATGATGGTAATCACAATAATATTTCATTATCTATACAATAAATTTGTGTCTGTCTGTAATAGCGAAATAACTGCCTTTCATTGAGGTCAGGGAGTTATTTGCATGCTATGTTTGTCTATCTTTCCGGGATAATTGGGATGAAACTTTACGAACAGATAGAGAACAATGTCAGGTGTGATAAGGCTATATTTTATCCGAGAAGCTTAGGGATGTTTTTGTGCAATCGAAAAATTGATAAAATAAATGGACGTTGATGACTATCTAAGATCTGAATGATGGCATAAATGATATTAATAGACACAACCCAGGCGAAGCGTAGGTGGGTCGCTAGTAAATAATAAAACAATAGGTATGCTATAATATAATGGCGATGTAAGAAAATCGATCGAAGAACTCGAATTAAAATATCACTAAAAACTCACGAAACTCACTATCACTACAGAAGTAGGCTTCACATTTCATTTGAAAAGTCTGTGATAATATTTTATTATGTATGTTTGAAAGTTTAAATGAATATTGTATTTAATAGCTAAGTAGGTACTTAGTCTGCTATTAAAATATTATAAAATTCATTAAAGAAAAGAGCCTACTTCTTTTAAAAGGCCGGCAACGCAGGTGCAATTCCTCTTGTGTTGCAGTTGTTCATGGGCGACGGCAGCCATTATCACCAGGTCAACGTATGCTCGCCTGCCCCTCTACTATGAAAAAAAAATATTACGTAATACTGCGCTAGGTAGTACACGAAATGAGTAAATATTTATTGTAGATAATTTGATAAATCCTAATGAAAATATAGATGCAATAATGTGGGGAACACAGCAAGTCTAAATGTATTATCTGAAATTAACGTCAATTGAGAATTGTGTCCACTGCTGTACAAAGCCTTCCTCCAAGGAATGCCACAAAGAGCATAGTAGACTTATTATGTTGTTCTATGATGATAATGATGTTGATGAGAATTGTGTGAGCATTTCTCTTATGCCACCACCACCACATGGAAAGATATAACATAAACGAATTAATTATAAGAAAAAAAATTGAATAAATAAAATAATAAAAATATTTCGGTTTTACATGTAAAAGTTTTAAAGGTAAATACTGCATATCGTTCTAGCTCAACTGTTGCGGAAGCAATTCTTACTTGGACTACGTCGGTATGGATTTCAACAGTAATCAATCTACGGTTGTAGTATCAAATCTGGTCGACGGTGATAACATTATGTTGGTCCTACCGAAGTCTTGCTGCGTTACCAGTGCAGACATGTTCTGCACGAGAATGAGAATCACTAGTTGTAAAGACGCATTAGCCGATTTGCTGATACAGAACTCTAGCGTTTTGGGAGTTCTTGGTGTTTCTGTTATGTTTATACAGGTAAGTATTGCAATTGTGTTTTCAACCAGTGATAAGAGCTGATTAAGGGAATTGCAAAAAAATCTCAATCAGTAACGGGAGTAGGGTACCTCTGGCCGGGTGTCTAGTTTTTAGTTCACCTGTAAACATACGATGACTCAAAATTCATAGCGGGCAGTGGTATTTTCATCTTTATTAGAGTATTTATTTCTCATTAATATTTTTTTTAAAGAATATGTGTGACTAACTAGCACACAGTCCACCTGATGGTAAGTGGATGCTGTGGCTCATAGACATCTACATTTATCCTCGATTAAGAATTAAAATACGTTGTCACCCCTGAGGACTAATATGGAATGCCTCGTTTCCAGTAAAAAGGTCTCCAGTTCTGTACACTTTCCACACGAAACACAGCAGCATTAAGCTGCTATTTTACGCTGGTATTCTGTGAGAGCATGGTCCTACCCCGGTCGAGCCGACCCATACGTGCTACAACCATAATATAGCTGCAGCGTGGCTCTACCACGTATAAAACTATTAAATTTACAATGAAATCTCGACGTTGACAATGTTATAGTCAATCCGGGTTAAGATAGTAGTAGTTTGGGTTATTCAAGTAAGAGTAAGTTTCAGAAAATAATTTCAAATTTGTTTTTAAAAAAAAATCTGCATGCACTGCCGCAGCTGCACTGTATTTTGAAGAACTTAATATTTCTTAAGCATTTACTACTCACGAGGAAAGCGTTTCTTCACTGCCGAGCGCCATAAAATTAATAAATTCAGTTATTTTAATAACGACAGGGAGCTAACTAGGGTCACTCACTTATATAATTTAAGGCCACCTCACACTATAACGGCTCGAGGCTTAATCATTTTAAATATTTCAGTTACTAGGCATCATATTCGCATTACTCTTGGCCCGCTGTATTCGCAAGTTGAAGAGTGAGAAAGCTCTCATGACATGGAAGATTAAGGAGCAGATGATTCTAGCTCGGCAAGCGAGCGAAAAGAAAGAAGAGAGTGTATATATAGACCACCCTGATTCCAGCACAGCTTAAAAATGTCGATAATTCAGTAAATAAAAGGATATCAAAATTGTAATTATATACTTAAAAAATAAACAAGTAATATTGTTAATTACGAGTGGAATAATTTATATTCTTGTTAAAATAACAATTGACATAATAAATTCAAATATTTTGGTGAAACATGTATACGAATTTTAGTTACTCCATAATTTACTACATTCCATAATATTTTCTTTTTAATTTAAAATACAATTTAATAAAAAAGCAATGTAATTAAAAATATTCTGTGATTGTTTTTGTATAAAATGTACTAATCACAGAGTATCTTTTATAACCAAGGAGTACTAATGTACATCCTTTTAGGATTTGGAGTGTTTACTATCCTTCGAACTACGAGGGGTGATCCAAAAGTAATGATAATGAAAATAAAACACGGTAATTAAAGTTAAAATAATAATTTATTTTTCTACATAGTCTCCTAACAAATCAATACATTTAGTCCATCTTTTTTCTAAACCCAGGATTCCCTTTGAAAAAAATTCTTTGTCTTGACCCTCCCAAAACGCTTCAACAGCGGCCATTATATCGCTATCGTCTTCGAATTTCTTGCCTCGGAGGCGTTCCTTGAGCCGAGGAAAGAGGTAGAAATCACTAGGAGCTAGATCTGGCGAATAGGGAGGGTGTTCGAGCAGTTCGAATCCCGTTTCTTGAATGGCAGCCATCGCAACTGCGGCTTTGTGAGCCGGTGCGTTGTCTTGGTGAAACAGCACCAGCTCGCAGTTTGCCGCGTCTTTTTCCTTAATGGCCTCCGTAATCTTCTTATTTGGTCTGCGTAGTAAGAGCCCGTAATAGTGGCTCGCTTTTCCAAATATTCCACCATAATTATGCCTTGAGCGTCCCAAATAACAGATGCCATAACCTTTCCCGCCGAACTTGAAACTTTGAATTTCTTTGGCGTCGGTGAGGAGGCTCGCTTCAAGTCATCGATTGTTGTTTCGTTTCAGGATCAAATGGTGGATCCAGGTCTCGTCCATAGTCACAAAACGGAACAAAAATTTTCTTGAACTGCTTGGAACTTTTCGAGATTGACCCTCGAAATGTCAACTCGATTTTCTTTTGCTCGTCGGTTAACATTCTGGGTACCCAACGCGCAGAGACCTTTTCATATGCAACTCGTTCGCAAGGATTCTTTGAACGCTGCCATGAGATCCCTGTGACCTCAGCTACATGCCTGATGGTCACTCTTCGATCTGCCAACACAACATCTTCGACTTTTTCACGTTGTCTTCAGTGAGGACGTGGATGGGCGTCCTTCGCGATGTTCATCTTCAGTGGATGTTCTGCCCAGCTAAACTCCTGGCCCAGCGTGCAACTGTAGAATATGGAGGAGCAGAGTCCCCCAATGTTTCCACTAAGTCACTGTGTATGTCTTTTGAAGAATTTTTTTTCAAACAGAGGTACTTGATGACAGCTCTAATTTCGTTTTTCTCCATGTTGATGTTATCTCTTTGACAGTTCGTATTCAAATGAATGTATCTCCCGGAAATCGTGATCTATTTATATGATTTTTTTAGGCTGACGTAGTGAGTATATAAGCAAGCAAAAAATATTTTTTTTAGATTTTTATGTGGACCTGAAGTAACCGATTATCATTACTTTTGGATCATCCTCGTATGTTCCCCCATAATGTTTAGAATTAAAAGCATCTACATAATAGCTACTTAATAAGTATAGTTTTAAGAGTAAAATAACTGCAAAAATAAAACAAAGTATTATTTATTTCAATGGTTGATTAAATAATCAACATTTATTTAATGTACATTTTTGATATCATAAATATTATGATACACATAAACATTTCTATAATAAACTTACATCTTTGGATTTCATGTTTGAATGAAATAAAATTTACAAATAATTTATCATACTTTTATTTCTTTAGCATTACTTTTGTATTTAATTGTGTGATCCCAAAATTGCTTAGCCCTTTTTGTTATCTCATCCCCTATATGTTCATAGCTCCCATTAGCTAGATATGGAGGAGTAAATTCCCTGTATGCTATGCATACTCTTCGAGATGTAATGTCTTCACGAAGTACGCAATGCTCCCAATGATACCTTGCTTCACCATAAAGAACAATTATGGATCTTCTGAAAACAAAAACCAAGGAACTGTTTATGAATGTTTTAATTAATTTTATGTCTTATGTGAGAGGAGACCTGTTCTTAGCAGGGGACCTACATTGTCTGTCTAACTGACCAATCATACATATTATAGGGACTCTCTTCCTAATGTTTGGATTTATTTTAATCACATCCAACAGTATGTGCGATGATACTTTGTCAATGAATACAAAGTTATTTATGCTATGCGTAGTACATGATTACATTATTTTTTAGTTGTGTATCGCCAGCAACGCAAAGTCAGGAATTTGCATTTAGCAAAACCCAAAATTAGGGGCTTTTTAGGGGCTTTTTAGGTGCTAATTAGGTGCCAAGTTTAAAAATTAGGTGCTCTAAAATTTTCACCGCAACAAACTGTTAAAATTTGATTGTTGTATGATGAAGTTATTAGATATACGGTAAATATTAATAGCAAGGAATTAAGTGCTAATTAGGTGCTGCAAGTATAGGTAATGACAAGGCGCCCCTAATAAAAATAAACATATTCAGAACAAAGCAGATGCAAAATTCAGGTTTTCTGAAAATCAGAATAGAATCAAAATTGCTTTTAGAAAAAGCCCAAATTAGGGGCTTTTTAGGTGCTAATTAGGTACCAAGTTTAAAAATTAGTTGCTCTAAAATACCGCAACGAACTGTTGAAATTTGCGTTACAGGATTATTGACATAGTTACTTCTGCAACGACTTCGGCGCTGCGGGGAGTGCAGTCCCTTCGCCCTTACGTAGCAAATCAGCGATTTTCACAGCGGGCGGGGGCTGCTCTCCCTCCGCGCCTACGGTTTTACAAAAACACTCTAGGGGTAGGGCAGACACGACTACGTGGAGTCTGGCATTCTGATTTGATTTTAGTACAGATTCGACCTATCTTATCTATAATATATAACTAATAAAGAACAAACAATGCCATTCATTTTTTTTTATATGATAAGGGTAACAAACGAGCACACAGTCCACCTGATGGTAAGTGGTTGATGTGGCCCATAGACATCTACATCTATCACAGCAGGATGTAGATGACGGTAATATTCTGGGAATTATCGGGTCCAGGACCACCATTACCTTACTATAAGGTATTTTGTTACGTGGTAGAGCCATGCTGCAGCTGTATTAGTAGCATAGTTGTAGCACGAATGGGTCGGCTCGACCGGGAAGGACCACGCTCACAGAATACCAGCGTAAAATAGCAGCTTAACGCTGCTGTGTTTCGTATGGTGAGTGTAGAGAACCGGGACCCTTTTACTGGAAAAGAGGCATTCTATCTTAGTCCTCACGGGTGACAACGCATCTGCATTTTGATTCTTTATTGAAGATAGATGTAGATGTCTATGGGTCACAGCAACCACTTACCATCAGGTGGACTGTGTGCTCGTTTGTCACCCTATCCTATAAAAATAAAATAAAAATAAATATCAACAGTTTGTTGTGGTGAAAATTTTAGAGCAACAAATTTTTAAACTTGGTACCTAATTAGCATCTAAAAAGCACCTAATTTTGAGTTTTTCTAAATGCAAATTCCTGACTTTGCGTTGCTGGCGAGACACAGCTTTATTTTTTTACAATTATTATTAAGAATTATTATTAATATATATCAACTGTTTTTCTCTTACTCATAGGCTATGATTGTCACAAAATCATAACAAAATGTAAAAAAACAATGTTCATATTTGGATAATGTAATTGTAACCAATAAACATTATCATCCTTGTAAAATGTCAAATGTCAATTTATGAGTTTATTAAGTGTCTCCCACACACAAGTGGCTTGCGGCGGCAGCTAACCACGAGCCGCGGCTCCAGTCACTGCAACAACACACCACCGCCATTTGTTGCTGTGGTGTATTTGCTACGATCGGACTTCAGTCAACTGTGACAAAGTCATAATTTATATATATATATATATTTTTACGTGGTAGAGCCATGCTGCAGCTATATTAATAGTATAGTTGTAGCACGAATGGGCCGGCTCGACCGGGAAGGACCACGCTCTCACAGAATACCAGCGTAAAATAGTAGCCTAATGCTGCTGTGTTTCGTATGGTGAGTGTAGAGAACCGGGACCCTTTTACTGAAAAGAGGCATTCTATCTTAGTCCTCACGCTGACAACGATCTGCATTTAAATTCGGAAACGAAGATAGATGTAGATGTCTATACCACAGCAACCACTTACCATCAGGTGGACTGTGTGCTCGTTTGTCATCCTTATTCTATAAAAAAAAAAAAAATAATACTCCTATTATATTCAGCAATATTATCCCATATTATGTTTTTAATCCTAATGATTTTGTTATCACGGTGTGAAATATAAAGTATTGAATAATTTTGCATTGTTTCTATTAAAATCTCTGTATTTAGCGCCATTTTTCATGCGGTACACGCGGCCTGTTGTAAAAATTTGCAATTTATCACGGACTGTGGTCAGTGATAGGCCGCACGTTTGTGAACACACATGCGGTGGCCGAGGGGGCGGGGCGTGCGTCCGTGGCCTGCCGCTCGCAGGCCGCGGTACGATGGCACGTGTTTGCAGCATTGCAAGCGAATACAACTGGCCGCCACCACAGCCGCCACCGATAGCCGCTTGTGTGTGGGAGACGCTTTATTAGTTTTTTATGCTTGCCAAAGGTAGCAAACTCTTCAGCACTCACTGTGATGTCATCATTAGTAAATAAATTGAAGATATAAAAACATTAACAACTGCTTAGATAACAAAAAATTATTAAAATTAATGTTTATGTTAATCATAATATGTATAAGGCAAAAACACATAAAACGACAACTTAAAAAAGTTTACATACCGCATTGACCTTAAGCTGTTATCTACTTCATAGTTGAATAATTTTGACAAAACATTTTGCAACATTGAAATCAGCAAATCAAAAGATATTAAATGTGTATTTTAAATTTTACTAAGGGTATTGATTTTTATTACTGGGAATAAAATAAATTTAACATTAATATAACTAAAAATTTGCAGAAAAAATCTGCCAACACGCATTGCGGCAACAGTCTAGTGGTCTGGCAAAGTGTCTGTCTACTTTTCAGATCTAAAAACCGTTTAAGAAATTAGAGACCAGTGACTTTACTTTTAGCAGAAAAAATATTAATGATAGTTGTAAGTTTCAGTAAATAAAATAAATAATAAAAAAAATTAAATCACGAAAAATCAATTTCGCTACAATTACTTATATTTTTTGGTGACCAAACATTGTAAATAATTGTAGTTGTACTCATACAAACTTTTAGGTTAGTATGAGTAGATGAATGTAGACCATTAAAATAAAAGCCTTAATAATTTAGTTACCTTATCAATGGAATCCTTATAATAGCATCTATTTCCTCAGTAGGTTTACTGGCTTCTAACATAGTCTTTTCTTTATTTTTAAATTCTAAATCAATACTTCCATCAGGCATAACAAGTGGGTAATATTCATCCGCACAACACAGATTATATTTTTTGGTATCTCCTTTGAATAGGGTCATTGTGAGAACTGAATCTGACAAACAATTAACAGTAATAACTCTCTCACCCCATATCCAACAGTCATCTATATGAGGATCTATTGACGCACCTTTGCTAGGGTCGTATTCTAAAGAGCATTGCTCAATTACCTGAAATCCTCGTAACAAGTCTATTGAGTCAAATTTATCTTGTAAATACTTAGAAAAATGAGGAAACCCATCAAAGTTACCGGGAACAATCTTTTTCTTTTTAAAATTAGTTTTCGGGCCATAATTCTGCTTACGCCGGCCGCTCTGCGATATATCCCACGGTACTTCGTCAATGCATTTTATAAGTTCGTTTTCTTCATCTTCTGTTATGAAGTCTACTTGGATGTATATTCCAGGATAATTAATAGGTTCACCGATGTGATTAGGATGCTGTTTATATACATCTATTTCCCATCCAGGCCACGCTTTGTTACAGAATGGACAATATACATAGCCTTTTTCCTTGTCAAGATTTAATGAAAGTTTAAAGTTTTCAGCACCATAAAGCGTCTCACAAATCAAACATGTTCTGCAACCTTTGCAGCCGCAAGGGCGTGGTTTCATTTTATTATAATATTTTAATTTATTATTTTATTAAATATTACATTACATTACAATTTACAATCAATGAGTTTTTGACATTGACACTTGACATTTGACAGAATGACAGTTTTGATGGCACAGCTTCTACATATTTATTTATAATCTGTGAGCACAGTTACAACCATAGACTTAAAATAAACCATAGACTTAGGATATACTAGCGTATAGACCAACATAGTGTGCAAGGGAGAAAAACATTCCTTATGGCAAAAATGCAAGATGGAAAAGGATACCAAATCTCATGACTCTGTAACCGATTTTGAATGACAGGTCGGCACAATTCGGCACGCAAGAAATAGCTCCGAGATATTTTGTAATTTTTAAAGTATAATAGTGGTTATTTTAGTAAGTAACTTTTTCCAAAATGGTTAATTGTTCCGTGAGTGAGTGTGCTGTTAATAATAGAAATAATCCTGATAATTTCACATATCACAGGTAATTCTCAAGACATCGTCAATGTTATGACGCGTTTATTTTGGTTAAAATTTATGTTACATACTGTTTTAAATATAGAATATATTCAATTATTTTGTTAATTTTGATATTTTGCAAAAAGTCACGTTGTTGATAATTTGCATGAATTTGGTAAATACATTTTTATACAAAATATTTTACATGTACGCTAGGGATTGACTCAACTATATCAAAATTAATGTCGATATTTATCTTGAATGTTTATAATGAATCGATAGACTTGCCTACACAACAAGAAAATAAATCCTCCGTTTGCGTTCTAAAATGTAATTTTATTTTTCCGTTTTTCAAACAGATTCCCTCCGGATTTTATAATTAGAAAAAGTGGTTTAGTTTCATTGGACGGGTTGGTTGGAATGCAAAGAAGAACTCAACAATTTGCAGCAAACATTTTCTTCAGAAGTCATTTCTACATTATTTGTACCAGTAAGTAAAATATTGTTATAATAAGACTTCAAAAATATAATTTTCAAAACTTTAGATAAATATAGAGACTGATTTTCATACATTATAAAACTGTAGTACATTAAAGACAAAAATCTTGAGACTATCCTCTTTAAGCCATTATGAACCCAAATAAGTATCTATTTATCAACAAAATAAATGTATGCAACCAACCACCGTACAGCCTCACGGTCACACTAGTACAATATTCATAGCATCACGCTATTTACCCAGGGTTGAGCAGAAGCTTCGGAACTTCGATTATATTCCCAAGTCACAATGATAAAACTTTTAGCGTAGTTGG
The DNA here is from genome assembly GCA_029286625.1 of Parnassius orleans. Lineage (NCBI taxonomy): Eukaryota > Metazoa > Arthropoda > Insecta > Lepidoptera > Papilionidae > Parnassius > Parnassius orleans. Next base: position 2,424,002 of record JAGSMP010000051.1, read on the forward strand.
TATAGATATTTAGTAATGCTCCTCGCGCTACTAGACGACCGCGCATGAGACGTGATAGTATAAATTCCATAGTATTTGATACTCACAACGGTCAATGCCCGATTCATGTGATGGCCGACGACATTGTCGCGAGGGCTTAAATAGCGTGGTTTATCCCTACAGCGTTATTCGTAGAGAAGAGGAACTCGTGGTTAAGTAATATGCGCAGATCAATAGATCTGCGAAATAAGATGCACTTGCCGCGGTCAGTCCATGAATGAGCGACCATTTTGTCAACATACCGAGATTGAGAGAACAGAGTGCATCTGTATCCTCAGACACTTAGTGCATTTACTGTGTTAAGATCATTATGTTTTTAAAATGCATGCAGCTAAAATGATAATAAGTTTATTATCACTTTATACTTTTCAGGACAGATGAAGAATATAAACATGAAGCATGATGAAGCCTCATAAACATATTGGCCTTTAAACAGAGCAATCTTATTTAACTGATTCCTACAAGTTTCCTTCCTTAAATTATTAAGTTTACATTCATACTTAAGTCGAATGTTAAAATAAACTTATAATCTATTTAATTATTAATTATTAAATGTTTGTAATTATCACAAGTAATACTTATATGAAAAATAAAGCAGCCATTATGTTGTACTCCGTGTCCCCGTTTTTGTTTCCCCATCAAAACATTTTATAAAATATATAAAATATAAATAGGTATATACTTAGTTAAGTACCTACCTATTTATATTAACAATATATTAAAAATAAATTCCGGGTAAACTGCCCGGCGGCAATATTTTCTCAAGATCATAGCTCGAAAATACAACATTCTGATGTGATTATTGGGAGTTTTTAGGTTTTCGGCAAAGTCACCTGGGATTTTATACATTTGAATTAAAATCCAACAAAAGGCAGAGTAGGTTCAGCTTATTCCCAGGAACATGTTATATGAATATTTTAGAACTATCATGGTAAAATTCAGTAAATTTTGAAGTTAATCAACTTCAGGCACTAAACAATTTTTATAATCATTTTCGATAGTCCTTTTAAGTAAAATATACATAACACACATGTTTATATTTAAAAACATTGTTAAGTGCACGAAATTGAATAACGTCAAAATTTAATTGAACTTTACCATGATAGTCCTAAAATAATTAAAAAATATTCATATAACATGTTCCTGGGAATAAGCTGAATCTACCTGGCTTTTGTTGGATTTTAATTCAAACGCAGGTGACTTTACCGAAAAACCTAAAAAAACTCCCCAATAATCACATCAGAATGTTGTATTTTCGAGCTATGATCTTTGGAGAAAAATATTTACTGCCGTGGGCAGTTTTCCGGGAATTTCTTTTTTAACATATTGTTAATATAAATAGGTAGATACTTGACTAATTATATACCTATTTATATTTTATATATTTTATTAAATGTTTTGATGGGGAAATAAAACACGGGGACACGGAGTACATAATGATTGCTTTATTTTTCGTATAAGTATTACTTTTGATAAACATTTAATAATTAATAATTAAATACATTCTAGAAGTTTATTTTAACATTCGACTTAAATGTGAATGTAAACTTAATAATTTAAGTAAGGAAACTTGTAGGAATCAGTTAAATAATATTGCTCTGTTTAAAGGCCAATATGTTTATGACGCTTCGTTATGCTTCATGTTTATATTCGTCCACCTGTCCCTGAAAAGTATAAAGTAATAATAAACTTATTATCATTTTAGCTGCATGAATTTTAAAAACATAATGATCTTAACAGAGTAAAGTGCACCAAGTGTCTGAGGATATAGATCTCTCTCACTCTCTATTCTCTCAATCTCGGTATGTTAAGAAAATGGTAACTCATTCATGGACTGACCGCAGCAAGTGCAACTTAATCTCGCAGATCTATTGATCCGCGCAGCTATTACTTAACCACGATTTCCTCTTCTCTACGACTAACGCTGTAGAGAATGTACCACGCTATTTAAGCCCTCAGCACAATGTCGTCGGCTATCAAGCATGAAGGGAGCATCGAGCGTTGTATCAAATACTATAGAATTTATACTATCGTGTCTCATGCGCGGGCGTCTAGTGGCGCTTCAGGACTATTACTAAATATCTATACCTAACTACGCTAAAAGTTTTATCATTGTGACTTGGGAATATAATCCGAAGTTCCGAAGCTTCGCTCAACCCCTTGGGTAAAATAGCGTGATGCTATGAATATTGTACTAGTGTGACCGTGAGGCTGTACGGTTGGTTAAGTAAGGTTATACATTTATTTTGGTTGATAAATAGATACTTATTTGGGTTCATAATGGCTTAAAGAGGATAGTCTCAAGATTTTTTTATCTTTAATGTACTACAGTTTTATAATGTATAAAAATCTGTCTCTATATTTATCTAAAGTTTTGAAAGTGAAATTTTTGAAGTCTTATTATAACAATATTTTACTTACTAGTACAAATAATGTAGAAATGACTCCTTTTAATAAAATTGTTTTTATTCTTCTTTTTCTTTTATATTCTCAAGAAAATGTTTGCTGCAAATTGTTGAGTTCTTCTTTACATACCAACCAATCCGTCCAATTAATCTTAACCATTTTTTCTAATTATAGAATCCGGAGGGAATCTGTTTGACAAACGGCAAAATAAAATTACATTTTAGAACGCAAACAGAGGATTTATTTTCTTGTTGTGGGCAAGTCTATCGATTCATTATAAACATTCAAGATAAATATCGAAACTAATTTTGATATAGTTGATTCAATCCTAGCGTACATGTAAAATATTTTGTATAAAATGTATTTACTAAATTCATGCAAATTATCAACTACGTGACTTTTTCTTTGCAAAATATCAAAATTAACAAAATAATTGAATATATTCTATATTTAAAACAGTATGTAACATAAATTTTAACCAAAATAAACGCGTCATAACATTGACGATGTCTTGAGAATTTACCTGTGATATGTGAAATTATCAGGATTATTTCTATTATTAACAGCACACTCACTCACGGAACAATTAACCATTTTGGAAAAAGTTACTTACTAAAATAACCACTATTATACTTTAAAAATTACAAAATATCTCGGAGCTATTTCTTGCGTGCCGAATTGTGCCGACCTGTCATTCAAAATCGGTTACAGAGTCATGAGATTTGGTATCCTTTTCTATCTTGCGTTTTTGCCACAAGGAATTTTCTTCTCCCTTGCACACTATGTTGATTTATACGCCAGTATATTCTAAGTCTATGGTTACAACGATTGCTGTTGGAGTTTTGGCGGGAACTTGACCGGCAATGGTTTGCTGCTCCTGTATTATTGTTTAAATAATGGTTTGAAGTGGATTTTGATATGTAAAAGTGGTGCGATTTTGTGTATTAAGTGTCTGCGCATGTGAACTATTAGTGGAAACGGTGAAACAAGTGCTCTGATGGTGATGTGATTCTCAAGATAAGGTGTCTGTCTGCTTAGGCGCCTTGAGATACCATTGCCAACTGTCAAGTGTCTGCTGGCTCAAGTTGCCGTCAAAATCTCCCAAGGGCTGCACAATGTGACGCATCAAAATATTATGAAGCAGTGTACTATGAAGGATAATTATACATTGTAACTTCAGGCTCAGAACGGCTAGAACCCAGAGCCGTAAAGACAGTTATAAAAAAAACGATTGCTGTTTTGGCGGGAACTTGACCGGCGGCGGATTTCTGCTCCTGTATTATTGTTTAAATAATGGTTTGAAGTGCATTTTGATATGTAAAAGTGGTGCGATTTTGTGTATTAAATGTTTGCTCATGTGAATTTTTAGTGTAAACGGTGAAACAAGTGCTCCGATGACGATGTGAATCTCAAAATAAGTGTCTGCTTAATAGGCGCCTTGAGATACTATCGCCAACATTGAAATAATATGTACTTACGTACTAGAACAACTATTTCAAACAAAAAATGTCTTCGCGCATGCGCAGGGAGGAGTAGTGTGGCGCATGCGCGGTTGGTTTTTATCATAGATTATGCGTAGGCAGAATGATCAGTATGTAATAATAGATTGTATTGTTAAAATTATGTAAATTATATCAGGTACTACTTTTAAAATTTGTCATTTATTTTGCATATAATATGTGCTAATTTAATATAATATTACATAATATTATATCTCAATTACATTTTAATGATATTTTTATTTGAATATTTTAAAAGGTAACTATGTAAAATATAAAAAAACATAGTAAATGTATGTGTAACAAAACTTATTGATTTAACATATACCTTACAAATATATTTATTTAGATTAGAATAAGAGTCGTTCATAAATGCTGGGCACGCGAGAGTTAAAAATTGACGAATTTATTCCACTTTTCCCTGTTTTCATGGCATGGAAGTGGAAACCTAAAAATAAAATAAAATAATAATCAGCAAATTTAAATATCAGAAATTTAGCCTAATTATGAATACTTCTATTTGTTTCTACAAAAAAAAAACATATTATATTATGCACAATTTTTCTCATACTTAAATACCTACAGAAACGTCGCATCTGAACAAATTAATTTCATAATCTATATTACATGACCCGAGATGGCGTCTTAGGAATAATTTGTTTGATTATTAATCTATAATACTTTTTATTAATTAAGTATCTTACTCACCGATGAAAAGTTATTCCTTGGTATTTGCTAACATTTCTTGAATTATTTGTGCAATATCTAAAACACACCATGGCATATTTTATCAAGATTTTTTTTTTATATAATCAACAGCTTGTGTCAACTCACTAGCGCCTATCGAGCGACTGAGTAAAGTGCGGCGATATCGCCGCAGTTGAATGAGACAGCGTAACTTAGTGCAGTGTCGCCTCTAGTACGTAGTACATAATAACTCAATGATCGTCAACTGTCTGCTAGCTCAAGTTGCCATCAAAATCTCCCGAAAACTACGCAATGCGACGCATCAATATATTGTGAAGCAGTATACTTTAAAGAATTATTATCACTTGATACTGACATAAATGAAGACATGGCTTAAAGGACATCTAAGCCAAAAATCTTAAAAACAGCGATTGCTGTTTGCTTAGAGTAATTACATACATACGTATGCTTAGAGAGAACCTACAATTTTGCGTCAATATACTTGTCTCGCTTTTTCTAATTTAATGTTCAAATAAGGCAAAAAGAGACAAATCTATTGAAAGATGTTGCGTGTAATTCATGCGTGGAAATAGAAATATGAAGTGGTCATGTTTGGTCTCTTTATACTATGCCAAATAAATACACTCATATCTTCTGATTTACTATAAAAATGACATCCCTATTGTAGTAGTATTATATGTGACGTTACTTTACAAGACACTACGTCTTTAATCTATAGTGATTTCCTTCGCAATGTTAGCAACAATCGACATCGATATACTCGTTTTTGTTTAGTAATTTATTTTATTATTTTATTATATGTCTGAAAATATTAAAAAAATGGGACTAGACTTATTATTATTTGAACGATCAAGTAAATTGTTTTCTAAATCAAGTGATGATTATTATATTACATTGCAAATATTCGTTTCGCAAACTTTAAAAACTAATAGTTAGGGAGGTATGAATACTAAGTCTTGACAGACACACGGTAGAGAAGCGAGTTGAATCCCATTTGCAACCCCAATTTTATATGCTTACTAACGATCCGCCCCGGCTTCGCACGACTATTTTCTAGATCTCGACAACAGCGCTACTTACCGGGTCCAATTGTGAGCGTGAGAGTTAATCAAAATCGATCCAGGCGTTGTTAAGTGATGATCTTTCATACAAGCGGCAATTAATTTTAATTTACATAGATTTACCACTTGCTTAGTGGAAAACCATCGACTATATTCAACAAAGCTTTTTCTGCTTGGATAAAAATATTTCGAAATCATGAAGTTAAGGCAGGAACTTGATAATACCGTGTAGCGGCGGCGTAAAAAAATCCACTACCTCCCACCAATTATATTATTACTTAGAAGCTTTAAGACCCCATACCATCCCGTGAGCATCATACAAGACGAAAAAAGAAAATAAAACAGAAGATAGGCAACAGTATTTTCCTGATAACAACCCAAAATAATAAAAAAATGTGTTTGCCAACCCACTTGCTAAGAGGGAACTATGGCAAATATTCCCTCTAAGTTCAGCTGTGGACTTTAATAGGCTGTAATGAATGAATGAATGATGGATCATATCTTGAGGGAGCAGAGAGGAAAACGGGTAATACGTTCGGAATCGATTTATTGGTAGTTGTGATCTAGCGATAAAAGAGAAGGCAGATCGCGGTCGTGCCACTGTTATTGTACTATCGTAGCAGTGCCCTCTGTGTACGTTCCGTGAAGCAAAACCAGTGTCGATTAAACAAACACAGTTATTATTCCCTGGAAAACCCATATTAAGTCTAAAGATAGTTTGGTGAAAATATACCAGCTGAATTTAAGTAGATTTGTACGTGGTAGAGCCATGCTGCAGCTATGTTAGTAGCATGGTGGTAGCACGAATGGGTCGTCTCAACCGGGGAAGGACCACGTCGCGTTAAATAGCAGCTAAAAGCTGCTGTGTTTCATATGGTGAGACCCCTTTTATCGGAAATGAGGCATTACATCTTAGTTCTCACGGGTGACAACACATCTGCATTTTGATTCGTAGTTGAGGATAGATGTAGATGTCTATAGGCCACAGCAACTACTTAACATCAGGTGGACTGTGTGCCCGTGTATCACCCTTATCCATAGAGATATAAGATTTATCCTATATAAAAAAAAGATTTCATAGTAACCTTTTCACGATATATTTTAAATTATACAACGATAGTACGAAATTTCGCATTATTCGACTACTTTTTTGTTGTAACATGTCAGATGAAGCTTCCATAAACTTTCATTGATATAAATAAGTATTACGAACCGGACTAATAAAAATCCCTTATTTTACTAAGTCATAGACTAAATGAATTTATCGACAAAGTTTTTTGTTTCAATAATGATGAAATCAATAGTAGTATCTATGGAATGGAAAAACGGCAACAACCTTGACCCCCTCTACCTCAGCCTACGAATTTGAAGTATATATATATAAAAAAAAAATTGACTGACGTATTTTAAATAGCACATCTCAAAATATTAATTATTCACCCATGTAATTTAGAAATAAAAAATAGTTAAAATCGCTCACCTTATAACGTCGATATTACTTCGAGTAATTTAGAGTTGGGTACTTTTTGCAATATGAAAAAAGTGCACCTTGCTTGAATATAATTGCAACATCGTTAAAAATGCATTAAATTCATTATTAACTGCAAAACGTTAATAAAAAGAAAAATTTGTTAAGTGTCGAATCCATTCGCCCTACCTCAGCTTACGAATTTGGAGTACAAATATAAAAAAAATACTGACAGACTTATTTCAAATAGCATATCTCAAAAATATTAATTATTTAAACTGCACCCATGTAGTTTATAAATAAAAAATAGGTAAAATCGCTCACCTTATAACGTCGGTATAACTTTAAATAATTAGAATTGGGTACTTTGCAATATGAAATAATAAAACCAGCCATGTGCGAGTCGGACTCGCGCATGAAGGGTTCCGTACCATCGTAATACACGTTTCTAGAAGGGGAGCCCGTTTTAAGTTTTAATTTATTTTAATTTTTATTATTTGTTATTATAGCGGCAACAGAAATACACATTATGTGAAAATTTCAACTGTCATATTACTCTAGCTTTCAGGTGTACGTACATAAGCTATTAATAGTTTAATTATCACAGTCAAAATATTCCTAAATAAATTCAATTTTTTTCAAATTCAAAATATTTATTGTAAGCTAAGAGTTACATTTGGCGTTAATTTAAAATATGATGTATCTTACAACTCAAACACCCTTTTCGGATATTACAATAATAGGTCTGTGACTGACATAACTATATTGATAACAGTTAATCAAAATTATAAAAGAAATTAAATTACATAACTTAGCTATTATAAAATTCTAAATAACAAATTGTTATGGTTGTAGCTAAATACTCTTTGAAACACAAAGCGCAAACACAACGAACAAATCGCGTTCTTAATATTTTGCTGACTCACTTGATCCGTTCATGTACAGCAGCCCAAACTCGAGTTAGGGAGATCCAACACGAGTTAACTCGAGTTGACCCATCACTAGTAGGAGTGCCGGTTTGTCTTACATATAACGCAATTAAATTCTGGTTGTTTCGCAAATATATCTGCTAACCACGTCGAGTTTAACCTCTGTTCCTCCATATTGCCGTGCCGTGCCGTGCTTGTATTTATATTTCTCCTGAAGATGTAAATATAATGAGCTTGCTACATATTTATTTATCTATGAATTTAATAACTATCGTAGACAGAGAATCCAATAGACAGCGTGATATGTTTTGTTTCATTCTCAAAACAAAGGACGCATATATCATATTAGCACTTGTAAGAAAGAGATATAGCTAATATATTGTTGTCCTTATTCCTGTACCACCTAAGCTGTTTTTCATTAAATTTAGTGGCAGACACTGCAACTGTCACGGAGTGTTTAATGTTTATTATTTTGTTTAAAAATTTATTTTCAAATAAAACTCGATAATTGTATGTTTTAAATTAGAAAATTATTTGATTTTATACCATATCATAATGTCATGCAGTGTTATGGGCTGTAAAAGCCGCAGTGAACGAAAAATTTAAGGCATTACATTTCACGCGTAAGTAAATTTATTTCATGAATATGTATTTAAATAACTTTCTGAGTCATGATTTACATGGAAGTATTAATTAAAGCGATGTTCACGGTCATTTTGTTCTATAAATTATAATGATATTATCATTATTAGCGATATTATAACCTCAAACCTAGGTTGCCAGCTAAAGTTTATAATTACCGAGGTACGACCTCATCGCTTACAATTACAGCGAGAGTACTTAATGTATTATACTACATATTTACCATTGTGTCAATATATCTGTGCTTATTATGTAATTCAAATTTATGCATCTTGATGTTTCTTTTTTACTTGTCAGTTTCCCAATTGATTCGGAAATAAAATGAGATTTAGCAACCGGTAAGAAGAATTGGGAGCCTACTAAATACTCTCGACTTTGCTCCAGGCACTTTGAAACGAATTTATTAGCCCGAGAAAGGTCAAGAACTGAATTGTTTCGTAATACACTTTATACAATAAAGGTTTGTATGCTTAAATATGGTCGTATTTTAAATCTTCTAACTGTGTTTTTTATGTAGTAGATGGTTAACTAAAGTATGTAAGTATAATATGATGGACTATGATAGGATAAAAGGGAATTTAAAAGAGATCATTTCTTTTACACTGAACATATAGAAGAAAATTGAAAAATGTAACATTTTTCCAGGAGGATGTTGCAAACATAGAAGGACCTGAGCCTGATGATTTAGTGATGGAACAACCAAATACGGTGCATCTTTAATTTTCATTGCCTTGCTAACTAAACACTAGTACTAGTGATAAGAATTAATATAAAAGTTATAGTTTAGTTATCATTTCATTTATTCAGTTTTTATTGGATGTTAAATAATATTGAAATCATGTGATATTTTTCGAAGGGGGCGTTAAAATTACTAAAAATGGGCATTAGATTGATGATGTAGATATGGAACTACCGAGCACATTTGCGGTAGGTTTTAAGTTTTTAAAAGATTGTGTTGTGCCGCTTACGAAAACTGGTGGTACTTAACTGTCATACAAGTAGGCTAATGGATTAAACACTAAAACCAGAGACTGAACAGTAGCAACTGTTATCTTTACCTATAAATTTGTATATGTAAAAGAAGCTGAACTACTCACTGACTGATTAGCTGATATTACGCACAGCATTATTTTTGTCGTTGTTTTTGAGAGCTATTGGTTTCCTTGCTTACATTGTGTTTTTTTTCTTTGCTGAATATGGTATAGGTAACATGTAACATTATGAACACAATTGAAAATCTCTTGTTTGCGATCAATAACGACCGCTAATATGTTTAATGGATTAAAACATTTTAACTTTCTATTTCAGCCACTGGGAATGGTGCGCGCTCTTTGTCAGAAAACAATGCGTTTAAAATAAAAGTGTCAAATCTGGGACAAAGTCTTGAAGAGTTTAAGGCCAAAGCTCTTGTGAACGAAAAGGATAGCAATCTACTTAACTCGATCGATCCCATCAATAAAGATTTCCTTATATTGATAATTACAGAATACTTCTCATTAAAGCTGTCATTTTAAGATATTTTGAGATAAGAATACATTATGAAACCACAAAAATTAGTGAGTCCGTCGAAAACATTAGGAATATTCATACTAAATTAATTTTATTTCAAGGACAGTTATAATTAAATTGAATAACCAATACCTATAAGTGTAATTATTATGATTTTCTTAACAAATAAATATGTTTTAATATTTGTTATTAATACTTTGATTATCCTATTCTAATAACATGTGAATAAAGTGGCCTAGAATTACTGACGTACGCTTCACAAACAAAATCTCCCTATTTCGTGGGTAATATTTTTATAGATATTTATATAGTTGCCAAAATGGCAGCACTGTGATGCGTGAATGAAAGGCAGAATAGCGGTTATTAGTTTGTGGCACAGAGTATTTTTTATAAACCGGAAGTTTGTGGGCAACTGGGCAATGAATAAAGAGTATTAATAATAACATTGTTATGTTAGTATGATTACATATTTATCTATTGTATAATTACCATTGTATATGAAGGGTAAAGATACCTTTACCCTCCATACATTGTATAAGTATCTATTGTCAACTTGATGAGTAGGTACCTACTCTTGTCACTCAAACTAAAATAAATTTGAGATTTCCGTATTAATCTTTGCTGGTTTTATATTTTAATTTAATAAGAGAGACCTTTATAGGTTAACTTCTTACACATCTATCTATATAAATAAAATGATAGAGGTTTGCAGTTGTGCGCGCATAACGGAAAAACTACTGAATAGATTTCCATTATGTTTTCTAAGTATTATTTCTTAGACACTTGACCCTTATCTAAAAAAATATTGCGATATCTTCATTTAATATAAAGTTATTAATATTTTAAAAACGCGGACGAAGTCGCGGGTATCAGCTAGTTTTCCAATAATAAAAATGATCTGCGTAAGCTTGCTACTAATGAGGCCAGTAAAGAAAATCTCGGAAGATAAAACCCTATACTATACATTTCTACGCCGCGCATGCGCCAATGCCACGTGTGCATTCGACACTTATCAAATTTGGTTTTATTAACTTTTTGCCATCGATATGACAAGATATGGTCGTGCGAACAAAAATTTTTCATGCTTTAAGCATAGAATAAATCAGCGCCATCTCTTAAATACTCATGAACTACCATGGAACCAGTGTTTCCACTTATGATTTTGGTTTTATCCTAGAACCTGTAGGAATACTCACTAAATTATCGTAAAAAGATAGCCTTATTTATTGCACCTAATTTTCAATATTTTAAAGAACAACATCGTTGCAAGTTTTGAATATCATTTCACGATTCTAAATCTTAAGTTTTGTGATGAAGAACACGTTTTCATTTTCAAATTATAATAACACTTATTCTCATACGAATAATGAATATGTAACTAATTAAAATATTATACCATTATTCCGATATACATAATGAAAAACTTTTTCATTCTACTCTTTTCTAGCTCTTTTGACCCTATCCTTTCGATAAATGTTAAAAAAATATATTGGGTGGGTATAAAAAACAGGGTTATCTGAAGTTCGATTTTACCCCAAATTATCCAAAACCCTGTCAACTTGAAGAGACGCCTAAAGCCCTACCTATGTTAGTAGATTTACCCTAAAATATTGCAAAATATCTAAAAGTGGAAACACTGCACGTATAATGTTACCTCTGGTTACCTCGTGCGCCCGTATATAATATAATGCGGCCAAATAAAAACTACGCGACTTACTAAACTACCAAGTGGACATGGCCGGTTAATCAATTGTAAACGGTAATTAAAATATTTATTAAAATTTTTAAAAATATATGTAATACATAATTTTTGTTGTACTTACCGAAAAGTCACCTTTTTATCGGAATTAGTACACGTTTTTACTATACAACTCGGCATTTTGGCAATGCAATGCGACGTCAGCTCGCGTTTGAAATCGCCAGACAACACTGAGCTGAGCTCGCGTTGGTGGTTGGTGTTCCATAAACATTTTCGCACCAAAGAGTCGGTGCCATTGTGTTTGTTCAATGACCCGGTCCATACGCAGTAGTATAATAAGTATGCTTTTTGCACTTATTATTGCACATTTATAATGGTGGTGGTTATATTCAAGCAGGGTGCAATTTTTTCATATTGTAAAAAGTAGGTACCCAATTCTAATTACTTTAAGTAATATCGACGTTGTAATGTGAGCGATCTTTAACAATTGTTTATTTCTAAACTACATGGGTGCAGTTTAAATAATTAATATTTTTGAGATGTGATATTTAAAATACGTCTGTCAATATTTTTTTTATATATATACTCCAAATTCGTAGGCTGGAGTAGGGGGGGGTACAACCTTGTAAAAGAAAGAAGGTGAGAATAATATAGCTATCTTATTTTGTAACATGTTAGACGTCATATGTATAAAGAATTCTGTTCTTATTTTAGGACTCTCTCTATGCTAGTAATTACTCTGAGGCTGTTTGGCATGTTGATCTGATATCGATTAATCAAAAAATCTATTATTTGGGGATAGGGAATCGATTGTTTAGATCGATGTGAAACACTGAATCGGTTCGGTAAATTAATACAAGTACTCGTCAAATTGGGGCGATTCAATAGCACACATAATACGAGAGCAGCACCCAATAGTTCTTTCCCAATAATTCAAGTACATATAGTGAGCGATTGCTTGTCTTCTTAGGCTGCGTTTCCATCAGAGATGTGCGAACATTTTGCAATTAAAATTGCAGTGTTATTGGTTCGATCCCCAGCCAGGAGATTATATTATATGACACTCGAAAAGTATATATTCGTATATTTGTATCCTATTTCTAATTGTTAGTTCCTATCTTAACTTAAAATTAAATTACATAAACGAATACAAGACGGGATGGGGAAGAAATGAAAGAAACCACTTTTTGTACAGATATATATTAAAGAAACGTACATAAGTATTTAAAATAATAAATTAATGTCAAGACTATTAGACTGCTTCATTTTACGCTAAATATTGTGCATGCTCGATACGATGACAACTCTTGAAACATTATCAAATTGGTAAAATGGCATGGAAGAACGCTACATTATGTATTTAGTTACGAGTATGTTATTAACCGTGTAGTGGCGGTGTAAAAATATCCAGTTCCCCTTATCGTCTCTTGGGTCAAGAGGTGACTGAGGGAAAGAAGAAAGACAGGGCTAACAGAAGATTGGCAGCAGCATTTTTCTGATAACAACTCAAAAAAATAAAAAACTGGGGTTGCCAACCCTCCTGCCAAGCGTGGCAACTACGGCAAGATCCTCCCTATGAGGCAATCTATGGGAGAGGCCTATGATCATCAGTGGAATTTTATAGGCTGTAATGGATGGATGGCTGTTATTAATTATTATACTCAAGTAATAATTTGACTATTAGATCAATTGATGACTAGATGATAAATAAACGTATGCCTAAATAGTTCACTGTCTGTGTAGGAAGAGTACATAACACTCTTAATACTCTTATCTACAAATGTCCGTCAGGAGCGCAAAAATAATATCGTTTGGTAGATGTTCCAATAAATGTATATCAACATAATATCTCAGCGCTGTTAGGGACAGGTCATATCATAACTGTGGTATATTACACGGATTTATAATACTTCGTAAGGTAAATGCCCCACTAGTGAATATAAGCATAGAGTATAAATGTTAATATGCTGCATCATTACTTTTTCTCGCCAGTGTCAGATAAACGTAGTGATTTATAAATTCTTTGGTGTCAGCATACAATTGGCGACAAGTAGCCCTGACCAAAGAGTATATAATCACGTCTTAGCCTTGACTACTCTTCCAGAAATGGCACCGATGTATGTGAACAAACTATATTCGTCTTATAACAAAAATCAATTTATAATTAGTATCAGGTTTAAACTAGAGACTGTTTTGATATAGAAATCCCGTAAAAATAAGCGAGTTCAAACGAAAATAATGGAATTTGACAGCAAATATTAAATTTCGCGAAGACTGTGGCGCCGCGCCGCGGCTAAGAGACTACTTTCGTGACAAAGTATCTGCTTTAAAACCGAGAATACATAATATCTTGGAGATACCCCACGTTTTGTAATAAGACTGTGAGAGTTTAAGATCATAATCAAGTAATCAGTTGTATTATCGGACGCTAATAAATATCTACATAGTTATTAATTTTTATACATTCATCAAAACATCCTTGAACTTTTCTCAAAAGTAATAGGTATTATTTTTCTGTGATGCAACATTTTAATAATTATACAATAAATCTACCCTACTGCAACGAAATATATTCTGACGTCAAGCTTTTTTTATTTTTATCTACTTTCTACTAGTGTTTAATTAGTTGATCGAAGAAATACTTAAAATAAACTTATATATATTTTAACATTTTAGCTGTTCACTTTTTCCAAAGTAGGTACCTACTTACCAAAGTATTAAATTAAAATATTTTTATTATTTGTCTTTATAAGGCTTAATTATACAATTTTTCTAAGTGCGGTTAAAAATCGCAGAAAATTCTTACGCTAGTGTGTAACAACTATATGTGAAAAATTTAGTTTACAAATGTTTCATTGTATAAAGTGGCCTGCCACATTATGAAGTTCATTACAACCAGTGTTTAAAGTTAACTATACTTACTTAAGATAATGACAATATCTACTTCCCTAAATGTATATTAGATAAATGATTATAACTTTCATAAATATCAAATTTCATATTCAAATCTTATTAGATATTAAATAAATATCTATAATATTATAAGAGTAGATATTGTCAAAAAAAAGCATGTCAGGTGTGTAAGGTGCGTAAATTATTATTGTTGCTTATTTGCTTATTGCCTTCATGGCGCACGATTATTTGCAACAATTATCTTTACAGGCGGTAATCACAAGGTGTGATTTTTATTTATAAAGATAGCACCTCCGATATAATTAAATAAAAATATTGCCCACGGTTTATTAAAACATATTTTAAGTACTAGGTGAAAATTAACTTTTAATTTCACATACGACGACAACCTTATTATATAATTGTCGAGATTAGAAATGGCAGTGAATACTGAATATTATAATTTTATTTAATATTCCCAATCATAGCATAAATTATATAAGTACATATTTTTTGTTTACAAATAAATGATTACTTTATTATATTACGTACAAGATAACTACTTTATTTAAGGCAATCAGTATTTTTTTAAGCCGCACACATCGCGATAGAATTCCGGCGATAAAACTTCGCCTGCGGCTTATGGCGAAGGTGCCTGGCCAGATTACGTGTTGTAAAGTTTATCCATAGTTTATCGCGATAAACACACTCTAAACACAAAATGGACGCCGCGGTCGCTCTATATTACCTATATGGCAGCGAATAATTATTTTATAAATCAAGAACTACGTAAGCGTTTAGTGTTTACTTTAATATGCATGTTGAGTTTTAAATATTAAGGCATAAAAACATATAATAACTACTTATTTCATCTTTTAACCTTGTTACAGAGACTTTTTAAACATGTTTTATAATCTAACTGCTAAACTTTCCAAATATAAAATGCATCATATTTGAGATCCTTTCTCTTGTAGCCAACTTCTTTCTGGTTTTCTAATATCGGCTCGGACTCGTAATTACTGATAAATTCTTTTTATATTCGCGAATATTCGCGCTATCGCGATGTTTGCCGTCGCGGCATAAGAGTAGAATAGATAGATAGAAAATTCTTTATTGCACTCAAAATAATTTGGTACAAAGGTGATCTTAATGCCAAAAACTAGAATACCGAATGATTTGAAAAGTCTTTTCTTTCCGAATGCGTTTTCGTACACATTCTTTTTCACCTTGCGGAGTATCCTCTTTAGATCATTTAAGAGAAGAACAACAATATAATATTTTTAATAACAAATTAGAAGCGTTAATTTTATATGCGTTTTCATATTTTTGCGCAACGTAACATAAGTCAGACATCACGTGAATATCCATGGAACGTGAAGCCGAGACCAATGCTCTAATATTAAATGAGAAAGCTACATTAATTACTGTAACAATAATTAAATTAAATAGTATTACAAATTACAGTAATCGAAGGGTTAGTGGGTAAAAAACTTTTAAAATAAAATACATTTAGATAAATACATCCGTGACACAGTAATCATACTAACATCTGATATTATACAAAAAAAGTTATACTCGGGTGAGCATAATATGTAATAATAAATAGACGAAGTGCTTTAATGTATTCCTCCTTGATATCTCCTGCTCAAGTTACAATGTCTAATAGTTTTTAGAAAGAGTCACGCCGCCGTGGTCGACCCTGGCTCCAGTAGAACATCTCTACCTATACGTGTGTATACAGTGTATTTTAAATATTTTAATTCTCAGTTTTGATTTAATATCAGGTGTTTCATGTAAATGACTCGTTTTTCATGTAAATGAATCGGTTTTAACGGTAGTAACTATATTAAAAGAAAGTCTACACTACGGATATGTTACATTGTGTTACGAAAAATACGATTATAGCTCTGTTTTACATTATCTTAGTCTTTAGAAGAGTGATTTAGGAGAGTACATTAGTAGAAGCGTCTAAACATTATCTTTTAGTTATTAGTACATCTCGCTTTAGTACGATTCACGCCTTTCTAGAGTAGCTTTTTATTTTTGACTCTAGCACTCGTATCCGGGTGCTAGTAATGTACCTACTCCGTAGATAATGCAAACCGGCTGTAAGTCCATAACGTAATAATTTTGTCACGCTGATCAAATTAGACTTTTACGTCAACGAAGCATTGCTTTTGTATATCAATTGATAAGAAAATTTGCCATTTTTAAGTCAAGTTTTTATATGCTTTCTAGCCTTAAATCTGAGCGATTTGAAGTAGAGCATTCCAGGGATCATAATTTCTAATTTAATTTTTTTACTTCCCTTGTCATTTCAAAACCTGCCAAATAATCCTTATAATTTTAATTAAAACTGTTTTATACTCATAACCTATTGTTTCTCATTCAAATATTAATGAACCGGAGATGAATATCAAAACTGCATCATCATCTATCATCAGGTTGGACCATAGTCAAGCGTGTGCTTATATTAATTTAAAATAATCCGGTTCATGTAGAAGTATCTGATAGTCATAAAAATGTATTTAAGATCCATGTTTATATGTAAATATACAATAGATCAAAGTACTCAGAAAAGAGTTACACACATCAACGCGAAGTTTCTAGTCAATATAAATCCCACCGAATGAGTGTAACCAGAAAAGTTAGTACTTCCAAAGAAGTATACGGAGCTCGCCTGAAAGTTGGTCCTTAGATGGCAATTTGAATTCAGTCGAGTTCATCGAAGTCTAGAACCCGGAAGGTCGGGTTCCGTAAATTGTGCTGCGGCGAGGGTGTGGGCGGCGCCACGACGACGGCAGGCGGGCGCGGTGCCTGCACGGCTCTGTGCTAATCATCCACCAACTCCCACAGCATGAGGGCCGCTTCAATCCCGCCTGTGGTGACCAAGCAACGGTCATTGAACAGGAACCGTGCGTTGTACACGGAACCGGAATAAACCTTCACCTCATTGTATTCTGCCTTTGGACTCGAACAAGGATATCTGAAACAACAAACGGAATTTCATAATCAAACTAGTGAGCATTTAAAACAAGCATATAAAGTTACAGCCCATATGTCCCACTCCTGGACAAAGCCACTTCCCATTTCTGAGAGGGTTTTAGAGCAAGAAAGTGTACATTACGCTGCCCCAATATGTAAAGGCGGACTACACATGCCTCCGAAATATTTTTATTTTTATTTTTTTGGTCATGCAGGTGTCCTCACGATGTTTCCTTCACCACGGAGCACTTGGTAAATCAACACTTAAAATTGCAATTAACAATTTCATTGGTGCCGGGGTTGTTTTTACAGGATAGGGTACTGTGAAATATACAGCGAGTGCTTCGCCCCTGAGCTACCACGGCTTCAAATAAGCCAAAATATGTACATATAATGTTAATATAATGCTAAAAGTATGTTTGAGTTAAAAAATTGCTTGCAAAAGAAGAAAAAGAAAGAAATCCAGCATCAAAAAATTGACAAAAACGCATAAAAATGTAAAAAAATACAATTATATATGTAAATAAATCAGCGATGCAAATAGCTTGGAAATATGTCGAGGTGAAACGGATAGTTTCAGATGAGATTAAATTATTCTAATTTAATTAATTCTGTGCCTTTGATTAAATCTAAAAATACCTACACGAGATCTCTATAATAAGTAAGTAACACGTGGTAGAGCCATGCTGCAGCTATATTAATTGTATAGTTGTAGCACGAATGGGTCGACTTGACCGGGGAGGGACCACGATCTTACAGAATACCAGCGTAAAATAGCAGTTTAATGCTGCTGTGTTTCGTATGGTGAGTGTAGAGAACCGGAGACACTTTTTACTGGAAACGAGGCATTCCATCTTAGTCCTCACGGGTGACAACGCATCTGCATTTTATTCGCAAACGAGGATAGATGTAGATGTATATGGGCCATAGCAACCACTTGCCATCAAGTGGACTGTGTGCTCGCTTGTCACCCTTATCCTATAAAAAGTAAAGTTACAGTTCCACATCAATGCAAAAGTCTCCTCCCATTTCTGAGAGTTATAGGTCTAGGGAGGGTTGTAGGGCAGTTAATCTCCTGCGCTACTCTAGTGCGTGTTGGAGTATTTCACATGTCTTTGAAATATTGTATCCCTCACAAGTTGCTTCATTCCTCCACTGTCGAGCACAATGTAAATTAGCACTTGAAATTGCAATTAATTATTGTTGCCGGCGGGGATTGAACCAGGGTGCTCGCTTACTGTGAAACTAACGCTTCACCCCTGAGCTACCACAACAACTATAGAAACTGTTTGTAAATTAAAAAACTTTCAGTCTTAGGATTGCACGTCAGAAGTGAAAACTAATATATGTATAATATGTTACAGTTAAAACCCGTTTTAGAACGCGTTTTCCCTAGTTAAAACTAGTTTTTACTAAATGCCTTTGTGAAAACTAGAAATACCTAGTCAAAACTAGAATTTACCACTGATATATTTGATTTTCAGATAAAACTAGTTGTCACTCCGAGCTTTAGTTAAAACTAGCAATAGAGAAACTAATTTGGGATTGAAAACAAGATATAGCTCTACAGTCGTAGATGCTTCAGCTTCAATATCATATTCACTGGCTTCTGCTGCGATTAGCAATTCTCCACTTGTTTTGGATGAACTTTCTGCGTCTTTTTGTTTGGCTCCGGTTATAATCTGATTTTCTGCATTATCTGTGCTATCCGTCATGTTTATTTTATTTAACGCATTTTTGAAATCATCTTCATCTCGTTAATCCTCAATAACATCTCGAGGCAAAGTCGAAGTCATAAGCCCTACTCGCGGTTCTATACCAAACATTGCTTTGTATGGTGACTGTTTAATACAGGAATGAAGTGCCCGATTTTTCATAAACTGTACAAACCGAATACCATTTGACCAATTTGTAGTATCGTTATCTTGCATTTTTTTTTTTTCGTGGGGAAATCCTCATGGATTCCTCTGGCTGCGGGGGCAACCTCAAGGTTATGCCGGACTCCTACCGGCTAAAACCCCACGGTGGTCTCCATCAGCGTGTATGAAGGGTCCCGGGATCTCCGTTCGGAACGCAACCGGGGCCCCTCTCTCGCTTTGCTTTATTGAAAACACGTCCAAGGGGTAGAACTTACTACCCCCAGCACCCTCGCAGTGCTATCACGATGTCTCGGGACCACTTCCGAGCCATCGTCCTCCTCGGGGGTTGTTACTAGGCGTTCGAGGCCCCCGCTCCAAACGCCTGCAACCCCAGAGGCCCCGTTTCTGGTAGGGAACACCATCTTCAAAGGAGGGCCGTGACGAACGCCTGATGGCGTCGTCTCCGAGTGGGATCTGTCCTCCTCCGATCCCGCTCAGCAGCCTCCTTCTGGACCATTACGGACTCACAGAAGGTGGCTACGGCCTCACGCCGAGTCCCCGCTCAACATCGCCGACACGACTGCTGGCAGGAGAGGTCCCGACCGACCCGGTTTGCCAGGATCATTCGCCCGTTCCCAAGCTGGACATATCGCCAGCGTATGGGACGCAGAGTCCTGGTCCTGTCCACCGCAGTGGAAGCAGTTCGCCGTCGCTTCGCGTCCGATCTTACACAGATAATCACCGAAGCACCGTGCCCGGTAATTATCTGTGTAAGTCTGTAGTGAGTCTTCCTACTCGTCGCCGCATCCAGGCTTCGAAGACCGGCAGGATTGCGCCAATAACGCGTTTGCGGGCATAGCGCTCCTCGTTGAGTCGAGTGCGCCATATCGCCAGGCGTTTTGGCGCTCCTGCCGTTTTACAGACTCGAGCGCCTCATCTGCTCACTGCCACCTCTCTGACGGAGGATGCGGATTCGGTTGTACACCCTCGCATCTATATCCGCCAGTATATCTAGGGGTGGAAAACGAGCCAGGACTGTTGCCGCCTCAAACGATATCGTACGGTATCCTCGCACGATCCGTATAGCCACCTCCGCTGGACACTGTAGATTTTAGATCTACAGCGCCGGATGGCTAGCCTTTTCGCCCACACAGGTGCCCCGTATAAGGCTACGGACCGTACTACCCCGCATAGAGGCGTATTTCTCCTCGGTCCCCTAGATTGGGCAGCAGTCTGCATAGCACCGCCACCCTCTCAATCCGGGGACTAGGCGCTCAAAGTGCTCTTCAAGCCCCAGCGACTGTCCAGGTGGAGCCCTAGGTACTTCATGTACCGCCCCACTCTGACTACAGACCCACCCACGTAGACGCACGAGTCGGGTGGTTCCTGCTCCGAGGTAATTTGTGAAACCATAAGGCCTCGCTCTTATGAGGCGCTATTTCTAGACCCAACTCGTGGATTTTCGCGACGACGACTTCCGTCCCAAGCTCAGCGGCTCCTTGGTCCCCGAAGGTGACCCGCTGGCGACCACCAGTGTATCGTCGGCATAGCACGATATTTACGCCAGCAGGGAAGGGACACGCAGAACCGCATCGTACGCGAGGTTCCACAGTAGCGGACCCAGCACTGAGCCCTGTGGAACCCCACTGATCTCCTCCGGATATTCCTACCATCTTGCCCCATGTACAGAATGTACCTGTCGCGCGTAGTCCCCATTACGCCTTGCAGGTAGGCAGGCACCTGGTGGTATGCTAGTGCCTCCTTATTGTATCCCAGGGTAGAGTTAAAGGCGTTGACAATATCAAGACTTATTGCCAACGCCACACCACCTCGGATACTGCTTGTTCCGACAGGGAGCGGACGCGCATAATGGCATCTACAGTGGAACGCCCGTCGGAATCCAAATTGGCTATCAGCCAGATCGGGACCGACGCGCGACAGA
Organism: Parnassius orleans; assembly: GCA_029286625.1. Classification (NCBI taxonomy): domain Eukaryota; kingdom Metazoa; phylum Arthropoda; class Insecta; order Lepidoptera; family Papilionidae; genus Parnassius; species Parnassius orleans. Next base: position 2,445,640 of record JAGSMP010000051.1, read on the forward strand.
TGTCCGTTGAGCCGAGTGGCAACTATCCTTTCGAACAATTTGCCAATCTCGTCCAACAGGCATATGGGACGGTACGCAGAGGAGAATCGGCGGCCCTGCCTTCCTTCTTCAAGAGGACCAACCTTGCTTCTTTCCATGCTGTGGGAACTTGGCACTCCGCAGACAGCCGGTAAACAGCTGTCTTAGCCTGTCCCCAAGGCAGCCAGACTCAGCACCAGAGCCCGACCAGGAATTCCGTCAGGCCCCGGTGCGGTGTTTCGGCTCGGCGGCTAACGGCTCGGTCCAGCTCCTCCACGGTCACCTCCATCTCATCATGCCACCCAATGACGACGGCAGGTGACCTGAGGACTTGACCGGTCCTCTGGGAAAGCGTGCCGATCACTTCCCAGCAGGTCCGGATCGAGAGTTTCCGTCAGGGCAACGACCAGGGCCGGATTTTTCCCAGCACCATCCTGTACGGTCGCCCCCAGGGATCTTCGTTGAGTCCCTCTAGGAGCTCTTTCCAGGACCGAGACCTGGCGTTAGATATAGCAATTTGTAACGCCTTTGTAGCCGCTCGGTATGCCCTGTAGAGTCTGGCTATCTCCCCGTGGAGCTCGCCTTCTTCTTCGGGCTCTTGTGTACTGGCGCCAACTCCGCAAGCAGATCGCACGAAGGTGTGCAATTTCTGCCGACCACCAGTACACCGCCCTGCGCTTGGGACGACTGGTTCTAGGCATCGAGACGTCGCATATTTGCGCCATCGTAGCCCGGAACCAGTTCGCTTCCACTTCCGGATCGAGCGGAACCTCTTCGGCTTTTTCTGGCCAGTCCGCGACGATGGCGGCAGCTTGAGCTTGTCTCGGTCAAGCCGCTTGAGACACCAACGCCGCGGTGGGCTGCCTTCTGGACGACTGGAATTACTGTCGAAGTGGCGAAGTGCGACATCGAACACGATGTGACGGTGGTCTGACAATGTCACCATCTCTGTCGCAACTCGCCATCCTGACAGCATTCGCATTGCAGAGGAGTCGCCCACGTAAGGTCTACAATGGACTTCCCCTGCCACCGCACACATGTACTCAGACCCCTGATTTAATAGTCGAAGGTCCAGACCAGCCACCCAATCCATTATGGTCTCCTTGGATCGTCCCCAGAGTTGCCCCAAGCCCTGTTATGGGCGTTAAAATCCCAGGACGATCAACGGACGGGTAAGCACCCGCACGCAATCCGCCAACTCGTCCAGGTACTCCTCGTAGTCGGCGAGGGTCCTGTTGGGAGAGACATAGCAGCCCACTATAGCCAGGGTGCCCCATTGCACTGCAACAAAGCCCTGCGCCCTTTAGGAGGACGGGGTGGAGCACCATCACCACCCCCCAGTAGATGGCTACGGAGCCCATTCGTCGCCGAACCAGCGAGGATGGTCGGGGACGGTATGGGCTCCGCTATTACTGCAGGCAAACCGCCACTCCACAATGGTCTGCATAAGCAGATGTTGTGCATTGCGGCAGTGGTTCAGGTTGCCCTGGAGGACTTTAAGGGGCGTGAATTTTACGTCTCAGCAACTTCCATTGCCGAGTCGGAGCTCGGTGCCGCAACAGGTGCTGCTGTGACTGTCTCGCTGGAGGGAGTGAGAGAGGACTTACTCTTGCTCACTCCCCGTTTTGCAGGTTGAGCGCATTTTTTCCCTAACCTATGGTTGGAGGCCTGAGGTCGGAGCAAACGGGACATTTCAGTGCCGACGCAGTGCACTGGTTCGCTCTATGACCGGGTTCGCCGCAGGCGTAGCAACGGTGCTTCTGTCTGCCTCGTTAGGCACTTACCGCCCACGTGTCCCTTCTCGAGGCATCTGTAGCAGTGCATAGCCTGGCTCCAGCAGTTCCACTCGAGCGGAACCCCAGCCTATCCGTACCCGTCCTTCAGCCATTATTTTCGGACCGCCGTTACCGGGCACCACATCCAGCACGTCCCCATGCTGGTGGGGGTCGGGACGTCACCAACTTTGATGTCGTCTACCGAACAACCACCCAACTCGGCGATCGCGGCTGCTATCTCACAGGTGCTGACAGCGTCGTCAAGGTCTCTCAGTCGAACGTCGCGCGTTTTAATTGGGCGACTAATTCGGACGTTCAGCTCAGAGAGGACCTCGCGCAGTTTCGCTGCCAGCTTGTCCGCCTTTGAGTTGCAATCATGTCCCGCAATCTCGAGAAGTAAGCCCCCTGTTACAGCTCGCTTTTGGCGAACGGAGTCTATTCCCAACTCTGCCAATTGGATCCTGGCCTTTGCCTCCCCCATTACATTGGCATATGTGAGCACAGAGTCCTTAGGCAACGTCACTGTAACTGCCGATGCTGGTGTACGCATTTCAGTTTTCCTTCTTTTCTTGGAGAAGGAGCATTCGCCACTTCTGTAGACCGATTTTGCTTTGGCCTTTCTGCCACGTTCGCCCATGAGCTTACCATCGGCGGTGACGAGTTGTGCGGCTGTGGCGGGCACACTGAGGCAGATCCTCCACCGGCAGATGGGAATGCTCTTTTTCTTTGCCCTTCGTTTTTCTTTTCGGCTGCGGTGGTGGTGGTAGTGGCTGCGACTGCGTACGTCCTGCTCATTGACGCTGGCAGCTGTTCCCGCGGTGTCAGCTGCTGGTTGGCTGATGCCCTTTCAGGAATCAATCTTGCATGGAAGGCCTTCAGCTCCCTGTCAATTAGAGCCATGTCTGCCATGAGCTCCTCTTTTCGCCCTAGGTTTGGATGCTATCTGTTTTGGCAAGGTAGATCGTTCCTGCATTTGTTTGCGGAGGAGGCTAATTTCTTGTGTAAGTCTTTCCGTCTTAGTCGAAAGACTGGTAAGCTGGGAACGCAACTCTGTGTTCTCTCTCTCCAGCCTGGCGACGTTATCATTTGAGTCGGTCCTTCGCGCGAGTTCTTCTGCCGCAGCTTTGATGTTACGTACAGCCAACCTTATGCCACGCACAAACTCTCCTTTAAGGTTACGGGATCGATCGGCAACTTTTTCGAGAACCTGGAGATGAAAATCAATTTGCTGACCGAGCTCTAGATCTCCATGAGAACGCATTTCACGGGCCAACGTTTCTGGGCCCGAAGTTCTTCTTCGCCCTGGTGTTAGTGGGCGTTACGGAAGGATCAAAAGGTCTTCTTCTGTTTCAGCCCTGTCGCACTCTCTCTCCAGAGGCTGCAACTGGGACCGCAGAGAATTTAGCCGCCACAACCGACGTACTCGGAGGCTTCGCTTCCGTTTTCGACCTCCTACTGATGTGAGCGACACGAACGAACCATCAGACCCACCATCCGCATCGCCTCACCGGCCTGACTGCTCGTGGTGTTAGGCTTAAAACGCCCGCTTGTCTCGTGTCGATATTTCCGACACGGCTCCTTTTTTTGAGTTTGGCCCACTGTTGTTATGGGGCCCGCGGTTAACGCTGGCGCATCACCGCAATGCAGCGGATTGCCCCCAGATACGTTGGGGCTGCCACAGAGCCCATTACTACTGGTGGATTCCCCAACAACAGGGTTGACGGGACCACCCTGGGAGTGTTTTTTTGTCGCACTGCATGTCATAGTTTTCCTTACAGGGGTGTGGTCCTGAACCCTCCCATAGGCTTGGGACTGGGCTCAGCCAGCCATTCATCCCATCGGCACCTTAGACCTTAGGATTAGGGTTATTTTTGGAGAGGTTGTCTTCCTCGCGACCTGCGGGGCCCCGGGCCCTAGTGGGCTTACGGGTTGTCCGGCATAGGTGCGCTTGGCACATCGCCGCACAGAGGTCGCCCGGAATCGGTGCGCTTGGCACATTACCGCGCGGCGTCACCCAGCATTGTGCGCTTGGCACATCGCCGCGTGTTGCATCCCCTGTCCGCTCTAATCAAAGAGCGATACCGAGCAACGACAAGCCTGTAGGCCCATCTCTTAGCATTAGCCCCGGGCGTTTCTAGTCCTAATAGAACTATTGGGACGCCCAACCCCGCCAGTTTTGGTCCGGCGGTTTCACGCTACCACCCATATCTGGGTGGTGTTCCCCTATCCGCCACCTGGGGACGCGCCCGATGGGAGTTCTGGCAACTCCACACGGGTGTTATCTTGCATCCATGAAGCCAACATTTTCTCTATGTCTTGGTTAGCCCTTGCAACAGATCCTTGGCGTTGACTGTCTTGGTCTTGGCTTTCCATGGACCAGTTTACACTCGGGCCAAAATGAAACGAACTCATTTATGACAGAATTTACAAATACTCTGCCGTTATCGGAGTGTAAGATGCAAGGAGCACCAAATGTCAAAAATATATCAGTCAACTGATGCGGCTCTCTTACTTTTCAGTGCACGAAACAAAACAAATGTTGTCAAATGGTCCTGATAAACCATTATAAACTTAAATCCCCGATCTTATTGAGTTTGCATGTCGATAAGATCGACTTGGCAACGGCTGTTCATTTCAGAATGTAGTATGGGTTTAAAAACAAGTCCTTTTTTCTTCATGATCTTTTTACGCTGACAAGTTTCGCACATAGTGAGAAAAATATTTATTATTTCTAAAGTTATGTTCGCATATTTTTGTGAAGTTTCATTTTTAAGTCTATCCCGACCACCATGACATTTGAACATGAAAAATTTCATCTACATACAAGTAGTATTTCATGGGCTCCTTTCTAGTCACTAATTTTCGTATTCCACAAATATTAATTACTTTAAATTGCTTCAGTCTCCTATACTGTTTCTGAGATTTCTGAACAGCTAATTGTGCTTCTTCAATTTCGTCCACTAAATTGTCATAGGCTCATAGGTTTCTTTTGTCATATTATAAAAGTGGTCCTCCTTTTTTTTCTTGATCGCGAATCGCTAATAACCGGTTTAAAATCTCCTCTTTCCATCGCGTTTCATCATTTAAGTTTGCCATGACAATTGCGCTCGAATCAACTACACGTGCTTCAAAGCGGGACTGAACGTGAACACACCACGTGGCCACACACATCGCGCTAGCGCGAATATTCGCGTTATCGCAATGTATGTGGCCGGCCCTTCGTGAATACTTCGTCACTTTGTGCGAAGTTTCAAGCACATCGCTTCACTGTCGGTAAATTCTCGCACTTCAAAGGGTTTTATCGCGATGGACTTCGCGTGTGCGACCACACTTCAGTCTGCCCACAGACATCGTATGTAGCGGATGTGTCAAAGTGAATTAGGGTTTGCGACGTATTTCCGACATGGATTGGTGTAATGAAAAAATTTTGGAATTTATAAGTAATTAAGAGTCCGAGCCGATATTATTTATATATTTTTCACAATAATAAAAAATAATTATTCGCTGCCATATAATACAGAGCGACCGTCTATTTTGTTTTTAACGTGTGTTTAGCGCGATAAAATTTACAACGCGCAGTGTGGCCAGGCACCTTCGCGCTAGGCCGAAGGCGAAGTTTTATCGCGATAATTCTATCGCGATGTGTGTGGCCGAGGCATAACTGACTCGCTTCGGAAAAACGCGTTTTGTCTAGTAAGAACTAGTTTTACCTGATATCAATTTTGAGCATTAGTTAATTCTAGTTATAACAAAGGCATTAAGTAAAAACTAGTTTTAACTAGGGAAAACGCGTTCTATCTAAAAACTGGTTTTAACTGTAACATATACATATATATTCATATGTATATACATATGTATCCTAGTGTGACGGTCACGCGAGTTCAGTGCTTTTCCCATTCTAAAAGTGCCCAACGTGCCTAAAGAAGTTATCACTTCAATAAAGCAAAAATAAATGCATTGTGGACTTAGCTACCGTTACCGTTACAGCCTATTGAAGTCCACTGCTGAACATAGATTGAATCATAGGGGGGATATTTGTCATAGTTGCCACGCTTGGCAAGCGGGTTGGCAACCGTAGTTTTATTTTATTTTTTGTAGTTATTAGGGAGACGCTGCTGACCATCTCCTGATTTGTTTCCCTCTGTCGCCTTTTACAACACCCACGGGATGATATGGGGTAGTGAATATTCTTACACCGCCACTACACGGTACGGGACGGTACGGACTTTGCTAAAAACGCTGGAAATGATGCTAATATTGATGCATCCACAGATAAAAAAGATCAAAATTACATGTAAGTAATTCTTGAAATGTTCGATTTGTGTTCCAATAATCAATAAATGTAATGATTATTTGGACATGTCAAATATGACACATCATCATTATTACTGACTATCAAAACATATGTATGTATCCTTAGCTGGATATAGGCCTCCCCTATAGGTTAACTTATAAAGGCATTTTGTCATAATTGCCATGCTTGGTAGTTGGATTAGCAAGCGTAGTTTTTTATTAGTTGATAACAAGAAGATGCTGCTGCCCATCTATTTCCTCTTCTTACCACACCCATGAGATGATATAGGGTAGTGGATTGTCTAACGCCGCCACTATACGGAAAATGTGATATATATAGATAGATATGATAGGCTACATTTTTATTTTTACACACATTTAGGGAGAGAGTTACACACATTACACATAATATATGAAACCCTCCTAAATTATTACTTACACCCTCTAAAATGAATACCTATATTTTTAAAGAAATTTTAATTTAGCTCCTTACTTTTTAATCTTAAATTTAGATAAATGGCATGAGTGAACTTTGCTCTCTGACCCCCTTTTTCGATCCTCGCCAGTATCATGTGTACTAAAATCTTACCTAAATATACGTAAGTATCCATCGGAGTCACCACTGATCAGAAGGTCGTGCGCAGAGGAACGGCTTGCTGCTGTTATCAGTGACGTCATTGGATAGAAGCGGTTGTTCCACATTCCTTCAGAAATATATCAAAATATTTGTATTATGAAAACAAGCTGTTTATGTTTATTCGTGTCCGACCGAAGCTTCGGCTTCGGCCAAAAAAACTACCTTCGGTGACACTTTCGAGTCAAAGGTTTCTTTCTAGCAAGTGCCGAAATTGAACGAACTATCACAAATGAGCGTAGTGTAGCGACGCAATTTTGTCATCTCTAGATCAACTTCCAGAGGTGGTTAAAATTACTTTTCTATATTATACAGTTTATATAAACCTTTAATTTAAAAGTTTTAAAATAATTTATATTCTTAATATTAGCTTGAACTGAACTTCTGAGTTATTAAGCCTTCGGCTTCGGCCGAAGGTTGCTGCGATAGTCGATTGATCGGCTTCGGCTTCGGCTTCGGCCAGAAATCGACTTTCGGTCGGACACTCATGTTTATACATATAATTTATTGTTATGAATTTATATCCTTTAATGTTTCGAATTTAAAATATTTTTACCTGATACTAGAAAGCCGATAGTGGAATTGTAGGTAGACCATTTAACGTCCTTCATTGCTATTGGACTTTTCTCGGGAGATAAAGCTTTAATATCCCCTACAGATAAAAAAAGAAAATATATCATATATGCGGTTTTAAATAAAGTCAGAGTTAACCTATATTATCACTACTCACAGAACGACAAATCATAGTCGGCGGTAACCGTTTGTAGATAGTTTCCGTCAAGACTCCAATCAAGCTGAACCAGTGGTTGAGTTCCACGAATTTTATTTGACTTTTTATATGAAAAACCATCTCGCGATACTCGAAATAGATATATGCTGCCATTTTGTGATGCTATTGCCAGAATGTCTCCAGCTGAAAAATAACCAAATAAAACAAAACAAAATGTAATTAATAAGACAAGATAAAGTAGTAAAAATGCAGCTCAGCTCATGCAACTTTTTTTCCGAATTTTTTAAGTTCTATTAATTTGTTGGAACGAAGTTCCTTATCGGACGGTACGAATTTGGCGGATGGGGGCTAGGCGAGAAAAAGTGTAAGATTTTTCCGTTACGACCCGTTACGACGTAGTTCTACACTGTAGACGGCCTTGGCGGAAGGAAGCGAGATGGAATAATATCCATCTCCCTCGCACTTTTTCTTATCTAGCCATGAAAGAAATATTATTTTATTTTAAATAACGCTTCATTTTAATAGTCGCTAGTAATTCATTTATTTGTATTTGTAAATCAATAATATAATACGTTTATCAATAATAATATATTACGAAAGGAACTTCGTTCCAACCGAGTGTTCCACGACACTCACGCATGTTTTTTTCTTCTTTTTACCCGACTGCCAAGGAAGGGTTATTACATTTAAATTTAAAGAAACCTATGCGTCAAAAGGTACAACCACCCACAACATTACTGTCAGTTTTGAACTCACTGTGGACTTCTTTTAAATACTCATTAAGAATAAATATCTTAAGGAGTTAAGGAGAGTTCACCTAGCAAATAAAAATAATTTTCTAATTTAAAAGTGGATACCTGAATTGTACTGCAAACAGTTCAGAGGCGATCCACAAACTCTTAAAGTGGCAACGTGAGCCCCAGCGTCAGCGTTCAACACCACTAAGTGGCCCTCAGTGCTGCCTGCTGCAAGCGCCCCACCGCTGGGATGCCACGCGATTGACACACATTCATAGCCCACCTAAGAGATATTTAGTAGTATAATGCTTATTGCACAGTTGTAACACTTACTTATGTAAGGAGTATGTGAAAGGTATTGAAGTTATAATTAAAATAAACAAGGCAGTCACACATTATGCAAAAAAAAAAGAAGTTAATTGAGGATGGATGTAGGTGTCTATCGGCCATAGCATACACTACAAAAAGGGTGACAAACGAGCACACATTTTACTATAAGGGGTACTGTGTGATTGTTTAAAAAAAGATTAAGACACGAATAACTAAATGCTATGAAATATGTTTAACTATGAAACTTATGATTCTCCTCCTAAAATTGCGATGGTGATAAAATTCGGTTGTTAACATATGATCAGATATCGAAATAACGTCTGCACACTACGTGTACCTGAGTGGCAAATAGAAGTTTATGTCCTTTCCATAATGCTATATTCTTGTCATGACCTGCCGTAGCGAACATTTCGTCATCCGGGTGAACAGCCAGCCCCATGAGTTGTTTGTGATGACCAAACACAATCTGAAATAAATTTGACACTTGTGAATATTCCATAACACTTGACTCATTGATGACATTCGACAAATGGTCGTATAACAATCTTGTTTAAATACCAAAACCATTTTGTAGAACAGTTCATTTCGGACAACACTCCATTATACCCGCATGTGTTCATCCAGTAACATTGTTAAATCTGAAGTGGATATTTTCATGGATAGTTCTGTGGCCTCCACGAAAAGCAAATGGTATCTGTATCTTCATTCCAAGTATTTAATTTAGACTTAATTTAATTTGATATTAAGTACCAAACTTTATTGCTAATTATTACTTAATACTTTTGTGCAAGTTGTGTCTACAAAATACAATTTTTGAAATGTTTGTTTTATATAATATCTGTAAGCATGTTGTAGTAATTGTGTTCAGTTTTCTAGACCATATAAAGAGAAAAAAAGGCCAGTGACGGGAAGCAATAAAAAAAGTTCATCAAGCATGGTGATCTTACTAAATATGTTAAATGGCTCATAAGGAAAAATGTTGTTACTTCTTCGCGCCCACTATGTTTAAAGAAATAATATAGTGCTAAAACATTATTAAGGAGAAATAAATTTGAAGGAATTACAATTTTTGCATTACCTGATTGAACCTTCTTTGAAGTGATCCTTCCATGATATTGTTCTTTGTGGTACCAATGTACAGATTGCCGTCGTTTCGGCCTGGTCTTTGAGGATAAATACTCCGAACGCCTCCCGCAGTTTCGGGCAGCTGCAAGTTAACTTTATGTTTTTGTTATGAAAATTTTATATTTATTTTATAATTCCCGTTTTGACTAGATTTGATTATGAGTAAAACGGTTCCAGCTCGACTAAAGAATCTAAACAACTATAATTATATCGCAACTCAGCGCAACTCTATTAGTCTAGTTAGTAATTAGAATGTTTGGGCTGTCGGTACCATTCATTTGTCATGTTTAACTAATTAAAAAAATTATGTAACTCAAGTATAAGAAATGTAAGTATACCTTTGTTTCGGTGATCTTTTTGTAGTTTTGTAAGGAATCCCAAGCTGCCACTTTCCTATCCTTTTCGCCACCAGATATCAATGTGCCTTCTGACAGCATCACTAGAGAACTGATACCCTTTATGTGGGCCTGTAAGCACGAAGATCAAAACAACGAAATTATATTTGTTTTATAGTGGTTACAGTGTGTCCCACGGCTGAACTTACGCTCCAGACTTGCAGGTTTTCTCACGATATATTTGAAACTTACGGTAAATTAGTGTCGTAGTGCCGGCAGGATACAAACCCCGGTTGGTAGCGTAGAGTAAAATCTAAGGCGAACGCTTAGCCCGTGAGCTACCATTCCTTACAAAAAACGAAACAAAAACGTTATGTACTAAATCCTAAAAGTAAAAAGCTAAGTAACAATAAATATACTTCGCGATTTCGGGAGCAGGCCTCCTCCCATATGAAAGGGTTTTGGTGCAGGAAAGGGTCCACCGTGTGGCCCTAATGCGTGTTCACGTTTGCGGACTTCACATGTCCTCGTTTTTTATTTTCCAGAGATTTAGGTTTTCTTTCACTAAGGTAAGGTAGTACGTAAATCAATTCTTAAAATTGCAATTAATAATTTTATTGGTGCCGTTGGGGATCGAACTCGACAAATCCTAAACTAATTCACTTTAAAAACCACAGTAACCCTAAAAATATTTACGTTCTATTTGGGCAGACACGAGATTCGGTTTATAGTAACAATGAGTAAAAAAATATACAGGGTTATTTTTCAAAGAGTAGCCAAATTTTAAAGATAAGTTCAAATATATAAATAATATTATACCGTTATTGCAGTTTTTGAAAATACGAGTAAATAAGGCTTCTACTTTTATTTGAAATTATCCTAAATTGAATGTGATTTATGGGCAGCAACGTTTTTGCCTATCAATCGACCCTTACGAATGTGTGCGTGCGCAGTAAAATCGGTTAAAATAATGTATTACTACGCATTTTGAATTTAAAAGATAAAAAGGACAGAATTTTTATTACTTATTCTGAATCTTAAGGTCGGTTATTGCAAAATAACCATGTATATTAATATACTCAACTTAATACCGTACTAAAGTCCACCGCTGAACATAGGTCTCCCCCATAGATTGCCTCATAGATACTTGGGATACTTGCCACAGTTGACATGCTTGGCAAGCGGGTTTGCAACCGCAGTTTAATTTTATTTTTAGTCGTTATTAGGAAGACGCTGCTGCCCATCTTCTGATTTGTTTCCCTCTGTCGTCTCTTACGACACCCACGGGATGATATGGGGTAGTGGATATTCTTACAACGCCACTACACGGTAATTCACTTAATAACATCGATACTAGATACTACGTACTAGATTTGGGATTCCGAACATTCACTATGTTCAAATGAACTGTACTGCAATCCGTACACCTTTAGTGTCATTTAGTGTGCCTTCAATATTCATAGAGTGTGGAGCTGCGCTAATAATACGAGATTTCAAATTAAAGTTTAAACCTGAACGTAATTAATAATTCAGTAGTCAAATAAGTAAAATTATTCGTTGTTCAAGTGAATAAATAGGTAATAATATTACAATAGAAAAAATAAATTTCTTCATTTATATGCCACGCTATCTACAATCATAGACTAAGATCTACTATTTCCCGCGCATGCGCGAAAACAGAGTAGTGCACATTTTTTGTTTGGAATAGCTTCTCTAGTACATAGTACATACAACTCAATGCTTAATAATAAGGTATTCAAAATAATATATTTTTGTTTTAGGTGTGCAATAATGAATATTAAATAAGTAAATATTACCACAACATTTATTCACGTACCTCAAACTCCATGCGAACAAAATAAGCACCATCACTGTCGACGCTGTACACTGTTATGAAGCCGTCACTGTCCGCAGTCACCACGTCACCGTCTGGTTCGAACTGTAGCGCGGTCACGTGGGTGCGGGATGGCTAACAAGATAGTATTTTTTATAAAATAAAGGTGACAAACGAGGACACAGTCCACCTGATGGTAAGTGGATGTTGTAGCCCATATCACACCTTCACACTTACATAATATATCCTCCATTAAGAATCAAAATGTGTGTAATGTAACCAGTAAAGATAGTCTCCGGTTCTCTACAATCACTTCGTATGGTGTGTTTGAGAACCGGAAACTATTTTACACTGGTGTTCTTCGAGAGCGTGGTCCTCGAGCCGACTCATTTGCGCCGCCACCATAATGTAGCTGAGGCGTGGTTTTACCACGTTAAAATATTTTTATAACTTAGTTATTTTATCACTTTAACTAAATTGTAAATTGCCTTTCAATAGTCCACTGCTGAACATAGGCTTCCACCATAGAATGCATCATAGGGGAGGATATTTATCATAGTTGCCACGTTTGGCTTAGGGTTGGCGATCTTATTTTTTAATTTTTTAGTTGTTATTAGGAAGACGCTGTTGTCCATCTCCTAGATTTGTCGCTCTTACGACACCCACTGGACGATATGATTAAGTGGGTATTATTATAATATATGTATATTTTTATGTTAATCTCATAATAATATGTCTTAGCATTATTTTCTAGTTTCTTTTTTTCTTTATTTCTTTCAAATAGCAGCAGCATATCGTGTGCTGAGTGACGAGAATTGTAGACACTTTTTACTGTTAAAGAGATTCCATCTTAGTATTAAAAAGTGATTAGGCGTCAGCATTTTGATTGGTGATCGAGGAAAGATGTAGGTGCCCAGACCCACAGCACCCACTTACCATCAGGTAGTCTGTGTGCTCGTTTATTCTATAACAAAGAAAAGAAAAAAGATTCCTAATGAATTATCCTTACTGGCTTAATTATGTCAGTGCGTTCAAAAAATCCATCCTTCCGACGATTCCAGAACGCCAAGTGTCCTTTTCCGTGAGTGATGAGAAGATTGTCGTCCAGCGGGTGGAAAGCTGCACCAGTTAGCTCTTCTTGAAGCGTCTGCAATCGAAAAATAATCATTCACTAATATAATTAATCTATATTATATCATAATCTCTCATGACTGGAGTAAAAGGGTAATGCGGATTGGACTAATAAATTATTACAAAGTAAATTAAGAGATTCGGTAACGATAATTTTGACACAATCCTGATACACTTTTTCGCATCTTTCACATCCATATATCTACCCATAAAATAAATGCTAGTCAGCTAAGGGTGCTTTGAATTGGGCCCATCTTCAATAAATCGCCAATTTGGTCGATAAACTTCATTCTAAGGCATCCCGTGTTCACTCTGTCACTCACTTACGCAGCACAAAAAATTGCTTTGTCACTCTTTCCTAATTAATTTTTTCTTTGTGTCCAAATCACCGGAGCTTTTTTCTTAATTTTCAACCGACTTCTAAAAGGAGGAGGTTCTCAATTCGTCGGAATATTTTTTTTAATGTATGTTCACCCATTACTCGAAGACACCTGAAACGATTTTGAAAATTATTTTTTTGTTTCAAAGGGTATACTTCCCAGGTGATCCCATATGAATTTGATCAAGGTCTACTTAGTAGTTTTTGAGTTACGAGTATCCTTAATAATTTATAATGAAGACGGTTGTACAAAATTTATAATTGTACCACTAGTTGTATTTAAAACTACTAGTATTACCGTTAACCACTCCAACTATTCTTAAAATATTTGTAAACAAGAAGTTTAAATGTGCAAAATTTGACACTATAACGATGTACAATACTTTTGCATCCGTAAATAGACTACTAATTAAACGTATTGATTATACATAACTCTTTGGATAGTATTGCTATTGTTAATTATTGTAACTGTATTGTGTGTAATCTTTGCATAAAATATGTATTGTAAATAAGTACTCAATATACTTTAATTATTATTATTTTTGGTAAAATTACTACTAATTTTAAACCATCTAGTGGAGGGACGCCGTACACTTCGTCCGCCGGGTACGAGGCCGCCATTCGAGAACCTTTTTTCCCAATTGGTTGTCGGTCTTCGAGCTATGTGGCCGGCCCATTGCCACTTCAGCTTAGTAATCCGTTGTGCTATGTCGGTCACTCTGGTTCTACTGCGGACATCCTCATTTCTAAGTTTATCACGCAGAGAAACCCCGAGCATAGCCCTCTCCATAGCTCGCTGAGCGACCTTGAGCTTCCTCATACGGCCAGCAGTGAAGGATCACGTCTCAGTTCCATAGGTCATCACTGGCAATACGCACTGGTTGTACAGTCTCGTTTTCAAGTTTTGAGGTATACCTGACGAGAAGATGTGCCGCAATTTCCCGAACGCTGCCCAGCCGAGTTGAATTCGTCGATTGACCTCTTGGTCGAAGTTGGACTTACCTAGTCGGACTATTTGTCCCAGGTAAATATACTCGCTTCCAACAACTACCAGCATAGGTGTGACATGGACATTAAGCATGATTTTTGTTTTGTCCATGTTCATCTTAAGACCTATCCGTTGGGAGGCACTATTGAGGTCATTGAGCATAGTGCTTAGGTCCTCCAGCGATTCTGCCATAAGGACTATATTGTCGGCAAATCGAAGGTGAGTGATGTACTTGCCGTTGATGTTAATACCGTATCCTTTTCAGTCCAGTAGCTTGAAAACGTCTTCCAATGCAGCGGTGAAGAGTTTCGGGGATATAACGTCACCCTGTCTTACACCTCTCTGCAGTTGGATAGGTTTCGTACTCTGGTTCTGTACTCGAATAGCCATCGTAGCCCTACTGTATAAACACTTTAGCACTTCGATATACCGATAGTCAACTTGGCACCGCTGATGGGACTGCATCACCGCCCAAATTTCGACGGAAACAAAAGGCTTTCTCATAGTCCACATACGCCAGACATAGTGGCAAATTATACTCCTCGGACTTCTGTACAATTTGCCGAAGGTTATGTATTTGGTCTATGGTGCTACAGCCTTTTCGGAAACTGGCTTGTTTGGGAGGCTGGAAGTCGTCGAGTCTGCATGCGAGACGATTCGTAATGACTCTCGAAAACAGCACGTAGACGCGGCTCAGAAGGTTAGCGCTCGCTGTAAGTTACACAGTACGCGAGCAACCCGGGTTCGATCCCCGCCAGCACCAATGAAATTGTTAATTGCAATTTTAAGTGCTGATTTACCACGTGCTCGGCGGTGAAGGAAAACATCGTGAGGAAACCTGCATGTCTGAAATCAAAAAAAATATTTCGAAGACATGTGAAGTTCGCCAACACGCATTGGGGCAGCGCGGCGGACATTTCCTTGCCCTAAAACCCTCTCAGAAATGAGAGGAGGCCTGTGCCCAGCAGTGGGACGTATATAGGCTGTAACTTTACTTTTACTTTACTTTATATTATGTTATGTTAATTAATTAATTAATTATTAATCTATATTATATCATAATCTCTTATGACTAGAGTAAAAGGGTAATGCGGATTGGACTAATAAATTATTACAAAGTAAATTAAGAGATTCGGTAACGATAATTTTGACACATTCCTGATACACTGTTTCACATCTTTCACGTCCATATATCTACCCATAAAATAAATGCTCGTCAGCTAAGGGTGCTTTGAATTGGGCCCATCTTCAATAAATCGCCAATTTGGTCGATAAACTTCCTTTTAAGGCATCCCGTGTTGACTCTGTCACTCACTTACGCAGCACAAAAATTGCTTTGTCACTCTTTCCTAATCAATTTTTTTGTGTCCAAATCACTGGAGTTTTTTCTTAATTTTCAACCGACTTTAAAATGGAGGAGGTTCTCAATTCGTCGGAATATTTTTTAATGTATGTTCACCGATTACTCGAAGACGCCTGAAACGATTTGGAAAATTATTTTTATTTCTAAGGTATACTTCCCAGGTGATCCCATATAAATTTGATCAAGGTCTGACTAGTAGTTTTTGAGTTAAGAGTATCCTTAATAATTTATATTGAAGAGGTTGTACAAAATTTATAATTTTACCACTTGTATTTAAAACTACTAGCATTGCCGTTAACCACTCCAACTATTCTTAAAATATTTGTGAACAAGAGGTTTACATGTGCAAAATTTGACACTATAACGATGTACAATACTTTTGCATCCGTAAATAGACTACTAATTAAACGTATTGATTAATAACTTTTGGATAGTATTGCTATTGTTAATTATTGTAACTGTATTGTGTGTAATCTTTGCATAAAATATGTATTGTAAAAAGTACTCAATATACTTTAATAATTATTTTTAATAAAATTACTACTAATTATTTTTGATGACAGAATTCTACTTTAACGAAATATCATTATCATCATTACAGCCCTTCACAAGTCCACAGCTGAACATAGGCCTCCCCAAGGAATGCTACAAAGCACGGTCCTGAGCCACCTGTATCCATCGACTTCCTGCATGTCTAACCAGGTCGTCACTCCATCTAGTGGAGGACGCCGTACACTTCGTCCGCCGGGTACGAGGCCGCCATTCGAGAACCTTTTTCCCAATTGGTTGTCGGTTCTTCGAGCTATGTGGCGGCCCATTGCCACTTCAGCTTACTAATCCATTGTGCTATGTCGGTCACTCTGGTTCTACTGCGGATATCCTCATTTCTAAGTTTATCACGCAGAGAAACCCCGAGCATAGCCTCTCCATAGCTCGCTGAGCGACCTTGAGCTTCCTCATACGGCCAGCGGTGAAGGACCACGTCTCAGTTCCATAGGTCATCACTGGCAACACGCACTGGTTGTATAGTCTCGTTTTCAAGTTTTGAGGTATACCTGACGAGAAGATGTGCCGCAATTTCCCGAACGCTGCCCATCCGTGTTGAATTCATCGATTGACCTCTCGGTCGAAGTTGGACTTACCTAGTCCGACTATTTGTCCCAGGTAAACATACTCGACAACAACTTCGAGCTTAGTGCTCCCAACAACTACCGGCATAGGTGTGACGTGGACATTAAACATGATTTTGTTTTGTCCATGTTAATCTTAAGACCTATCCGTTGGGAGGCACTATTGAGGTCATTGAGCATAGTGCTTGGGTCCTCCAGCGATTCTGCCATAAGGACTATATAGCTCGAGCTGAAAGGTTTCGGGACTTTGAATTAGAGCACGAGGGGGACGGAGCGTTGACTTCATTAGACGAGACCGCTCCAACTTAACGTTTAGGTTCAGTGTGCCTCTAACCATTCGGTGATCGCTACCCGTTTTCACCCTCTGTCATCTGGTCGTCATAATGAAGTCAATCTCATTTTTTGTCGAACCGTCGGGGCTTGACCAGGACCACTTCCTGTGGGGCCGCTTATGGAAGAAAGAGTTCATCATAAAGAGTCCCTCTTTCTACATGAAGTCGGCCATCTGCTGGCCCCTTGGGTTCCGTTGCCCTATTCCAAATTTCCCTACCTTCAGCTCACCGTTCTCTCTTGTGCCTAGTTTTGCGTTGGAGTCTGCCATTAACACCGTGTAGTGGGTTTTGGAGGAATGCATGGGTCTAGATATATTCTCATACATTTCCTCCACCTCCTCATCGGGATGTGCCGAGGTTGGTGCGTAAACCTGTATGACCTTCAGCGAATACCATTTGGTGATTCTGAATATAAGGTACGCAACCCTCGTTGACACACGCTCAATCTTTACTGAGAGTTAATGAGAGACTTGTGGACGATAAATCCAACACCTCCTTGGGACAGATGGTCGCCCTCCCGGTGATTAACAAGTTGCCGGATTCGAGGATTACCATGTCCTCCCCCTCTCTTCGGACCTCAGATAATCCTACAATAGTCCCATAATATGCCCAGTGCTCTCAACCACTTCCGGCCTATCTCGATTTTGCCGTTTTTATCAAAAGTTTTAGTAGCTGTAGCGCTCAAACAGATACAAACTTACTTAACTAAAATTAAAAATTTAATCAACTTATTAAATCAACACCAATTAGGATTTCAACCCGGACATAGCACCACAACGGCGCTTTTAAAAATAACAGAGGATGTGCGTGATGGCATTGAGTTGGAAAGTTGACGGTGTCAGTTTTAATAGATTTTTCTAACGCCTTTAATACCGTTGACCATGATATTCTCATCGCCATCTTGTCCTACATAGGTATTTCCTTATCAGCACAGAATTGGATTTCCTCCTATCTTCGTGGTCGTCAGCAAGCGGTCCGTGTCGACGTAATGGTGTCCGATTGGTGTGACTTAACCACTGGTGTTCCGCAAGGTGGAATTCTCTCTCCATTACTTTTCTCTATATTTATTATTTATTAATGTGATTACTTGCAACTTTCGTGCCTCTTACTATGTATGCCGACGACTTGCAACTGTATGCTCATAGTGGTAGAGCCACGCGGTAGCTTTTGCTGTCGCACAGATGGTCTGGCTCAAACCGGGGTGGTACCACGACCTCACAGAATACCAGCGTGAAGTAGAGGTTGACGGCAGAAGGTCCAATCCCCGCCATCAACATGGTAGCGGAACTTAATGTAATCAGACTACCCCAGGAGGGTACCAGCACCCCTGGAGAATCCCTCGCTGAGCATCCACGACCAAGTGACTCCGCTCCTGAGCTTGGGTGCTCAGGCTGTCCCGCGTATTCTGGGGGGGGGTTGACATTCTGCTTGCGACTGCGAAACCTGCTCGGGGCAAGCGGAGCAATAACACCAAGGCGACCCCTGTCACGCTATCCGTGAACTTTTACAACATCAGGGGACCTCATTCCAACCTTAATGCTGTCCACTACCATCTGGAGACGGCGAAGCCGACCTTGCTCTTTTAACCGAGACTCAGGTATCCTCTCTGGCTGATACTTCATATCTCTCCTTACCCGCGGTACAAATTAGAACATTCCTTTGTGCCCCGGACTGGAGTTTGCGTATACGTCAAAGAGGGGATTTGTTTTCGACGCCTCGGCAGACTTGAAGGTACGGACCTGTCCATCCTATGGCTGCGCGTAGACAGCGACGACCATCCTCGCGTCTACGGGTGCCTCTATAGGTCGCATAGCGGTAATGCCGAAACAGACCGACTCATCGACCACGTACAAATGGCTACAGATTCCTTGCTACAGCAGATCCCATCCGCAGAGATCGTGATCCTTGGCGATTTTAACGCCCACCACGCCGAATGGCTCGGTTCACGTTTAACCGATCATGCGGGGAGATCTGTTTATGACTTTGCCTTGGCATATGGTCTTACACAGCTGGTTACTTCACCTACGCGGATTCCAGATGTGGAGGATCATGCACCTTTCCTGTTGGACCTTCTGCTGACCTCTCATCCGGACGGATATCAGGTTTCCGTCGACGCCCCTCTAGGCTCGTCGGACCATTGTCTTGTCCGGAGTGTAGTGCTATTCACTCTAACGTCGCGGTTGCATTCTGCAAGCTGCCGCAGTGTTTGGCACTATAGGTCGGCCGATTGGGGTAGGATGCGGTCTTTTTTTTCCTTCCTACCCTTGGGGCGGATTTGCTTCTCGCAGGACGATCCCAGCGTTGTTGCTGATTCTGTCGCTGATGTGGTACTTCAGGGTATGGAACTTTTATTTCATGTCTAACAGCCATGAGATTAAGAGTGTGATCGGAGGTTTTGTGTTCGTCTGCGTCGGGTCTTGCAGAACTCAGTTCCGACCGCATGGACAGTTTCCACGAGCTTATCATACATATCGTCCACTGCATTTCAATCTTCTAGGCACTGAAAACGGTTTTGTAGCTCGAGCTGAAAAGTTTCGGGACTTTGGAGTAAAGCACGAGGGGACGAAGCGTTGACTTCATTAGACGAGACCTCTCCAACTTAACGTTTAGGTTCAGTGTGCCTCTAACCATTCGGTGATCGCTTCCAGTTTTCAACCTCGCGATCACTGAAACATCACTGAATGGTCTGGACTGGTCGTCATAATAAAGTCAATCTCATTTTTTGTCGAACCGTCGGGGCTCGACCAGGTCCACTTCCTGTGGGGCCGCTTCTGAAAGAAAGAGTTGATCATAAAGAGTCCTCTTTCTCCATGAAGTCGGCCAGCTGCTGGGGTTCTGTTGCCCTATTCCGAATTTCCCTACCTTCAGCTCACCGTTCTCTCTTGTGCCTAGTTTTGCGTTGAAGTCTCCCATAAACACCGTATAGTGGGTTTTGGAGGAATGCATGGCTTTAGAGATATCCTCATACATTTCCTCCACCTCCTCATCGGGATGTGCCGAGGTTGGTGCGTAAACCTGTATGACCTTCAGCGAATACCGTTTGGTGATTCTGAGTATAAGGTACGCAACCCTCGTCGACACACTCACAATCTTTACAACGTTGTTAACGAGAGACTTGTGGACGATAAATCCGACACCTCCTTGGGACAGATGGTCGCCCATTCGGTGATAGAACAAGTTGCCGGATTCGAGGATTACCATATCCTCCCCCTCTCTTCGGACCTCAGATAATCCTATAATATTCCCATAATATGCCTAGTGCTCTCAACCACTTCCAGCCTATCTCGATTTTGCCGTTTTTATCAAAAGTTTTAAAAGCTGTAGCGCTCAAACAGATTCAAACTTACTTAACTAAAAGCAACTTATTAAATCAACACCAATCAGGATTTCGACCGGACATAGCACCACAATGGCGCTTTTAAAAATAACAGAGGATGTGCGTGATGGCATGGAGTTTGGAAAGTGGAAGGTGTTATTTTAATAGATTTTTCTACGCCTTTACCATGATATTCTCATCGCCATCTTGTCATACATAGGTTTTTCCTTATCAGCACGGAATTGGGTTTCCTCCTATCTTCGTGGTCCGTGCGGTCCGTGTCGACGGTATGGTGTCCGATTGGTGTCCTTAACTACTGGTGTTCCGCAATTTCAAATTCTCTCTCCATTACTTTACTCTATATTTATTAATATGATTACTTGCAACTTTCGTGCCTTTTACCATATGTATGCCGACGACTTGCAACTGTATGCTCATAGTGGTAGAGCCACGCGGTAGCTTTCGCTGTCGCACGGATGGGCCGGCTCAAACCGGGGTGGTACCACGAACTCACAGAATACCAGCGTGAAGTAGAGGTTTACCACTGCGTTTCGCTTGGTGAGTGCAGGTGGCCGGAGGCTAATTCCTTCACCCCATCAACATGGTAGCGGAACTAAATGTAATCAGACTACCCCAGGAGGTATGTCACGCTATCCGTGAACTTTTGCAACATCAGGGACTTCATTCCAACCTTAACGCTGTCCACTAGCATCTGGAAACGGCGAAGCCGGCCTTGCTCTTTAACCGAGACTCAGGTGTCCTCTCCGGCTGATACTTCATATCTCTCCTACCGGGGTACAAATTAGAACACTCTTTTGTGCCCCGGGCTGGAGTTTGGGTATAAGTCAGAGAGGATATTTGTTTTCGACACCTCGGCAGACTTGAAGGTACGGACCTGTCCATCCTATGGATGCGCGTAGACAGCGACGACCATCCCCGCGTCTATGGGTGCGTCTATAGGTCCCATAGCGGTAATGCCGAAACAGACCAACTCATCGATCTCTGCACAGAGAGGACGACTTACTGGCCCATGCCGCAAAGGAGAAAGCCGAGCTGTTAGGCTCTCTCTTTGCGTCCAACTCGACTCTTGATGACGGGGAGAACACACCGCCGACCATCCCGCGGTATGATGCTCCATGCCGGATGTGCGGTTTACACAGCGCTCGGTTCGCAAAGCACTCCTTACCCTGGACGTCAGCAAGTCGAGTGGGCCTGACGGAGTCCCTCCCATTGTGCTGAAGACGTGTGCTCCGGAGTTGGCACCGGTTTTAACGCGTCTTTTCCGGTACTCCTACTCCCAAGGCGTAGTCCCGAATTCATGGAAGACAGCTTTGGTCCACCCGATCCCTAAAAAAGGCGACCGCTCAGACCCGTCTAACTACAGGCCTATCGCCATCACCTCCTTGTTCTCCAAAATAATGGAATCCATTATAAACTGCCAGCTCATGGGGTACCTTGAAGATCACCAGCTGATTAGTGACCGCATGTACGGTTTTCGTCGGGGTCGATCAGCTGGTGATCTTCTGGTCTATCTGACTCATAGATGGGCGGAGGCAGTAGAGTCCAAGGGGGAGGCATTGGCCGTTAGTTTAGATATAGCGAAGGTCTTCGATCGAGTCTGGCACAAAGCGCTTCTTTCGAAGCTCCCTTCCTATGGGCTTCCCGAGATATTGTGCAAATGGATCACCAGTTTCCTTGCAGATCGGAGCATCAAGGTCGTAGTTGACTGTGCATGCTCTGATTACAAGCCAATCAACGCTGGTGTTCCACAAGGCTGCGTGCTATCACCAACGCTGTTTCTCCTGCATATCAATGATATGTTGCAAACTGGTAACATTCATTGCTATGCAGACGACAGCACTGGTGATGCCTTATATACCGGCCGTGCCAATATTTCTCGCCAATTAAAACGACGCCGATTACCGGGATAAACTTGTGTCTGAAATCAAGTCTTTGCTGAACAAAGTCTCGGATTAGGGGCGACTTAATTTAGTCCAGTTCAATCCCTAGAAGACACTAGCTTGCGCGTTTACCGCTAAAAAGAACCCCTTTGTCGTATCTCCTCAGTTTCAAGGCACTCCCCTTGCTGCCTCAGCTAGCATCGGAATCCTCGGCGTCGACATATACGTACGAGTAGCGTGCAGTTTCGTGGTCACTTGGAAGGGAAGAGCAAATTGGCTTCTAAAAAGCTTGGCGCGCTCAGCAGAGCGAGACAGTATTTCATGCCGGCACATCGCTTGCAACTTTACAAAGCGCAAATTCGGCCTCACATGGAATACTGTTCTCATCTCTTGGCCGGGGCACTCCAGTGCCAACTCCTTCCACTTGACCGCATCCAGCGCAGAGCGGTTTGAATCGTCGACGACCGAGTTCTTTCTGATCGGCTCGATTCACTGGTGCTGCGTAGGGATGTTGCATCCCTTTGCATTTTCTATCGAATCTACCACGGGGAGTGCTCTGAGGAATTGTTCGGATTAATTCCAGCCGCCAAATTTCACGAACGCACATTGCGTCAAAATTCACGATACCATCTTCATCATCTGGATGCTTGGTGGTCCACCACTGTGCGTTTTACTAGGAGTTTTCTTCCTCGTACAACTTCATTGTGGAATTGTTTACCACCGGAGATTTTTCCGGAGCGATAGGACTTTGGGACCTTCAAGAAAAGAGCTTACTCCTTCCTAAAAGGCCGGCAACGCACCTGCAATTCCCCTGGTGTTGCGGTTGTTCATGGGTGGCAGTAGTCACTTACCATCAGGTGAGCTGCATGTTCGTTTGTCCCCTCTTCTATAAAAAAAAATGCCGATGATACTAACATGAATAATGCTGTAACCGTGATTAACTCCGATCTTAATTGGATTCTTAATTGGTCAAAAAGGTAAGGGGTCACTGTTAATCCCATAAAATGCCAAGCTATAGTCTAAGGCAGCTCACGTCAATTAGGCAAACTTAATCATACATCATTAGATCCACTGATTTATAATGGCGAGGTAATTCCGTACAGCTCTCATGTTAGGGACTTAGGATTAAGCTTGGATTGTTCTCTTACTTGGCGCAGTCATGTTGAGGAAGTTAGCCGTAAAATTTGTAATACTTTGAGATAATTGTACAGATTTAAAAATATCTTACCGCCTTGTTCGAAGAAACTTCTAATTCAATCACTTATTCTTCCTATGTTTGATTATGCCGATGTGTGTTACTTAGATGCAGACAATTACTTGGTCAATAAATTGGATCGACTTCTCAACAACTGTATCCGTTTCATTTACGGTCTTCGAAAGTAGGTATGACCACGTCTCTTTCTATCGCTCTTAACTTAAATGGTTAAATATCCCACGACGCAGAAACCTCAGAATTCTTAGCACTCTTTTCACTATCCTTAACGATCCATTGGCCCCAGAGTATTTGAAATGTAAGTTTCAATACCTAGGTTCTTCCCTTGATTGCAATCTTCGCTTTCATAACAATTTCGTACTACAAATTCCCTTCCACCGTACTGGTTTCCTCTCAAACTCTTTCGCTGTTACAGCTGTACGACTCTGGAATGCGCTTCCCTTAGCAATAAGAAAATCCCCTAACAAGTGGATTTTTAAAACAAAAGTAAACGAACATTACTTGGGCTCATCTGACACATAAATACGAGTCCAAAAGTAATGATAATCGGTTACTTCAGGTCCGCATAAAAATCCAAAAAAAATATTTTTTGCTTGCTTATATACTCACTACGTCAGCCTAAAAAAATCATATAAATAGATCACGATTTCCGGGAGATACATTCATTTGAATACGAACTGTCAAAGAGATAACATCAACATGGAGAAAAACGAAATTAGAGCTGTCATCAAGTACCTCTGTTTGAAAAAAATGTCTTCAAAAGACATACACAGTGACTTAGTGGAAACATTGGGGGACTCTGCTCCTCCATATTCTATAGTTGCACGCTGGGCCAAGGAGTTTAAACTGGGCAGAACATCCACTGAAGATGAATATCGCGAAGGACGCCCATCCACGTCCCTCACTGAAGACAACGTGAAAAAGTCGAAGATGTTGTGTTGGCAGATCGAAGAGTGACCATCAGGCATGTAGCTGAGGTCACAGGATCTCATATGGCAGCGTTCAAAGAACCTTGCGAACGAGTGGCATATGAAAAGGTCTCTGCGCGTTGGGTACCCAGAATGTTAACCGACGAGCAAAAGAAAAATCGAGTTGACATTTCGAGGTCAATCTCGAAAAGTTCCAAGCAGATCAAGAAAATTTTTGTTCCGTTTTGTGACTATGGACGAGACCTGGATCCACCATTTTGATCCTGAAACGAAACAACAATCGATGACTGGGAAGCGAGCCTCCTCACCGACGCCAAAGAAATTCAAAGTTTCAAGTTCGGCGGGAAAGGTTATGGCATCTGTTTTTGGGACGCTCAAGGCATAATTATGGTGGGATATTTGGAAGGGAGCCACTATTACGGGCTCTACTACGCAGACCAAATAAGAAGATTACGGGAGGCCATTAAGGAAAAAAAACGCGGCAAACTGCGAGCTGGAGTGCTGTTTCACCAAGACAACGCACCGGCTCACAAAGCCGCAGTTGCGATGGCTGCCATTCAAGAAACGGGATTCGAACTGCTCGAACACCTCCCTATTCGCCAGATCTAGCTCCTAGTGATTTCTACCCTTCCTCGGCTCAAGGAACGCCTCCGAGGCAAGAAATTCGAAGACGATAGCGAAGTAATGGCCGCTGTTGAAGCGTTTTGGGAGGGTCAAGACAAAGAATTTTTTTCAAAGGGAATCCTGGGTTTAGAAAAAAGATGAACTAAATGTATTGATTTGTTAGGAGACTATGTAGAAAAATAAATTATTATTTTATCTTTAATTACCGTATTTTATTTTCATTATCATTACTTTTGGATCACCCCTGTATATAATCTATAACACATTATCTATTATATCCTTATATATATTTAAATAAATTTGATCTACACGTATGTGTATGTGTGTGTGTATGTGTGAAATTAACAATTTTAGGTTTTCATCCTAGCCCACTGCAGTCACACATCTCCCACTAACTTTCCGGTTGGCTGGTAGAAAATGCCATATGGCATTAAGTCCGCCGTTTGTACCTTTAGTACAATAAAGTGTATAAATAAATAAATATTCCAGCGCAACTTGTCTATCTCTTACTCCAGCTCCAGGATATTCTCATCAGTCCTCAGGGTGCGTGCGTTATATTTCGCCAGGTCGAGTCGTCTTAGGTGGCAACTGAACCTCCACCGGAGATTCCTACCACCCCCTGCCCCGCCGTTACAATGGTTGCCACCGTAGCCAGGAATAGCGGGGCCGCCGGGGACTAGGGGCCGTCTCTTCGTAACTTTAATAATGGAGGGTATATTGCCATAGTCGCCACGCTTGGCGAGCGGGTTTGCAACCGCAGTTTTCTTTATTGTTGTTTTACTGTTATCAGAAAGATGCTGCTGCCCATCTTCTGCCTCAGTTTCCCTCTGTCGCCTCTTACGACACCCACGGGAAGATATGGGGTAGTGGGTATTCTTACCCGGCATCACACAGGGTTTAACGAATAATGCCCGGTTTACATTATTCCAGTCCAGTGATCCAGCTAGAATCCAGTCCAGTGATGGACTGGATCTGTATCGTCTATATTATTCCAGTAATATAGAAGCCGTTGAAGTCTGAACACTACAGTGACAATGATTTCAAGAAGAGAACAGTTTCGATTCACCATTGTTAAATCCTTTCTTCTTCGCAGTCCGCAAAAACAACCAACACGTGTTTACTATACAATTGTCGTGTCAGCACTGGAATGGCACTGGATTGGCTGTCTACATTATTCTAGTTGCACTGGATTGGTCGCACTGGATTCAAAAGTAGACCGCCAAAACAGTTACTGGACTAGAATGCTCACTGGATTCAGTGCATTCCAGTACTGGTTTACATTTTTTCAGTAAGCAATCCAGCGCTGGATTCGATCGCTGGACTTGAATAATGTAAACCGGGCATTAGTTAGGGTGTTATTTCAAAAAAAAAAATTGGTTACCCGACAGGCAAAATAATGTCATGTAATCATGACAACATTTTACAATAATGTTTTTTACTTATCATAATAGCATAGTACAGAAAGCTATGTAAAAATACATTATTTCATATCAAACATTCTTCGTAGCAACGCTGTAGCAGCGTAGCAAATACGACAAAATTTTTTGTCGTAGAAGGTGTTGATTTAAGCATAATATTGTACGGCATTGTATCATTGATTTTGTATATTTTAATGTCATGTTATCATGTAGTCAACATTTCACAACAAATACGTTAATGTTTTTTACTTATCGTAGCAGCGTAGCACAGAAAGCTATCTAAAGAATAACACAAACATTTTTTATAGTAACGCTGTAGCAGCGTAGCAAATACTTAGAGTTAGAGCAATACGGACCACCGCACCGGCGTGCGGCGGACTCGAACCGCAACATTTACTGATGAGTAAATACGATAAAAAATATCGACGTAGAAAGTGTCGAGTCAAACATATTATACGAGTAATTTTGTACTGTGTTGGCTCAATGATTTCTAATATTTTAACTATTACTGATACTGCAGCTATCACAAGTCCATTGCTGAACATAGGCCTCCCCATAAATTGTCCTGTGCCAACTGCATCCTTCGACTAGGTGCTCGTTTTATCAGGGCGTCACTCCATTTACTGGGGGTCCAAATATATCGTATTCAATGAAATGAAATTATTTTCTTTAGTTTTTTTATTTATTTTCTGACATTCCCAGCACATGAAATTATATATGTTTTATTTAATACTGGCTTTTACTCGCGACTTCGTCCTCGTAGAACTTGATCAAAAAACTTACAGATTTATAAAAGTGGTCATTGGGCAAGTAGTTTAATTATGGAATTGGTATTATCTCGAAAACTATTTTCAATACTGGAAAATGATTAAAATAAAATTGAAGATCTATTAATTTTACCTAAAAAAGATTTTATCACCTTATAGTTTGTTGTAAAATAGCGTTTTTGCATTTTGCGTTAAAACCAAGAGATATAAAAAAAGTTTTGTTTAAAACTTTTGTATATCTCTTATTGTTTATGAGGTATATAATCATTAGAAACCATTTATTTTATCAGTTTTTCGATTTTACAAAATAAAAACCTGCATGTTTTTTGGATAAAATATAGCCCAAACTTCGCAAAGAGAGAGTATTGTTAATTTTGCAGAATACTGCTTAATTAACAATTAGGATAATTGAGTAATAACTCCGACATTGCACCACAACTGGCTATATTTGTGAAAAGAACTGTCCTCCCACAGTGTATGTGAACGCACCTTCCATTACATCAAAATTGATAAACCAGAATTCTTAATAAAAAACACCGATTCTTAACAAAGGATAAATCGCGAGGTTCTTGACATTTAAAAACTTTCTATTTCAGTAGAGAAGATGGTTCGAGAACTGCAATCTGTTTAGGATCCTGTAATTATTAAAATTAACCAGACCACTGCAAGACTTCAAGATAAAGTGTTTATTTATATAATTTTATTCCGCATTAAATCGCACTAAAATTTATAATAAAAAGCAGAAGGTTGTCCTGGATAACTATGATATTAGCATAGGTTCAACACATCAATCATTCTGTAAATTATTACCCATGAGGGTAGAAAACAATTGAAATGTCGGTAATTTACAATTAAAATGAAACAGGATAAAATTGGTAAGAATTAATTTAGCTCAAGATATTTGTTTAGGAAATGAGCAGAGGTTTTTTGAAACAGTGCTAAAGGTAAAAAAATATTTTCAATAAGATATCGCTAACATTAGCTTCGGTATTAACGTTAAATATAAATTTACAGTTACAGTGGGCTAACTATAAATTATTGTTATAACGAATCGATTTAGGCAAAAAATAACGACCTTCGGTCAACGTCCCCATTCCTCATGTTCATGGTTAAAATCAGTTAAATCACCGCACATATCGCGAAGTATGACGTAATTTATCGTGCCGAAACGATCGTAGACAATCTTAATAATATACAGGGGCCTTGAGACCGCATAAAGCGGCTACGAGCTACGACAGTCACGTCAATAGCACTTTATTTATTTATTGTTTCACAATTTGTTTGAATACTTTAATTATATTTATAAATTTAAAGTACATGCAATGATTAGTGCAATAAATAAACTACTGGTATTTTAAATAGGAATTAATAGCAGAGCCTGAATTATTAATACCAGCATCCTTCCTATAACACTATTTAGTCAGTCCCACGGGTGGAATTATTTAAGTTATTAAAACTTTAGTTTTTCTTAAATTTGAAATAAAGTGGTTTTTAAATAAATTTCGTCATTTTTATCAAATATCAAAAGCTATTTTTTTTAGTCAACGTCTGTAACAGATATCGTAACCATTCACTGGATATGCTAAAATTCCTGAAATTATTATGTTCATTAACATATTGATACTTTAAATTGTTTATATTTTTCTGTATTCTATTTCAATATGAAAGGTTAGAAAGCCAGTAAGCATTTTTACAGGCTGTGAGACACTTCTATATAAGTACTCACCTGTGACTTCTTTATTTGAAGTTGGTTCCAGGTGTCCACGGAATGTAGTAGCCACATAGCATCAAATGGTTAGTTGGCACATTTGTAACTCTCAAATATTATAAAAAAATCTCTAATTGAGTTGATACAGTACTGATCTATGTGGCAATCTTTCGCGAAGGCCTCCGTTCGACAGTGGACTTATGACGGCTATAATGCTGATATGATTGATGGTGAATTCGTATTACAATCTACCATAAAATTAAACAACAGTGTGCCGTGTAAAGCTAAATATTTTAGGAAAAAGAAATTAATATGATTTATGCAGCAATGTGCATAATTTAATTTATATTCTACCGTTACCATTACAGCCTATTAAAGTCCACTGCTGAATACAGGCCTCCCCCATAGATTGTCTCGTAGGGGGATATTTGCCATAGTTGCCACGCTTGGCAAATATGGCAATTATATATATATTGTATAATATTATTTATATAAGTATTATTTATAAAAATATTGATCTAAATACTCACAGCAACTTTTCCCAGTAGATGCCCCCACTGCCACTGCCATACAGACAGAATGCTTTCGCGGCCGGCGTCTACAGCTAACACGTAACTGCCACCGTTCTGTAACAATTAAGGCTAATGTCTTAAAGTCTATATTATGAAAGAGTGACAAATAAGCACGTAGTCCCCCTGATGGTCAGGGGACACATACATCTATCCTCGATTAAGAATCAAAATGAAGATGCGTTGATCCCTGAGAACTAAGATGGAATGCCTCCTTGTGAGTTATAAGGTTTTCAGTTTTTTTCTCGTTCGTTCGGTGCTTCGTCACTCACCATACGAAACACAGCAGCACTATGCTGCTATTTCACGCTGGTGTTTTGTACGAGCACGGTTCTTTCTTGGTGGGGTTTACCCATTCGTGCTGCAGCCATAACACGTTACAGCTCAACCACGTACAAAGTATTCATCTGTTGATTATTGGTTAAATGAGGTTATTATTTCACTAATTACATATTATAGGTGGTTTAAAAGTTTTCGAATGGCTTCTAAGCACGACATAAAACGTTAGTTTCACATTCAATAAGTTTCGCGTATAAATAAAAAGGCGACAATTTTATTTTCCGATCTTCAGGGCTCAAACAAAAAACTCACATTGATCATGAGCTGTGATGATCCTAGTAAGAATCATTGTCAATAATTATTGTATTGTCATCAGCTATTAATACGTCTGCAAATTTTCAGGTTATTCAAACGTTCGGAAGGAGTAAATATTGATTTAAACAGGTCAAACTAATACATAAAATCGTGTTTAAAATGTGTGTTTAAAGTGCGTATATTCCGCCAGGTGTTCGGTGCGCTTCACTCACCAACTGCGAGAAGGCGACAGCGGAGACGCCGGCCTCGAACTCGGCCATGCCGAACACGTGCAGCGTCTGCAGCGTGTCGGCGCTCCAGATGCGCACGTGCGCCTGCGCGCGCCGCCCGCGCCCCGCGCGCTGCCCGCTCGCCACCAGCTCGCGGGACGGATGCAGCTCCATGCTGCCACGAGTTGCAATAACACCAGTTAACAAACACTCTTAATATTACGCCACTATAAGTAAGAGCGTCAGAAAGATTGCCTAGTAGTGGCTGTCTGTGGTGACCGTGGAAAGGACTAGAAAATCTTATGGCTTTTTATACATGGTGATATAAATATCTCGTTTACGCCAGACATAAAATAACCGGACCAGGTTTGACCACTTTGACGCTTCTGTGAGTTCACAGAAGCGTCAAAGTGTGAGACGTCAGGTATTGTGATAGTCAGTCTACTTGCCAAGCTTGATAATAAGACTAATCTTCCCTACAAGGGAAAGGCTCATATTCAGCAGTGACTTTGAGGGGTAGATGAAAAAGAGCAAAAAGGATGACAAACGAGCACACAGTCCATCTGATTTTAAGTGTATGCTATCGCCCAGAATCCTACCCGCGATTAAGAATCAAATGCTGACGCGTTGTCACGTCGGTAAACGTTGGGTAAGCAACTAAGTCAAGCGTACTCACATCATTGTATTATCATACTATCAATTTTTATCATTTAAAACATTAATGATTCAATAACGCGTTTGTGTAAAATTTTAGTCAATCTATCATTTATATATTATCATGATATAATTACTAATATAATTATTGTTAGAAGAAACCCACATAGTTTTGGTCCTACGAGCCAGATTTGACATAACGACCTAGGCCTATAATCCTAATTAAGTAAATTATATTAAAAGGTTGCTTAGACGGCCTAAAACGATTTGTTTTTGAATTTTTGCATTTCCTATGCAACGCCCTTGAAGTTAGAGTACAATGCGATACGAAATGTCAGTTTGACAGTCCTATTCGTAACTTGCGCGCATATTACTAGTTATTACTCACCATTGAATATCTTCGGTGTGGCCGGTGTAGTGTCTTTGTGACTCTTCGTCTCGATCATACATAATAGCAACAGCCGCTACGTAGTAAAGTAGTTCTCCTGTTGGAAGCACCCATAAGTTGCGTCGAGTGTCAGCTCCTCTATAACCGTAACTAGGAGAAAAGCAAGTAATTCACTCGTAAGAATAAATGAATTTTTTTTTATTCGAATATTAAAATACAACTTAACTTACAGGTTGTTTATGTTCTGGGAAAGTCGTATTTTATGTTTTTTGGACCAAAATCTACGTTAAAACACGAAAGTACTTAATACAATTTTTAATATATTTTTTATATAATTTACTTTGAATTTATTAGAGACTACCTACAACAGTTGGTTAAGGCAGGATCTTGTATTATATTATCTAAACTGTCATTTATCAAACTTAGTCCCGACGACGTAAATAAAATACTTACACCCAATCGAGCTGTAATTTCTTCTCCGGCGGTGAATTGTCGATAGGAGCATGGTGAATTGGTGGGTAGAAGGTACGCCGCAGACCACGGATCGTTAGACGAATGGGTTCTTCTTTCAACACTTCCAATAGTGTATAATCTGCATCAAAACCAAAGAGAGATATCACAATATTAATAATGCAACCGAAAATTAGACGATTATTAATTAATTATTTGCAGCTTATATATATATATAGTGAAATTTTAGGATTTTTAAACAATGATGTCCTCACGAATGTCAACCGTTTGCTCTGGATTTATTATTTAACACTGCAGGAACATAGAAGATGTTTATTATATCTATTCAATTACAAGTTCCTATTCTTTATTTTCTGGCTTCTTTGATATCTGCTCTATTCTTGCTGTATTTGGAATAGTATATAGGTAACTATTTATGTACCTTAGTACATTTATGTATGTATATGTATATGTGCAGGTAGCTTATGGATAGTTGGTTGAACCTATGTGTATTCGGCAATTCGGCTTAAAAATATATATCGTTATTTAAATAGACAAATAAAATTTATTAACAAATAAAATAGCTTTCCTACTTAACCACTTTTAATCAATATATTCTTTATTGTACACCAATACGCATTAAAACGAAAACAAAATGAAATAAAGAATATACAAGGTACAATAGGCGGTCTTATCGCTCTGGAAGTGATACGATTCTTCCAGACAACCTTTTTGAACAAAGAAAAATAAGTGAAAAAATAATAATATAAAACACAAGATGATGACAGTTGAGGATAGGTATGATAGATACAATTAAGTACGGGAATTATGATGGAAAATATTAGAGCTCCAAGTAATAAACTTTGAGTAGATTTTTGAACGAAAAAAGGGACTGAACACGTCGAATATATAAAAGCAAGAAGTTACAGCTCTAACTGAGAATGAT
Organism: Parnassius orleans; assembly: GCA_029286625.1. NCBI lineage: Eukaryota > Metazoa > Arthropoda > Insecta > Lepidoptera > Papilionidae > Parnassius > Parnassius orleans. The sequence continues at coordinate 2,478,460 of JAGSMP010000051.1, forward strand.
TTATTGAAGAAGGAGAACGAATATGCTAGAATACGAAGCGAAAGATTGTAAGTGAAACATAGATGACGATCGGGAGAGAAGGAGATGAACTCAAAGCGGTCATTCAGGTAACGGGGAGTAGAGGGATCGAACAGTATGCAGTATGAAAGGATGTGAGTAATGCTGCAAAGGCGAATCTTTTTTGGCGATAATTTTACGGAGTCCAAATATGAATCGTAAGCATACATTTGGAATTCGCTCAAGTTTAATTAACTGCGCTTCGGTAACGTCCAGGTAGCAAATATCGGCATAGTCAAGAATAGGCTGAAGTAGGGATTGAGCAAGGGCAACTTTAGTGGCAGTAGGAAGAAAATATCTAATAATCCGCAGAGAAAGCTCTCAGCGCTGCAAACATTTTCCTACTTACTTCATTAATCTGCGGTGACCATGTTAGACAGGATTCGATATATTATATGCCGAAATTCTTAACTTTATCATTCAAATGGATGTGAATGCCATTGAGATGAATAGGTGGTATGAGAAACAAGTCTAGGGTTGACTTGTTTCTCTAATCTAAACTAATCTAGAACTACCAATAATTATTTTAAATTATTAATTTTAGAAACTTAACCTGAATTTCTTATTATTTCGCCTTCTGGAGCATACAACACCCTCGGTCTGCTTTTGCTCCGTGCTCGCCGTCCACGCGTATCCTCTGTTACAGGAATTGAAGCCACCGTAGCTCTTGACCGTGATCTGATAAGTAAGAATATAATGATAAAAAAAATTTTTCTTTTCGACATACCACGTATTTGAAGCAAACGGCTGTCTTCACAAAGGCTATCAACGTCATGAACATAGGCCTTCCAATAGATTACCTCATAGATGAGATATTTGCCAAAGTTGCCACGCTTGATATGCGAATTACCAATCGCAGCTTTTTATTATTGAAGTTGTTATAAGTAGATGGTACTATCCATCTCTTGTGTCAGTTATATAATTATATAGCTTCCATGCTGTAGCTATATAATTGTAGCAGAATAGGTCGGCTCTATCGGGAAGAAATACGCTCTCACAGAATGCCAGTATAAAATAGCACCTTAATGCTGCTGTGCTAGAAAGAAGGCATTCCGTCTTATCCTTCAGGTTTGACAAAGCATCTGCATTTTGATTCTTAATCGAGGATAGACGTAGATGTCTGTGGGCCACAGCATCCACTTACTATCAGGTGGACTATGTGCTCGATTGTCACCCGTCTATATAAAAATAATATGAAGTTACCTTCTTATTGGCGATTCTATAGGGAGAGGAGCACTGACACCAGGACTGTGAGCCGGCGGTACCATTAATGTGCCGAGGTAGAACGTCTCTACATCTGCGAATTCGTTGCGAAGTTGCGAGAAACTTCTCACCTGTATTAGAAATGTAAAATTATTACAAACACAAAGGTAAATGTTATAGTAGTCTTTATAAACTGCTAGGTACAAGTTGCCTTTCAATTTTAAGAGGGTTATTTAAGAGTTAGTCCGCGCTGTTTCAGTGCGTGTTGGAGGACTTCACGTGTCTTTAAAAATGTTTTATTTCTTAGGAATGCTTTCTTTATCACAATGTTTTTTTCATCGCCGTGAACCTGGTAAATCAGCACTTAGAATTGCTAGTAACAATTTAACTGGTGACGGCAGGTATCGATCTGAGATGACTGCTGTACTATGAAATTTGTGAGCTTCAAGGCAAGAGTGAATAGGCTGAAAGCTTTAAGCTAAGTCAGTGCACTTTACCATCTTCGGCTGCATCACCACTTACCATCAAATGGGATAGTAACCAAGCACTGGCTTAGAATAGTTAAAAAATGTAATGATTAAATGATTAATTTTAAATTCAGATTTACTTAGAAAAGAATTAGTGTTATTAATATTTGAATTTGAATGGAACTTATCGTAAAGTATGGTTTATTTTGTTTCTACAATAAATATTGTCAATACCTCTTGTCCTGTGATTGTGTACATCCTTTTAGCTCCGCTCATTTTCAAAACTTGTCCCAAATCTTCCAAAACTTCTTCAAATGGTTGCGTCGTTCGCAGATTTAACAAAACGCGACACTGCATAGTTTCAATATAATGTAAATTTATCAAATAATAGAAACTAAATTGTTATACTTTGCAACGTTTGAATGCCATTAATCATTTTTAAATTTTAAATACTATTTTATATAGTGATTTCTATTTACGCGAACACGACACATTGAACAAATTTTGTTATATTTATTAAAATTGAGCTATATTCAACTGATAAAATCTTATATTATGCTTTTTTTAAATACTAGAAATGCTATTAACGTTACTAATATTCTCTTTAACCACTCCTGGTAAGCCTAAAAGGCTTGCGTTAGGAGTGGGTCACGACAGTAGTTGAAAGGTGGATTCGAACTCACGACATTTTGAGTTCGCGGTCCGCATCCCGTCATCAGGCTACTGTCTAAATATATCATCATCATCATCATCGGCCTGTAAAGGTAGATCGTCATCCACAGCTGGTTATGGGTTTTACCATTGTAAGAGGAGTTTACCTTTAATGCCACGTTTAGCAAGCGGTTTAAAGATGAAAGTACGAGATTTTTTGCACATTTGTCGCTGCTGCCCGACGCCGGGTTATGTATCTTCAGTCTGGCATAATTTTGATGGTTACACTGCCATCTGTAGTAACCCACGAGATCTTTCTGGTATTTCTTATAATCTCCTCATACGACTCACGAATGGATATGGAGCGATGGCCTCTCTTAGTACGCCATTGTGTTGACACAGTAGGCTACTTGCCTTCTAGTGTAAACTCTTTTATCTTGGCTTGCGTTTCCTCTTTCTTCAGACTACGAGTACTCGACGTTTTAACTTTTAGTGTTGTGAACCTATTTATTTTCAACCTAAACATCCCACTAAAAAATCCCATTTCTTTTGTAATATAGTGGATTACTGAAAATCAGGTAAATAATTGAAACTAAACGACGAATCTTATTTGAGTGAAATACCATAAAAACCCATTGTTACGAGAACTCGTATAATTGACACTTACCATGAAATGGTTTATGCAAACATATGCGGGAAAATTATTTGTGGCGATCACGAAAAAGGAATTAGAGAGTTAGCTACATGTAATATAATTATGTATGTACGTAGCTTACATTGTGTATTGAAACTCTCGGACAAAGTCAGTGTTTATGTCTCAAGGTTTTACAACGAAAACGCTTCATTTAGACCACGCCACGAAGGTACTATTTCGCGTTTGCGATTGTTAGTGTTGTTTGATAAAGAAAAATACGCGCCTAATCTCTTTGTGATTGTTTCCTGTTTTGGTATTCATGTTAGTTTAATTAAATTTAATTGCCATCGAATTTGTAATTTAGCTAGCTATAAGAAAGTAAACTCTCATGTTTTGATATGGTTATGATTTAATAATGAAATGAGAATATTTTGCCATTAAAAGTACTTCTATCTAAACTGATAGATGTTAAAACGATATTATCATAATTCTTTTATGCTTATCTTTTGTACGTGGTAGAGCCACGCTGGAGCTATATTATGGTTGTAGCACGAATGGGTCGGCTCGATCGGAGGGACCACGCTCTCACAGAATACCAGCGTAAAATAGCAGCTTAATGCTGCTGTGTTTCATATAGTGTAAGTGTCGAGAACCAGAGATCCCTTTTTAATGGTAACGAGGCATTCCATCTTAGTCTTCAGGGGTGACAACGCATCTGCTTTTTGATTCTTAATCGAGGATAGATGTAGATGTCTATGGGCCACGGCATCCCCTTACCTTTAGGTGGATTGTGCGCTCGTTTGTCCCCCTTATTCTTTAAAAAATATATTTTCATATCATCATCATTACAACCTATAAAAGTCCACTGACAACATAGGCCTCCGCGTAGATTGCCTCATAGAGGGATACTTGCGATAGTTGCCACTCTTGGCAGCCGCAGTTTTTTTATTAGTATTTATATTATTAGGAAGATGCTACTGCTCGTTTCTTAATTCAGTTTTCCCTCTGCCGCCTCCGAAGACATCCACGGGATGGATTCTCTTACGCCACCACTACACGATGAATGCTTTATAGGTCAGGTATTTTATATATTTGTATGTACTAATGCGTAACAATGAGACTTGTGAGAATTTATTGGATATCATTTCGCTTCACTTCTTAAACCTATAATTGACGATGAGCTAAGGGAGGCCAGGTCGTTAGTATTAAGTATTTTGTTATTGCCCAAGGAATGTTCCGTTATTGATAGACTAAATGAGTTTTCTTTTTTGGAGTACATAATATGTAAGAGTATAGGCCCACATGAAAGATGGGTCATTGAGGTGTTGACTAAAGCGGGGAAAAAATGGAAAGATAAGGCACAGGACAGATACATGCAAAGCAACGTAGGAGGGCTTTACCCGAAGAGGGGTACCCAAGTTCAGTATTGAGAAATTTTTAAAATTCATATATTTCAATTGAAATATTATTTATTTAAAAATGTCGTGGGTACTTTATTATCTTATTTATTATTAAAATCTAATTAATGTAAGAAAATAAAATCATATAACAATACGTTTACGGAAATATTATATAATATACGAACATATAAGAGATCAATTTTAGTGCTTTTAGTGTTTTATCCAAAAAATTTCGAATGTTATAATTATAAATAAATAAAAAAAGAAACAGGAAGATAAGAAAGTTAATGAACAGCTTACCTGTATGGAGTGGTCCATGTTGTTGATGATGCGAATGACGCGCCCGCTAGTCGTCTTCCCGCCGCCCGGGGGAGGTGCATCGGACTCCACTACCGACTGCTTGCGGACTGCCCGCGTCCATCCGCTGGTTCCCGTCGCAGTGCCGCCGTACCACATGCCGTTCTTTTTACCGTAACTAGCTGCCTGTTTTAGAACGTGGGTAATTGTTAAAAGTAATTGCAGCTATTACTAGCGGTAAGAGTAAGTACTTTAGAATGGAGACAATTGGACCGTGGGGTCCACGTGCGATGAAGTTCCTAAAGGAACTGTATCCGCAACTTGTCTTCGCCGCTGTTTATAAGAGATGTGATTCATTTCTTGCTCTAAGGCGAGAAAAAGCAGCCAGCGTTTTAGCAGGTCAATATAGCGCGAGGAATAGAATTGCATGATAATTGATTTTTTTTTGTTTTAGTTTTTTTTTATTATGACAGTAAGATTGCATATTTATATGTTATGTAATTAAAAGTTTTAAATAAGTAAAAAGTACGTATGTTCTTCAATCACGCTTGAACAGCTGGACGGATTCTAAGTCGATTATGTCGTGAAATAGGATAAAAGATAAGACAAAAATATTTGCATATAAATCAAAATCACAAGGTACCCTTGAATCAAAACAATGAAATTATGAATTTACTCCACTTTTCCGTACATTAGCCAGAATGTTGCACCGCTGGCAGGTGAGGTTGACATACGGAGATTCCCTCACTCTCATAAGGCACAGTACCAACGGATTTAGGTGCTTAACGAAGCACGGGGGTAAAACACCTTCCCGGGGCGGGCTGTTACTGTGAATTTCTTGACACCAAAACCCACTAACTGATGTTTGACCCAACCCGTGATTCGAAGTACATAGGCAGCAGTCGCGCTGACGACAACTAGATTAACGAGATAGTCACGAAGCTACACTATGCAACACGCATTACGGCGAGAGCGAGCGCTTATAATTTACGCTAGACGCTACTCAAATTAACTATTAGCAAGTCAATTTATAGTATAGTTATCCTTTTACGCAGAATATCAGTGACCTGCCTTTTATTACGTCTACTACTCAATAGTTTACATATTCTCCCTTATAGGCACTCCCCTGATAACGAAACATTCATCTAAAATGTCGAGTCCAAATCAGAGTATAGGCAAGCTCCTCAGAAGACATATTCTAGTAACTGCTAAGTAGCAGCATGGAATATTCTAGAAACTACTTTGTAGCATTCCAACCGTGGACTCAACAATGCCACTAACGATTTAACCATTATCAGTGACTTCTGTTAACATTTTACACATAATGTTTTCATAAGTGAATTATAAAAAATTACAATTGAGAATTATTAAGAAAAATCTGGACAATTAGAGACCGTTTATTTCATTTGTACTTCATAGATGTTCTAGTGAGTACTAAATTGTTATGAATAGTTTAAAAATGAGAGTAAATTATTTATTTAGTATTACTAAATTTAAAATTTGACACCTGTAGGTTGTGGGCCAAGGAACTACATAGATACTCGTAATGATAAAATTAATTCCTTCCCACTTGAAATAATATTATGGATATTTAGGGTCATGAAAGTTTTCTTTAATATATTTATTAGTAGCTAATGATCAACATTTATAAAAACAAAGTTTATAGTTCTATATAACATTTTATGTTGTTTATGAATTGGAAGAATCGAACGGCTACTAGACGCCACGACCCTGACCGATTTCGCTACTGTGATGAGTGTGCAAACACCAAACAGAAACAAAGTTTTGCAGAAAATCCGACATACTTAAAACTGCTTTAAATTTGTATTCCAAAGTCACCGCTGTTTCTGAAATCGCCTAGAAGACCATTATTGTTACATATGCTATAGGCAAATGACAAATGGCAACAGAGAAAGTGTTCACGCAAGTGTTACTGCTAAAAATAAAGCAATAGCCTAAACTTCCCAACACTGGGCACAGGTTTCATTTTATTTCCAACCAACTACAAAAAAGGAGGAGGTTCTCAAATCGACTGTATATTTTTTATGTGTGGTTACCTCAGAATTTTTATCTATGTGAACCGATTTTGATGATTCTTTTTTTATATGAAAGCTGGTGCTTCTTATGTGGTTCCATATATATTTGATCAAGATCTGACCAGTAGTTTTTGAGTTCCTCTTTAATTTTTAATTTTTAACTTTTTGATCCTTAATAATGCGTATTTAATTGACTTCGACTACATTGATGATGTTTTCATTTTATTTATATTGAAGTAGGTTGTTCAAAATTTTTAATTTTACCACTTGTCTCAAAAGAGGAAGGGGATAAAGTGAAAGAATTTGTCAGCACCGGTCTTTCCATCCACACAAGAGAGTAAATATGCTTTTGTTAAGCTAAGTCAGTGCGCTTTACTCTCTTCGGCTTCATGCCTACTGACGTCCAGGTCGGATAGTAGTCAAGCTGTCAAGCACTGGCTTACAATACCGTTACAACCTATTAAAGTCCACTGCTAAGGCCTAGGTATAGGCCCCAATAGATTACCTCATATGGGGGATAATTTTCATAGTTGCCACGCTTGGCAAGCGGGTTGGCAACCGCACTTTTTTATTTTTAGTCGTTATTAGGAAGACGCTGCTGCCCATCTCCAGATTTGTTTCCCTCTGTCGCCTCTTATGACACCCACGAGATGATATGGGGTAGTGGATATTCTTACACCGCCACTACACGGTTTACACTAGGTAGTTTAACATAATAAAAAGAAAGGACATACCGCCTTAGTATGGTAGAGTCGCTTCTGGTCAAAATCTATTACATTTTGATAAGTGTTATTACCTATATATGTTTTTTTTATAGGATAAGGGTGACAAACGAGCACACAGTCTACCTGATGGTAAGTGGTTGCTGTGGCCCATAGACATTAAAATCTACCCGTGAGGACTAAGATGAAATGCCTCGTTTCCAGTAAAAAGGGTGTCCGGTTCTCTACACTCACCATACGAAACACAGCAGCATTAAGCTGCTATTTTACACTGGTATTCTGTGAGAGCGTGGTCCTTCCCCGGTGGAGCCGACCCATTCGTGCTACAACTATACCAGTAATATAGCTGCATCATGGCTCTACCACGTAAAAATATGTATAAAATTTTAATCATATATGTAATTGGTTTCTCGGAAACAGCTCCAACGATTTGGATGAAAATTTGTATTTAAAATGCAATATTTTACTTTCCACGCTTATGTAAATAGGTTTCATCCGTGAGATTTTGCTAACGGCGAACAAAGCTCGGTCACCCAGGTACTTAATATTATGTATTAACTATTTGTTGACTTTGCGTGAACAAATCATTTAAGCCGATTCATATTTTTATGCAAATTACGTTTTTCTAATGGAAACCATTAAGCACGTGTGTAGCTCATATTATACGGCAGGGTGAAGAATTTTATGACCGAAGAATTCCTGGGTTCCACTCGTTTGACGATGGCATTTTTTTATTCTTGCAAATAGCAAAATTTTAACCTAGTTTACTTATGCTAACCCGATTGCATACATCGCATTATTCTACATTTAAAAAAAAACATTTATGACTAATGCAAAGACTTCTAGCTAAGCGCAACGCGTTTAACTTTTTTACAGAGCGTGAACGATCGACTGAAAAAACAACTTACGTGGTTGAATGTTGAATAAGATTTTACAGATTAATTGTTCTAATTATTGCTCATAATTTTTATTTTATTTGGTTTTAATCTTTTAAAAATTACGCAATAATATCAAATAAAATTTATTAATATCTACTTATATTAACTTGAAAGCGATTGCATTTGTCGATATAAAATTTACGGAGACTGTAGTATTGCGGTTAGTTTTTATTATATGTTCGTATATATGTACCCTGGGATTTATTTATCGTTTTTAATGTTTTAATATTATTATGAAAACAAAGGGCACACTTAACCGTTGAATATTTTATTTAAAATAAATTTAAACGGTTCCAAAGATGTAATTTTGATTCTGTATTAACATTTGTGGTAAAGTCGCGAGTATAGCTAGTTAATTATACAAAAACAGTTATGAACTTACCCTAACAATGATTCTTAGGTCTTCAGCGCTCCGTGAGTGATACCTGATTCTTAATCGCGTAATCTTGTACTCTGGCGTCACGCTCGACGATCAAACGACCACTGCCGGTGGTAAACAAACCGACCACGTTACTGCCGAATTATTTCAATGCCCTTGGACGATGGTACTGACCGTCGATTGGTAGACCACCAAGGACAGGGCTGTCGTTTTTCTATGCGTATCAGTTATACTATAGCAACGACCTTCAGTTCGGTCGTATAATCTTTAAAGAAATTTGACATTTTCCTCTTAGAATTATTTTGTTCAACTATTATTTTACACGTGTGGCGAAGAATATGTGTCGCGGACGAGGTCAAAACACAAATTGCTGCATAGCAAGGGGACTGCGGTGTTTTGTAGAACTTACACTGCTAAAACGTGTACTATGTTACAGTTTTTGTGATAGACAATTTCAATGTCGTTCAATATACTTTCAAAATTGATGAGTATATGTAATGTTCACGTCTATAAATACGTACCTACGTTATTATAAGTTTTAAGATAAATAAGGAATACATTGATAATAAACACAAATAATATTGCCCTGTCCGAATTAATCACAACTCAATAATTTTAATATAAATATACTTTATACCATATATAATATGTCTTATAATTCTTAGAAGTTGTTTTAATAGAGATTTGTAACAAATAGATGTATGACAAAAAGAAGGTATATATTACAATAAATTAGAACAATTCACACTGGCCCAAGTCTACGCGTGGTAATGAACAACACGCATGCAAAAAAGATGAATATTCATAACGTGAACATTGTATACATTGTACATTAAGTACCAGATTGAACTACTGTTGCAGTATTTAAATTAGTGAAGCTTATTTTTCATGTTTATAAACAGCTAAATTACAAGCAACTACGTTTAATACTTTTCCAACTGAATTATTATGATATGGCTGTAATCGCATCACGTGTTTCAAGCTAATGAGTTGGCTATATTTTCTTTAAAAGCTTTTTTTTTAATAACAACATTTCTTTTGTGAATGTTATTTTCAAATCATTATATTTAATTTCTATTGAAAGATATTTTTGTGCAAAATTTATACCACAAATATAGGTATTTTTATACAGATTTGAAGTGACAGGTGAACTCACAGTCCACCCGATGACAAGTGACTACTTCAGCCTATGGACATTCGCAAATAATTTCAAAACAAGAAGGCTACAAATGCGTTGTCACCTCTGAGGACTAAGATGGAATGCCTCTCACATCCTGTAATTATATTGGCTCTCTATACTTTACACACCAGAACATAGCAGAGCAGGCACTGCTATTTAGCAGTAGAAATAAGTGACAACCACCTAGAATGTAATTAGTATGTTGTAAATTTTCAAAAATCTTTTAATAGATAATTACATGCATTGGATTAGGCTCCATATCCTAATATGGATATTCGTCTCTCCCCATGGGAGGGAGAACATCCATAATAAAGATAAAATATACGAAATTGTCTGAAAACTTACAGGTGGCTCTGGAGTATATACAGGCAGCGATATGATGGCAAACGACTCCTCGTCGCTGTCTAGCATGGAGTCGTCAGCCAACTGGAGCCAACGGCTTCGGGCTGGTCTCCACACTTTGTCGCTGGATTTTTCTTGATGTAACCAAATGATTAGCTCCGTATGAGCAGTCACTGTACGTCTTGATACCACTTTAGATCATATATTTTAAGTATTGATATAATAGTTTATGGATGTAAAAAATAAATATGATTTTTCTTTACTTTTACAAAGCTTTATTACTTTTTCTTTTTATTATAAGTAAGAATAGTTTTGTTAACAGAAATTTGATACAAAAGAAGCTATGATTTTGCTAGGAGCTGATCACGATAACAACTTATGGGAACTCTAAATCGCGGAAACTATAAATTAAGCGACAGTAGCCAAATGGCAGGGTGCGGACCGCGAACTCATAAAGTCGTGGGTTTGAATCCGCCATTCGACTACTGATATGAACCACTCCTAACACAAACACAAAGCTTACCAGACGTAGTTAAAAGGAATATAAATACAAGCTATAATATTTTTGTTTTATAAAAAATCCATAGATACATGAATTTTCCGATTCTCAACGCATACCAATTACAGTTAGGTAATAGGGCATACCTAGGGGCATACCTAGGTTTTACGAGTAGTATATATTTTCTTACTTTAGATAAGTTGTATACTAATATTATAATATGAAAGCTTGTGAAGATGTTTGAGTGTTTGTTTCTCAATTTCGCATAAACGACTAAACGGATTTAGATGAAATTCAGTGCACGGATAGACCACATTATAAATTAAGGCGTTTCATTTTCGACGCGCGTAAAGCTGCGGACAGAATTAGTATCTTATGAAATATTCTTTTTTCATTGAGTTTTTTCGGAAGAAATGTCAAATTTTAAATAACGTACACTTCATTCAAGTTCAAATACCAAATAGAATGGTGTCTGTTAATGTGTCGTGCCGGTATGCAGTTAGATCTGCATCATGCTTTACATATCGCTGTGTGACGCGGTTCCGGTCTGCACCGATCGCCACAGACATACATTAGCATAAAGAGTCACTAAATCTTAGAAACGTTTTGAGTTATGGATTTGATTGTTGCATGTAACATACAAAGTTCTGATTCTTTGTTTAAATGAAAATGCCTAACACTCATTACGAATTTTATCCATGATTCTAGAACAATCTAGATACATCGTCACATACATGCAACACAGCTGTATTATATCACTATTTACACTAGTTAATGAATCACTATTTTACGCCAGTAAAGTCTATTTATGATCGCGGCCTTTCCTCGTTCGAGCCGACCCGTCTGTTCTGTAATTATCTATAAACTGCCTGTAATCATTTTTTATAGAATGGTTGTGACAAACGAGCACACAGTTCAGTTGATGGTAAGTGCATACTGTGGTCCATAGACATCTACATTTATCATCAATTAAGAATCAATATACAGATGCGTTGTCACCCCTGAGCAGCAAGATGGAATGCCTCATATCCAGTAAAAAAGGTTTCCGGTTCTCTACACACACCACACGAAACACAGCAGCATTAAGCTGCTATTTTACGCTGGTACTCTGTGAGAGCGTGGTCCTACCCGGTCGAGCAGACCCATTCGTGCTATGACCATAATATAGCTGCACCATGGGTCTACCACGTACCACGTTCTAGCTTTTTTAACATTTGTAATTATTATTGGCTTTGTAGCAGACGGAGTTTGGATTATGGATCCACCTACGAAGAAAGATGTAATTTCGTAATACTTTTAATTGCTGCGACATTTACTTTGATGTAAGTCTTCGTAAAAGAATATTCTTTCTTTTTCTTCTGATAGCGTGTTAATGGCGCGATCTATATCGTTTAGTCCACTTTAAACTGACCGGATATTATGAGAGTGTGGTTTGAAATACCAATTTCCAACTAAATTTCTTTTATTGCTTTTATTAATTGTTTTGCCTTGAACCACTTTAAAAAAAATTTAAGGCATAATTTTAGCAATTTTTGGTTATATAATATTAATTTCGGTATGATTGCAAGTCAAAATTTTTAAATGAGCATTACTGTAAAGTTCAGATAATGTTTTAATAACAATATAAGAAGTTGGACCGGGAAATACTAATAAATGTTTTGAAAGTTTATTTGCAAAACTCACTACCTTACAGAAGAACTATGTCACGGTCTAAAATCTTATACCATTTCAGATTCGAAGAGAACCTAGCTACAGAAAGATGAACTGTTATAACCTCAATTACAATTACACAACAAAAACCTGCCATAAATTACACAAGATATGGAGACGGAAATGTACTTTTTGCAGAGAAGGACGAAGTGTGCCACGGCTTACTGGCGATACGTCTTAACGTGTCACTTGCGATCGAATCTGAGACACGCAACTATTGTTACTTTGTCACGAAAGAATTTTAAATACACTTTTATTGTTGCAACTATTAAAAAGAAACAAAGGAATATCATAAAGAACACAACACAGTTATTTATTTATTTTGTAATGTATATTGGGAAGGAACTCAGAAGCTTAAATGTTTTAGGCACTGACCTCTATATATATCAGTGGTTTTAGGGCTTTGTGTCAACGAATATTGACAAAACATACATATGTCACCAAACATTATGAGGTATTTAAGCGATAACAAAAAAAACTTTTTAATAACCCTCTGAAGACCATTTGACCATCTGACGAATTAGCGAACTTATGTTTGTTACGAAGTTTGATTAAAATAGATAGTTTCAAATAAAAAATTAAAATATTATTTGCAATAAGAAATATATTTTAAATTTTAAGCATTTTACCGTTGTCCTAGATGTGTGTATTTAAATCATTCGGGTTATGGGAATGGAGTATATATAATTCATCAAAGACTTCAACAAACTATCAACCGCTTTCTTAGTTATTCAAAAACTTGATAAGGATAAAACACTATTATTTTTCCATACAGATTTTTTTTGTTAATTTTGCGTAAAACTTATATCTGCAAACTTATCACAAACTTAGCAAGTATAAAACGATTGGAACATAAATTGAGTTTAAAATCACTATATTTCACAAGCCTGATTTAATATCATATGATAAATTATGTAGCGTAAAACTACTAAAATCGAAAAACTTCACACAGTTACGTCCGTAGTGTTAAAAACTATGTAAGGTACTAGGCACAACTTGAAAGAACAGCTGATTCCGCACTAGCAAAACAAAGCCTATTCACGAATATATCGAAACATCACACGTGAAACTGTAAAATTAGTGGACAAAAGTATTTAACTCGCTAACATAAGGCTCACATTTGTAAGCAAAAGGAGAGCCGCATAGCACGATTGAGTTGGAACGACTATTCGAAATTTCACACGACAGTAGAAGTGGGCTAAGCGCCAAGGTCACTTTCGGCCAGTCCACGCAACCAAGTAACCCTTACCGCCCTTTATTACTACAAGCTGATACCCATCGGACCCAAGACTGTGGCGCACAATTAATACACTTTTTGAGTTAATATTAACATTATTAAGACTGGTCACGATCGCGCAATCACGCGAACTGATAAAATAAATCGGGATAATGCGTAATAATAAACTAAGGAAATTAAGCTAAGGTTGACATTAAATAGTTTTAGAACCTTGGACTAGTTACATTTGGCCAATAATGAGCTACGTGGAAATATGAAATGATTTGGCCTTGCAGTTTTGGTACATTCTTTTAAACTTACGACAAAATTTACATATATAATATATAAAAATATTCTACAGAAAACTAAAAATTTGTAGTTCATTTGTTTCCACTTTACAGAAAATTAAATATCTGTTACTTGTAAATTGTTCTTGTATATAAAAATACAATAATAACTCCACGTTTTCTCCGTGCAGATTCTAGCTGATTTTACTTCTATAAACACCTTCCGTCCTATAATAGGATTTTATTCTGTATTGTAGAGGCGTTTTACGTAAGTAAATTATACATGGACAAACATCCAGATCTAGAACAATAATTAATAGGCCATACAAATACTTGCTCAGTGCGGAATTCAAACCTATGACCGTGCTTCATAGCTTTAAAATATAATTGGATTATTAAAAAAATATCAACCCCTTCAGTTATAATCGGTTATGAATGAAATATATATGGGACCACTGATAATGTCTAAAAGTATCAATTAAATTGGTTAAAATAAACCTTTGAGATATTGTGTTACATACTTAAAAAACCATAAAGCCGAATTGAAACCCCTTTGTTGAAGACGTTAAAAAGAAATCTCTTCTTTTTTTTCTCTATCTTGTTTTGAGCTTCGAAAAACTGATATTTATTAGTCTATGATGATATACCCAGAGAATACTTAAAAATATTTAATTAAACAGCATACGTTGCACTTCGTTTTCCTTTTATAAATATTTTTTTAGTATCATATTTTTTATTTATAATAATAAGATGCAAAATGTTATGTTATTTATTAGATATTTGTTGTAGTGAAAATTAAAGTATAATTGGTCTTGTCCATATTTTAAACGAAATTAATCAAAAGACCTTCAGGTGGGGATATTCGTTACAAAGCGCCATTACCCGCATATTGTTAAATCGCTTGACCTATATTCCCAATTTCCACAGACTGCGAAGTTTTCGATTTTAAGTAAGTAAACATTTACTGCATGGAACATTCGACTTTGTAACCATAAGTATTTATAGAGTTGGAAGTTATCTTTATGTTAGACTCATAAATTATATGAATTCAGTAGTTAGAATTATTTTTTTCTTTAGGAGTCTTTAGGAGAGAGGAGTACATTATCTTTGTGATAAACGAAGATTGGATTCAGAATCTCAATGGCAGCAAACCAAACACAAAATGAGCAAAAACAAATTCGAACACCAAAAGGCTTTCAACCACCAGTGATTGAAAGAAAGAATAAATGCGTTTATTCCAGTTTAAACGTGCAGCACAAAATATAAAAAAGCAAAAATAGGCAAAACAATAAAAAACGAGGTATTTACCAACATCATAAATTTAAAAAATACACTTAAAATATTTAATCAGAACCTGTGCTGCAGCATGAAACTGCGAAAAGGACCGGGCTCAGTGATAGCACTGGTGACTGTAGGCGGAATTCCTGTTTACCTATGCACATTACACTTTGTGCCCAATTTATATATTAATTGAATATTTTTGGCATTGACCAGACGCATCTCAAAGTATTGCTTTCGTATCCTAAGTGCTTTCGTATCCAAGTACCCCTCTGCAAACACTAGTTGGTGATGCGGTGGGTGCTTGGGTCATCGCCTCCAAAAATATTGTTTAAGCAAAATGTTTAAATAAATAAGAGCATTATTATCATACAATATTTACATATTAGATATTGACGACTCGGGAGCAGAGTGGCTAAACGTTTTCTGTGGCGCTGCTGGACCGCGGGTTCGAATCCCGCACAAACAAATTTTAGTATGGCCTATAAATAATTGTTCGGGGTCTGGATGTTTGGAGATGTGCAATTTTTTTTATGTAAAACAACTTTACGATACAGAAGAGAGTCCTAATGAGGGAAAAACGTTTTTTTTTAATATAAAATAAATTACCAAAAAAAAAACACTAATAAAAAAATCTTATAGAATTTCGATCACAGGCGATGCTAGTAATTTTCATAACGTATTTTTTCGTATTACGAAGGTTGTATATTTGTTGTATACACAAAAATCATGGCAATTTCCTTAATGATTCTTCAATACCACGCCTACTCGTAAGTCGTTAAGAAACTAGTGTTAGATCTTCGAAGGTCTAATTTACCTAAAATCGTTTTATACTACTTTTATTGGCCTTCCCTTTTTGCTAAATCAGTTTTTTTTTCTAAACGCCCGTAAATAATTAACTGCAAAATATGAAATTGCCTACAGTTATGAGGTTTTATCACGTTTGATTATCAACGGTTTCTCAACTTACTTAACTTTACTTAACTCGATAACGTTATCATCGTTGGTTTGGGTATTTAGGGTCCGGTGTTTTTGAGATTGAATACTGTCGGAGAGGTCATGGTTTGAATTCAGTGGATTTTTAGGTGCTTAACATAACTTAGTCAGTGGATGGGTATCATAATACGTTTATAAAGAGAAATCGATAATAAATAAATTTGACTTCTAAGCATTAGGTTGAGATGCTATAGGGCTACAGATTTGAATCCCGCACGGAACAAGTGTTTGTATGGCTTATAAATAATTGTTCAGGGTCTAGATGTTTGTCCTTATGTTATTTATATTAAAATGCCTCCACAATACAGGAGAAAGTGTTAGTGTGGGGATATCGTCTTTTTTATTAATGTTAATTAGGAGAGGATTTTTTTTTTGAGATTTTGAATAATAAATATATTAGAATTAACAAACTATAGATCTCCTATATACAAAAACAACGATAACTTTCTGCGATCTCTCAACATTATTTTACAAGATTTATCTCTTTTTTAAAATATTTTTATCAATGGCGATATTAACATAAATAACTGTCCTGATCAAATCTCTCCAGCACAAACCGAGTACTTAAATCTCTGTTCCTTTCACGGTCTTCTACCAGCACATACACTCCCTACGAGACATGGCAGGACATGCCTTGATCATGTGATGTTAAAACTAAAAACCAGCTATTACCAACATTACAGCATTACAAACTACCGTCACGGATCACCAGGCAGTCCTGCTGTGTCTTAAATATAAACAAAATAGAAATTTCACCTACAGTACGTATACTAAAATCGATAAAGAAAAGTTATCCTCAGAATTAGCTAATATTAACTGGAACCCAATCTATAGTACACACTCCGGCAATATTTCAATGGAATATGTTGTCACATCTATTCAACATCCCATAAATAATAACTCACTCTGTCACTGCAAATTATCTAGGAGAAATAGAATTATTAAACTGTGGGTGAGTCCTGGCTTGTTGCGTTGTATAAAGCATCGGGATAACCTCCATAAAAAAGTGTGACAGTCTCCTGACAATGAAACTATTAAGTTAACATACACAAGATACAGAAACTACTGTATTAAGATAATTAGAAAACTTTAAATAGCGTACGAAATTAACCTTATAAAGGCAGCTGGTAATGATAATAAAAGACTTTGGGATGCAATAAAAACATCACAAACACATCCAAAATAAAAAAATACAGCTACCGAATTAATAAACTGGGCCAAAAAAAACTGTGGAAGATGTTAACGAGTTCTTCCTTTCGGTTGGCAAGAATTTGGCTGAGGAGACTATAGCTTGTAAGAATCCATCACACATTAATGATTTCTCAAGGTCTTTACAGTCTCTTGTTTTGTTGGACACTGATGAGGATGAAGTGGAGCGCCTAATTTTGGACCTTAAAAGTGTCTGTTCAGTAGGATGGGATTCTATCCCTAACTACTTCTTAAAGGAGAATAGACACTTCTTAGTCCCAGTGTTAATTCACATTTTTAACCTATGTTTGCATGAAGGCACTTTTCTTACGGTCTTAAAGAAATCAGTGATACTTCCTATCTATAAAGCTGGCGACAAAAATCATGTAAAAACTACAGGCCGATCTCTGTCCTACCTTCGGTCTCCAAGCTCTTCGAACGCATCATTAAAAGTAGAATTATAAGATATAACTTGCTTTCAAATAACCAATGTGGTTTTAGAACTGGCAAATCAACTTGTGATGCGGTCCACGAACTTGTTAATCATTAGGTAAGAATTTTTTTTTTTTTTAAAAAACGTTACCTCCACACTAGGATTTTCTCCTGTATCGCGGGGGCAGTTTACATATATAGATTTCACAAGGACAAACATCTAGACCCAGGGCCATACAAATACTTATTCCGTGCGGGATTCGAACCCGCGCCGCGGCCCTTAGCGCTGCAACTCATTGCTAAGCCACTGCGCCACGGAGCCGTCAATATTGACGCTGGCAAAAAAACAATAGGCATATTTGTTGACTTTGACTTGTCTTCATACCTTTCTCTATGCGAAATACCACCTCATCAACTTCTTCGCATTCTCTGATTGCGCATGATTGCTGCAATGTTGATGTATGGCATTGCCCTTCACTGACTGCCAACAATAGTTAAATATCTTGGTATCCTTATAGATCAATCTTTCATTCCAACCTCATGTTAATTTAATTACTGCGAAGTTGAGAAAACTGATATACGTTTTTAAAAATATAAATGTGGCAGATCCTAAATTAGTTAAACAGATCTACCGGGCTCTTGGACAATCTATAGTGGGATACTTCATTACTGTATGGCGAAGTGCACCAAAACCGACTATCAAATCGCTTGAAATAGCTCAAAGAGATATTCTTAAAGTACGCACTTTTCGCCCCTATTTGTTTTCTACATACCTCCGATCTCAATTTTGTGGAGTCCTCTCAGTTCGCCAACTGTTCATCCTGCTTACTATTATGAAATAAATCTCAAGCTGCATCTCTGATACAATCGCCATAATTTTCAAGCGCCGCAGAGATATATAACTTTACCCTATAGACCAACATTTAAACACCAATTCGCACATAAATATTTGACGTACATATCTATATACTAAAATCAGCAAAATTTATGACATATGAAGTTTAAATATTAGAGAGTGCAAAAGGAAACTATTTGAATATATTCATAAATTAAACTATAACGAAACTGAACAATTATTTAATGTACCTCGTTAAATCTTATACTCAACCACCTACACATATACACACACTGTCATTCTACACACAAGGAGGCTTACCTACACTTTACAACTCTAAATTACTTATAGATTAGTGATCTGTCTTGTATACAGTGAAATGTATAATCTTAAAGGGAAGAGCGCTGTCTGAAACACAGATATTAAGTTATCAAGTTCAGACACAGATGTTCACTGAATTGCTGTATCTCAAAGTGTTTTTATCCTAGAAATTAAGATATTTTTTGCTTGAAAAAAAAATTCGACATCTACTTTAACATACTCCTGGGTTAGGCGTCAGGTTGCAACTGCGTGTAGTCAGATCCGACTACAGATAAATGTGTGCAGTTAAAGATACTGACTACGTGCATACAGTCTGTCCGATATCCGCCTCAGAAGAAATACCTTATCCTTCAAACAGAAACACTACAGTGGATACACTGCCGATCGAGGGCAGAAATAATTAAGGGTGTTGCTAAACAAGTAGGATTAAAAAGCGGAAAAAGAGTACTACTAGTAAAATATCGATTACCTTGAAAATATCAGCGGAGCTAGCACAACTGTTATTGCTAATAGATCACTATAAAATGGATATCATTAACGTTGTCTCGTTTAGATCTGTGTTGTTAATGTTTGTTATGAAATGCTACGGCCTCTACGAAAGTGCTACGAATCGTTACGATACTAAGATTCGAATTATTACTTTGTTTTTGATAATGTAATGTAAGCAATATAATATAATATATGTTATACGTAACCTATTTTTGTTTTGTTTTCCTTCAATATTTTCTATAAACTTGCCTTTCACTTGCGTTAAATAATGTCTACTTTGTGCCATATAGCGGCGGTGTAAGAGAACTCATCGCCCGATTTTGTACTATGGTTGTCGTAATAAGTGACTGTATGTAATGTCAGACTAGATTTCGTAAACTTCAAGGACCTTTCTTTCGTAGTAGGTATATCATCGTCATCACCATCACTCTTCAAATCCACTGCATAACTTAGGCCTCCCCAAAATGCCGTAAAACATGTTTCTAAGCCACATGTATCCATTGACTTCACGCATTTGTTACGCAGTATTCACTCCATCTAGTGGGCGGCCACCGTATACTAAGTTTACCAATGCAAGGGATAGCTCAAAAACCTTTTTTCCCCGTCGGTTTTCGGTTATATAGCTTATTGATCCGCTGGACTATGTCAGTTACTCTTATTCCTCTACGGATATCCTCAGTTAGCAAGCTAGTTACATATATGCATAAAATAAACTTAATAATATATATTTTGTTACTTATAATCTATAACTTTAAATACAATTTAAATTTACAAAGAAATTTGTCTAAGCTTAAAATTCTATTGAAAACTTTAAGCTTTTATCATTTGTTTTACTTAATGATGTACTAACAATTTCGTTACCATAATATAAAATAGGAAAATTTTGTTATTCGAAAACAGAATCAGTTCATCTTTAAATCATTTCACTAAAATCAAGGCCTCAAAATGAAATCAATGTTGACGCAAAGAAGTTCTACGAAAGCGTCTGGCGCATCTCAGTTTTTTGCAACGACTGCGCCAAAAGGTTGCGCGGTCATTAGTACTTTTGCCTTGGTGCAGTCTAAGTGCAAGGTGGTACATTGCCCTCACTAGAATGTAATTGTCACGCGGCTCTTGGATTTATTAGTGACCAATACGTTACTATGGTAGGGGTTGCAAAGTACAAAATTTGTAAATCAATAAATAGATTTCAATAAACAACCTAAGCGTAAAGCAGAAACTAACAGTTGTTTTGTAAATACAACATACATAAGTAAGTTTTTAGTAAATGTAAGAGATCTATAACTCCTTTTAATTTCAACATTTCAATTTTCAATTAACTGTTTTCAGTAATTACTTTCCCCTATCAAAGAATTTATTCCGCAATAATAGTTTTCAGAATTCCTTTCTGACCAGCAACAACAATTACACGAAATTCGTCTGCAATTAACCACCATACGAATACACCGAGAAAAACAAATTTCGACCATTCGTAATCAAAATGCAAATGGTGGCGACGGTGCGTGGTGCTTATCCTTCGACCCACATCTCGCAAGGCCGCGGCCTCGTCTGCTCAGGCCCGTTCGTTATGTTGACTCAAATACCATCTTAAAGAGTTATACACGCTAATGTTTATTATAGTAAGGCTTTAAACACACAATGTGTTTATTAAGTTAGTTCACAAGCCTAAAAGACGCTACTGAACTCGAAACAGTAACGTAAACCCTCGGTTATATTATTTATACAAGTAAGGATACCAATGAACATAGAGTTCACCGTATAATATAGTGGATTCTGTAGACACCTACAACTTTCCTCGATTAAGAATCAAAATACGGATGCGTTATTTCTCCGAGGACTAGGGTGGAATGCCTCGTCAGTAGTAAAAAGTGGCTCCGGTATTGTCTACGGTTTTGTATTATGTCAGAGCGTGGTCCTTCTCTAGCCCAGCTCACTCATTCGTGCCACAGCCATAATACAGCTGCAGGATGTGTGCTCTACCACGTAAAATATCTGGTACTTCTTGAGATCTCATTTTTATCACAATACATGATCACATTTGTACATAAATTTTATTGATAGGATATCAATTTTTATTAGGAGTCGTTCTAGATACTGTTCTGATTCTGAATCTATATCTGCATACGGCATACCCTGGACAGTTTACAAGTTTCCTTATCGCAAATTGGTTAATTTATCCACCGAGATGTTATAACTTGGTGGTTAAGTTTATAAGCGATGAAAATGCAATATATTTTGTGCAATATTGGAGCGACAAACAAGCTTACATTTTAGCTGATGGTAATTAGTTACTGCAACCAGTGGACACATGTGACACACTTCTAACAAAGAAGCCCACAGACATATTGTGACCCCAACGTACTAAGACAGAACAGAAACAGTACCTAGGCAGAAAAGGAGAAAGAGACCATAATTCTCAGCACATGTTTAATCATACGTGTGATATAAGAGTATTAAGAATGTTTGCTTGTAGATGAAGACAAAATGTTGCGTGTAAAACGTTTGTTATCTAACATTAAGATCATAGGTTACTATTTTCTAACCTAATCGCATAGTGCATTCCCACCCTTACCGCGATATTTCTTAATGATTTCAGTATTCGTATAGCCATAAGCACGACAACTATTACATGGTATTATGTAGTTATGCGAATTGACCCCATAAAACAGAAACAAAGAAAAATTCGTAATGAAACACGGCTTAGTGGCAAGCGTACCTGCCTACAGAGCCGGTTGGTTCTAAATAAGAATCCCAGACGTACTCATTAATTTTTCTTTTTCTTATTCTATTTTTTTAAAGCATTACACTCCAGACCCGGAACAATTATTTGTAGGCAATAGAAACATTTGCTCCGTGCGGTATTCAAACCTGCGGCCCTGCAGCTTCGTGACCAAACACTTAATTAGCCGTCTAACTATTTTGACGTTGTTGTCGACTGTTGATTCACGGTAATTATGAGCGACTGCATATACATATGTGTTACAGCACACAGTTCACCTGATCGTAAGTGGATGATGTGGCCCATAGACATCTAAATCTATCTTGTACCAAGAATCAAAACGCGGATACGTTGCCATCCATGAGAAACAAGATGGGATGACTCGTTTCCAGAAAAAAAAGTCTCCGGTTCTCTACCCTCACCATACAAAACACAACAGCACCAAGCTGCCATTACCCCCTGGTATTTCTATGAGAGCGTAGGTTCCTTTCCCGGTCGAGCTACAGCTACCCCTTTTATATTACAACCATAACATACCTGCAGTATGGTTCTACCACGTATAATTTTTAAATAACTATTACTTCTGTTATGTTCTGTTTACTTTGTTAAAAATACGAAAGCACCTATCACGTAATATTAGCGACAGTAGGGTAAAGTGCGTCTATCTATCCCATAAATTGCATAATCATGGGATAGATGACGCAACAATTTACCGGAACAATTTACACACTACTGCTATGTTATGGTTGTAGCACAAATAGGTTCACAAGCACATGAACATCGGCCACTGCAGTATCTTGATCTGATGGCTGTACATTTTTAAGGTAATGAAAACGTGCCTCAAGATCAGATTCAAGACCCAATGATAAAACAAAAGATTAGTAGGCCATACAAATACTTGTTCCGTGCGGGATTCAAACGCACGGCCCTGAGCGCCGTAACTCAATGCCACCAAAAAACCACTACGACACGGATCCGTCAAAAAGGTTAGTTGCAGTTTTAAGCGCTGATTAGTGAACACGTGCTCGCGTAAATGAAAACATCTCGAGGAAACCAAATCAAAATATTTTGAGGACAAGAAAACTCCACCAGCATGCAATGGGGAAGCTCGGTGGACTAATTGTTCCATAACTATCTAAGAAATTAGCGGAGCTTTAACAAATGACAAGTGCACTAATCTTTGGTTAAGTCAAATCGTCGTGGTCACTGCCAAAACCGGGGTGCGACCACCGCCGGATCCGTGCAATGGATTTATTTTTTGAAAGTCAGTTTTTCTAGCTAAGGAAAACATCGAAAGGAATCCTACACATCTCTCAACTAAAATGGTGTAATTTAGGGATGTGTGATGGTCATGCTGCAAGGCTTTTCATACACCAAATTAAAATATGTATTAAGTTCCTCATTATTGAGAGAATCGTTTTTGAATTTCCCGCCATCACCCATTCGCCAGAGCCTCGTTTATCAATCAGCTAGGTGTATCACTTAGAGCTGAAGTTAGGGGTTGAAGTGGGGGGGAAACGTGAAATACAAGTAACACGAATTTTTATTTACAAAATTTTTAAATAAGAGTCCGACATGCAATAAGAATATTCATGAATGAGGTCAAGCGATAACATTGTATATTGTATTTTAAATTATACTTAACTATGTGTAGGTTTAGATAAGCTAATGAGGTTTACACTGAAAAAATTTGAGTACCTTAAAAGTTTTATACGATGATACTACGTACGACGCTCCATCTTCGAGTTCCTCCAGCCTGTATTTCCGATCGCCGTCCATGCCGAAGATGAACCTCGCTCCCCTCGGTAGCTCCAGTCGCTCCGATAACCGATCCAGCAACGCGTCCATCGACACAAGATCTCGACCCGGCTTAAAGCGGAACTCCACGCCCGGATGGTACGGATCGCCATTGCGGTAAAACGTGACACGTCTCGCCTTCCAGTAGTTTAGGTTTGCGTAGCGACTCGTCGGTTCTGGTCGACCCGGTCGAGTTGTGGCTTCAGAACCTTCTGATATATCTTCATTACGCTGAGGGGGTGATGGGGGACGAGAGGGGCGCCATTCAGATTCCTTCTCGTCGTCCGAAGCCGCTTGGGGCTCTGGTTCTGGCGCAGGGGCTGGCTCTGGAGCTGGAGCGGATTCGGGAGCCTGTGAACGAGTTCGCGAATGTAGACGCGGTCTGGCTTGCTGTCGACGCGACATGACTCGCGACGCCCCGCCCGGCGACTGCCGACGCACGCCCGCGGTCCACTTCAATCAAGTGATAGACCTAACCTAACATAATTAGTACTAGACATATTTCATTGATAGTTTATTTTTTGGTCCTATTTACGTTAGATACAAGTGCATCAAAATAACAATTGTGGGAGTGAACGCCGAGATAGGGTCACTAATTGCTACATGATGTATAGTAATTAGTTTTTAATAACACAGTAATTTATATAATGTAATTAATAAAATTTCAAGAATTGTTAATTCAGTTTTATCGTAATTTACCATAGAAGTTAACGTGTTTTAGGTATTCTAGATGCGTGACTAAGTGGCAGAGGTCACGACACAAGTTATTGCTATTACAATACCCAATGAAAAATTTAAAGTTTGAAACCACTATAAAGAATGAATCACAGTTTCTTTGAAATTGAAAAAAATCGATATACAGTACTTACAAATATATACAACAGTATTTCCACTTATGTAGAAAATAATTTAGTTTTTGTAATAAATAGGCACTTTTGTAGCTTATACTGTTTTATTTTTATTTTATATTAGGTGATAATAATATTGCTGTTACACACTAGTTCCACATACGCACATTTAGTAACATTATATTTTATTATTTTGTAAAAACGCTTTATGAAATCAATAAGTACCACCATTGTTACACACAATAACTTCCTAATAGTATGAAGGTTATAAGTTTATTAATATCAGTAAATTTATAAGATTAATTAAAAATGCATTAAATACTAATTAAAAAAAACAATTGTATTCTTACCGCAGTCGCGGCAGGCGTTGTTTCTTCACTTGCCATTTCACCAAACGTGCTGAACACTATTTAACTAGTCTTAAAATCACACTGGTTTTAGGCATTATAAATAAAACTGGGTTCAAAAACAATTCATAAGTTTACTTTTAAAATTGACGCCAATTAATTCTTCCACAAAGTTCAGTTTGATAGTGAGCCTCAACTGGGCCTTGATTTTCAAAGACAAGAGGATAAGTTTATTTATAAGATTTAATTAAAAACGGTAATAAAATATGTAGATGTAGTCGTCCGGTTATGTTTTGAGAATGGAATCGAGTGACGGCAAGGAATGGTTGGCCGCATGGCGGGGTGACCGGCCACCGCACCTTTGTGCGACGTAGCGGCGTGCTCAAGCAAATTTTATTATAGTATTGTAGTTTCTTTTGATTTTTAACATAGCCATGATAGACGCAGATAAAAAAGTTTTAATATGCTGCATGCAGTTAAACACCTATATTTATTGATTTATCTATAAAATAAAAATATGAAAATATTATTTTACGCCTTGTTTTATGTCCTTTAAATTATTTTTTAAAATTTTTAGATGGCTACAAAACTACGCTGTAATATTTTACAACATAACGCTACAATATTTTAATACAATACTCCCTAACACGTCCATCTACGAGATATATCAATTTATAATTAATAATAAGATTCCCTCAAAATACTAAATTTTTTGTCATAGTCATTGAATCTGGCAATAATTATATATTAGATAAATATATCACAGTTACGAGTACCCTAAAATTTCCAAATATTTTTAAACGGTATCGCCGAGGTTAACTTACATTCGGCGTCTTCGGGTCAGCAAAGGCATAGGTGGCGTGTTTATATAAATCGCTTTTTTCACTCGCTTGTAGTTAAAGGTTGTTAGGAGCTGTTTATGAGCATCAATTATAATATTTAATAGTTTTTTTTGAAAGTATCAAAGATATATCGAGATACTGCGTGTTTTTTACTCGTGTGATAAATAAACTCTAACACTTTAAGAGTAAATAGCGGCTATAACCCATGGACTCATGCAATCAACGTCAGACAATATTTTATAAAATTTAATTTTCTTCAACATCATGGATGTATAAACCATATACAAGATGTAACAAAAACTTTGTGTTTTCCGTTAAGTCATTAGAATCAGTACTTAATCGAATAGAAATAACTTTACTTCAGAAAACTCAACCATAAAATTTATTTGCAAATTGTATGTGGTTGTATTTTCCCTCACTTTACGACTGCATTGGCCGGGGCGTAAGAGTAGATATTGTCAAACACCCCGCTTAACAGATGCGTGTGTCAGTTAGAGGTAATAAATTTTTAATAAAACCACATACAACTTGCATATAATAAATTATTTAAATTTAATTTATATTTTTATGATCAACTTTTCTGAAGTAAAGTTATTTATACTTTTTGAATAATGTTTGAATACTGATTTTGATAACGCAATTAACGGGTACCACAGAATTTTTGCTACATGTTGTATGATTTTTTTATGTACTTATTTAAATTATAAAAAGAAGATTAATTTTTTTTTACTGACACAGGTCTCAGATAATCCTTAATGCCAATTAAAGGTTCTTACTTTATAAACATAATATATATACTATCGCTTCTTAACTGACAAATTAATGATATTAATTATATTAATTATATAGTGGTTATTAGGTTTTTAAAAGTTATCTTAAAAAATAAATTTAAACATAAAACAGGCAATAAGCAAAGAGAGCAAAAAAATAAAAAGAGAATATTATACAACAATACTGTCTGACTTTACAATTAATAATTAACAGAAATGAAATTTATATTACATATGTGTGTGTGTGTGTGTGTGTATGTGTGTGTTTGGTTATCTCCTGCTTAGTGATAAAATAATTTCTTTCTTAAAGATTGATTTGCTTTGATGGAATATGTCAGTCGAAGAAAATTCTTTATTATAATTTTTAAGTATGCGACATATTACAGAATTCTGTGCATAATTTGAGTGACTTGAAGGAACGTGAAATAAAGAAGTATGTCTAGTGCGCTTAGTAGGTGCTCGTAGTTGTAAAGTGCAGGAAATTAATTCGGGGCTATCAATTTTGTTACTGCAGATATCATGTAGGACAAAAAATAAACAGAAATTTATATATACAGGTATGTAAATATATTATCTTTGCATTATATTTAAAAAATACTCTAATGCAGCTTTAACTTTTAAAATGCAAAAGTTATTAAAAATAAATAAAACATAATATCTATTCTATTTTTATAAATGGTAACATCTAGAACGATTTCCTCTCGCTTTCATAAATATTTCAATGCACAATTATTCCTTAAGTTGCAAGTAATATTTAAAAGTTACATTCGTGATCGTAGGCAAATTCTTGAGTTTGTGAAAGTCGATTTTATACGCCATTTGGTAAAATTACTATAATAATGTCCTACACGTAATGCGGCCGAGTTCACAATATACTCAAAAATGGAGCATAATATTTAAAACGTATTTCTGTCACTATGAAATATTGATATTTCATTACTTAAACCTTTAGTTTACACAAAAATATAACAGTCGTGTAATATTTACAATTATAAATATTTTAAAACAAAAAATTTTCTTAGGGAAGTCGCACTACCTATAGTCTTTTTTCCTTCAAAAATCTACTCAAAACTTAGTACTTGGAATAGAACCTCTATTATTTCCCGTCATACTTCCTTTCCTTTGTTGTATCTATCCTACTCAAACTCAACTTTCATCATCTTGTGTTTTATTTTATTTTTAATTTAATTGTATAATTTATGTCTTTGCTCCTTGAACAACAGTTCATTGCGTAAAAAGGGTGTCTGGAAAAATCGCTTCCAGGGTGTTAAGATACCTTCTTCATATATATATTGTTTATTTTTATTTTAAAATATATTGATGTTCAATAAAAAATATATTGATTGATTAAAATAAGCATATTATTGTATCCTTAGTGGCATGAAATTAGAACTTGTGAAATGAAAGTTAATATAATATGAAACATTTGAATGTGTTGCTATTGACAAGTTATTGTTGAAGTACCAGTACTACGGGACTCATATTTCACTCGGTTCACACGAGCACCTCTGATATAGTGGTTACTTTACTTGAAAATGGATCAAACGTAATTGTAAAATAACACCATAAAATTGTTTTATTTCGCTAAACCAAAAGTGGAGTCGTAAGTTAAAGTCGGAGTCAAATGTTTTATTCAAAATTGGCTTTTTGCACACAGCACTTTTTGAAATTCAAATGCTACGCCATTGCTTCTACAAGTCCCTATTACGGGGAGAACTTACACATAACCATAACTTACTTTTTCTAAGTATGTTTTTATACACATATATTAAAATAAAAAATATTAATACAGCATGTAATTAAAAATCTCAACATTGTAATATACTTTTTATGACACTAAAATACATGAATTTTTAATATTTATAAAGATATTCCCATGACTGACAATGATTTTATCGTTTTAGTAGAGAGCTTATGTGCTACGCGTTGTAGCGCGTCGTTACGTTCCCGTAGCGCTTTCGTAGCGCGTAGTCCTTATAAAGTTATTTGCAATCGTTTAACAGATTTTATCCTATTACATACATTTAAGTATAATATCACTCTTTTTAATAACGTAGCAAAGAAGAGTAAATAGTGTCAGAAAACTTCCAACTCTTAGATAAATAGGTATGGGTAAGATATTGATTAAATTAATTATTATTAATATCAATAATAGTCGTATATGTATTCAATATGGAATACCTTTTTTTTATAGGATAAGGGTGACAAACGAGCACACAGTCCACCTGATGGTAAATGGTTGCTGCGGCCCATAGACATCTACATCTACCCTCGATTACCAATCAAAATGATCAGATGCGTTGTCACCCGTGACGACTAAGATGGAATGTCTCGTTTGCAGTAAAAAGGGTCTCCGGTTCTTTACACTCATCATACAAAACACAGCAGCGTTAAGCTGCTATTTTACGCTGGTCTTCTGTGAGAGCGTGGTCCTTCCCCGGTCGAGCCGACCCATTAGTGCTACAACTATACTACTAATATAGCTGCAGCATATATACCTGTTTCGTCCACATAAACTCTTCATATTTTTTTCGGAATTATTTTATACAAGTTTAACCATTACTCAGGCAAAGGGCGTTCGATCATTAGTGACGTCATGATTTTGCGCATTTTAAGATAGATTAGACTTGTGCGTGTTTTAGTAAGTATGTATAAGGCTTCAGTAATTTCTAATATTTATAATTAATTCTATTCTATTCTATTTAAAAACCTAATTATCTTATTACCTAAAACAGACTGTAGTCATTTGAAAAAACACACAACATCATATATCACCAAACTATTTAAACCCGCTCCTGGATAAAGATCATTCCTAGAATACGACAGCTGGAACAATGTTTTAACACTTGTAACTTTACGTTACTAAAATAACAGCTTCCAAGTAATGTATAACTGTCGACTGTTGTAACTATGGACAAATATTTTACGTTTGCAAAGTATTATGAAATTAGTTTAATTCTTATTTTTTTAGTAACTAATATTTCACTTCTGCATTCTGAAGTATAAAAAGCATTTTATACCTAAAAGCACCCGCGATTTCATATGCGAAAACATGTATCATCTACGCATCCTCTAACATACAGAAATGAAGCCCTGTAGTGCGCAATTACGTATTAGTATTAGTTATTATACACTACAGGTACCCTTTATTACGTAAAATACCTTTTATTTCATACTAACTGAAAAAAACACAAAAACACTGAAGCTGTGCAGCGGCCAAGTTGCTCTGTGTCCCTCTGTATCCCTCTATATCCATCTGAAAGAACAGTTGTGAAACATATATAAGGTGTAACTTTACTTTTTTAACTTTAATAATGATGATGATCATTATATCAGTCTGTAATCTTCTGCTACGTATGTGCGACGTGGAACTCCTTCAAATCTGATTTTTTCATAATCGCTACGCTTGGCATAAGGACAGCAGTACAACCTAGCACCCCAAAAGAGTTTAAAACAAAAGGCATAGCGTTATTTTCGTAACGTTCTTATTTCAACAAAATCATGATGACTTTCTATGTATTTTTTTTTTTATATAAATGGAGAAAGCAATTAAAATACAAATAGAGAGTTGGTGTTTCGTAGATAACTACTTCTAAATCCTTCATAAAATCCTCGTCGTAACAAGTAAAACAAAGTTATTGATTAATCCAGACAGTACAGGTCAAAATTAACACTGATATATAATTTTAAAAATATATATCAGAATGCTATGCTTACAAACAATCAACTCTTAAACAACAACTATTTTGTGATGCTTTCATTCTATTTTGAGATGAAATAAATAAAATAAGGCGTCTGTGGTTTACCACTGCAATGTAAGTGTCACCATAATAAAAACTTATTATGCGCCGTTTCCAGTGGCTTCAAGCAAGAAAGTATAATTATAGGTAATAATGTTCTGTGCTTCAAACAAATACAGCGTATTGAATGGGGGCTGTCACAAATGACGACCAATAACGGAAGCTCATTTATAACTTTCAGTTCAAGCAATTTTAGGCTCTTTCTATATAAGTATAAAACTCTAATTACTACAGTAATGCGCGTAATTGTTAGTGACAGGCATCAAGTGACACAGGTGTCATAATAATGCGTTTCCTGTTGCTGATTGGTCGTGGGTGAGGTTAAAAGATAATGGAACCGCCCTCTTCAAGGCACGCCCTTACGAGAAAACTCATGTTGCTAAGCAACTCACTTGTTTACTTTGTCACGGGCCGATAGATATTTTTCTAGAAATCTTTAAATGATGCTAAGATTAACATTACATGACATGGCAACCTATTTATTAACAAAACTAGTACCATTTATAAATAAATTCATTATCATCGTCCTTTTTACGTGGTAGAGCCATGCTGCAGATATATTAGTAGTATAGTTGTAGAAAGAATGGATCGGCTCGACCGGGGAAGGACCACGCTCTCACAGAATACCGGCTTAAAATAGCAGCTTAATGCTGCTGTGTTTCGTATGGGGAGTGTAGAGAAGCGGAGGCCCTTTTAACTGGAAACGAGGCATTCCATCACATTCCTCACGGGTGACAACGCATCTGCATTTTGATACGTAATCGAGGATAGATATAGATATCTATGGGCCACAGCAACCACTTACCATCAGGTGGACTGTGTGCTCGTTTCTCACCCTTATCCTATAAAAAAAATCTAGGAAATTTTAAGTATGTAAATAATATATTCTCTTACATGAGTTAAGCTAGCGAGTCATGGGCAACGGATGGAAAATGCAGGGCAGCGCCTAGCGTGGAAGAAAATATAAAGGAAAAAATATGTTTTTAATAGTTTATGTGGTTTAACTCTTAAATTAATGTAAAACTTCAGGCGTCTAAGTTGTCCAAAATTGTTGAATGCCAGTCAATGAATTCGATGTTTTCCTTTACCGTTTTTTTTTATAAAAATTGAGCATGAACAGCCTCGCATCTCTAATTATTGACCGATTGCATGTCTTAAGAATTCGTTACATACTAAATGAAAGTTCAATGCTACATATTTATTTATTTATTACACAACTAAAACATCATTACAGTTATATTAACCAATGCGATGCTATAACTAACCTAAATATAAGAAAACTACTGACTAATAAATAATGACTATAAATTAATGAATAATAATATTAATATGATTATAAAATAAAACACTAATTAGAAAAATTACAATTTTCAATACATTTGTATGCTGCTATTGTGAACTTCGTCTGACTGCATGTAAATACGTCAATATCCTGTGAGATGACATTAACGTAGTGTATGGCACGCGTCAATGGTGCATTCTGAAGCAACTTCGTCCTAGCAGTGTGCACGAGGAGTAACAGGGCGCGGCGACGAGAACACATGTAATTATCAGGTACACGTAGCTTTAGCGCAGCGAGCACATCTGGGTGATGTATCCATCCACGTAATACGTTCCACACATATTTAATAAGCGCGATGTCTCTCCTCACACTCAGGCGGCTGTAATCGACCATACACAGTATAAATAGACTCGGATATATCAGTGGAAAACTAGGATAGATTCCGTACTGCTTGAAATATAAAAATTGTGTCATTGGAATAGTCAGGTGGATGTTTGCCTCACATTCAACTGGATAAAACGTAGTTTGGGAAATGAAATCTGTGTATTTAATAAGGGATTCATTTAAGGCCACATTACTCCCTTCATTTATCCTAAATAAAGACGTGGTTTAAAGACGCATATTCAAATACCAACACAAAGTGACTTCAGCATTAATTTACTTGATATAGCGTAAATTACTAATTTTACACACCTAATTATAATTATATTAATTCACTAGCTATGCCCACGATTTCATACTAATACAAATTGTGCCGTAAATAGACCGTAACTTTTTTAACATACACATAAATCGTCTTAAAATAAGTAATAAATTCAGGTTTATTACTAAAGAACTATTGAAACAATTCAGATAAAGTACGATTCAACTTAAAACATTAGCTGACATTTACAAAAATGGGGCAAGGAAGAAAACGTTTGCATTTGTCAAAAAGTTGAGTTTTTACTTTAGTTTATTCTTTTATTTGTTATTCCCTAATGTTCGCTAGAAACAATATTGGGCGTATAGTTATCGGGGATTACGTAATGCATACAGATTTCTAAGTTGCTAACACGCAACAAAGCCACGTAGAGCTGGTCATGTGAAGCACAACTAGGGTTGCCACAGGTACTATAATATATAGTATCGTACTATATTTCAATCACTTTTACTATATATTATAGATAAATAATATATTACGAAAAATACTATATTTTTGTCCCTAATTCAACTGTCGCGACTGGAAGTCTGGAACAAGTAAGTTTTACGGAAAGATTTTTTCCGTTATGAATGTGAAATGGAAAGAAGAAAGAAATAGAGCATGTATTAATTTAATTAAAAATTAATTGTTAATTTATTTTAATATGAATCTAAATTGCTCAGATTCCTATAATTATTTTAAAGGTTCAATGATGGCCAAAGCGAAGAGCAATAACAAATATATATGGAAAAATACATGAAGATTAAAAATAAATGTGTACTTTTTATTTCCTGAATTTCCCAAAAGTACTATATTTTTGCATCTTTTTTGGGAAAAATACTATATTTGTTCAAAAAAAAGGTGGCGACCCTAAGCACAACTGATACTGAGATCTACATTAGTCACTCTCGGCATCGGGCCACGTGTATCCAACCGTTAGGCCAGCGCACGCCGACAAAGCAACCGAGCAGCGCTTTTTCTTCAGCCACGTGCTGATTGTGCACGCATCAGGTAGAGCGCTTGCGTGAGGCACTTTAAGTTGACATAATATCCTTTTTATTTGTCAACTGATTTTAATGAATTAAATAAAGTTACTTCAAGATTGTCCCAACACATCACTAAAAATTTAATTCAAATTGGTTCAGACATGGATAAAAGCGTGCACAAAGACCCTGACAAACAGACAAAAAACGTATATAAGAACGAATTTATTATATGAATAGATAATGTGATTGGAGCTTAGGGGTTAAGCGTTCACCGTAAATTTCACAATATATGAGTAAACCAATTACAATCAACATCGGCACTAATAAAAAGTATGAAATTGTACAAAGAAAACATCATGAGAACGGTTGAAGGCTCCGTAGCGTAGTCGCTAAGCGTTTCGCTGCTTTGTTACACGAATCCTGCACCGCTCGAATCCTGCATGAAAAAAGGGCTCGTATAGCCTAAAAGTTGTAAAGCCAAGAAGCTATAGTATAATATATATTTCGAAGATATGTGAAGTTCACCAACACGCATTATTACGTAATAGTCCACTTCACTGCCCTAAAATCCTCTTAGAGAAGGCCTGTGCCCAGCAGTGGGGTGTATATAGACTCTAACTTTACTTTTACAGGTATAAACTAGGAATACCTTATTAGTTAATAGTATAAAGGATAGATGCAGTTATCGCTCCCTGAAAATGATCCTGCCAACGCACATAAGTTAGTTAGTTTCATCAAACGGTGGCTACTTTATTTCCATTTAGAAATGGTTAAAGCATAATAAAACTGTGAAACCATAAAAACTATACATAAGTATGTAATAACAAACAAAAATTGCACATAAATATTACCTAAAGCAATTAACGTAGAAAATTGGCAGGAAATTTCTATGAACTGATTTTAACTTGACGTAAAGCCACCATTATATTAATGATATATTGCAAGACTAAACATCGTGGTGTTACAGTGTGGGAGTCTCGCATAAATACGACCGTATAACAGAATTCGGCACGACCATTCGTCATGAACAACGGCCATAATATACAAAACGCACATTTCGTGACATTTTTGTAACAAATGGTCGTAGGGAACTAACATAATTTCCAATTAGATCAAGGCCGTAAGGAAATAAAATAACTTGCGTGAAGGATATCATAAGCCAGAAAGTTTTTCAAAATTTAATTTTAATTACTGGTCCTTTTTTTCTTTCTTCGTCAGTAATTAATAGTCCACTGCTGAATCCTTTCCGTTGTCGAGTGTGACGATACGGCAAATCCTCCCAGATTTGCTATAATTGCCACATTTTACAGGTGGATTAACGATCACATTCTGTAAATACTACTGCTACTACTAAAATACTGGTAGTAGTAGCTAGTACTACCAGTTACTCTAGACTTCAAACAAAAAAATATTTATTCGGTAACAGGGATATTGTAAATTGGTGCAGAGTCATAGTTGAGACCTCCTTTTAAGTATTTAAAATACTTGTGTCAGAAGGCCACACTCTTCCATAGCTTTAGCGTGCGTGCGTGCGTGCGTGTGTGTGTATGTGTGTGTATGTGGGTTCATGGGGAAACGATGCACTTTTAGAAGATTCTTTCAGAAAATATGCAGAGCAGCAAGCAGAAAATATTTTCTCAAAAAGTTTCATTTTTATGAAACAAACGCTGTATGTAGAGGGTTATTATATTATTAAAGAATACATGAATGGGAGAATTCCTCCTCAGGTTATGAGGTGATCACTATTTCTTGAACATACCTAATTTTATTATGGTAGAACCATGCTATAGTTATATTTGGTACCATGAATGGTCGGCTCGAACGTGGAAGATACTAGCGTAAATAGCAGTTTAATGCAGCTGCGTTTCAAATGGCGTGTGTGGTGTTAACAAGGCATACATCAGCCCTCAGGGGTGACAACTCATCTACATTTTGATTTTTAATTTCATATGTATTTTTATATATTCTATATTTTATATTATTCTACGTGGTAGAGCCATGCTGCAGATATATTATGGTTGTAGCACGAATGGGTCGGCTCGACCGAGGAAGGACCACGTTTTCACAGAATAACTGCGTAAAATAGCAGCTGAATGCTGCTGTGTTTCGTATGGTGAGTGTAGAGAATCGGAGACTCTTTTTACTGGAGACGAGGCATTCTATAGTAGTCCTCAGGGGTGACAACGCGTCTGCATTTTGATTCTTAATTGAAGATAAATGTAGATGTCTATGGGCACAGCATCTACTTAACATCAGGTGGACTGTGTGCTCGTTTGCCATTCTTGCCACTTTGTGCCTATTCATCACCATCACCCATCATTCTATTAAAAAAATAAGATAATTACTTGTTTGATATTAGCCATTAAGGGGTTTTATAACCCGGGTGACCCGGGTGAAAAAAATAGGGTGCAACAGGTTAACGAAGTAGAAGCCTATGGCATTGATATTTTTCGCTTTTTATAGAGTAAACTTTTTTGAAAAAAAATTAAAAAGATTAAAAATAACATAATTCAAATCATGTGCACCAAATTTTAAGTGTGACAATTATCAATGAATTTGTAACAGCCTAGACTTTAAATCGGCCGCTAGGTAAAATGTTTACTGTTTGCTTACGTATTTAATAGTATTTATTGATAGATAGAAATTTCAGGAAAAATAAATACTCGATCGAAAATCTCGATGTCATAAGTTTTTTATTTCATTCTACTATCACACCCTTTTTAACCTCACGGTAAAAAAGTTAACCGTTTAACCCTATTACCTACATAATACGTATAAAGCAACTTTTAACACCCGTAATTAAAAAAAAAGAAAGAAACAATTATTAATTTACATATTCATATGAATATGTATATGATTTGTATTTATGCGTTGTAAAATACGGACACACGACAATATTCGTGACAAACTGGCGTGTGGATGCAGCTTAACTAGTTTCCATCAATCAAAAACGACGTATATAGTGGTGTTATACGGTTCATAATTAAACGATAAACGAATATGGGAAAATACAGTATTTTATTCGCAGTGAAGTGGCTAGACGAATTAAGCATCGTTTATGGTTATGACGCTTGCCCCAATTGGTTGCGACTTGCGACGGATTTATTGACTTTGCAGCTGAGTACGATTAGCTATACCATTTTCATTTTATATTTATAACCTATTCAAATTAAATACTGCCCGACTGCCTCGTTGGTCTAGCAGTTATAAACGCGATTGCTGATCATGAGGTCCCGGGTTCGAATCCCGGGTCGGGCCAAGAAATCAGTTATTGGGTTTTTCTATTAAGAAATTCTCAGTAGCAGCCCGGAATCAGGAAGTTGGCGGTGTTTCACCCCGTGCCTCGGAAACCACGTAAAGCCGTTGGCCCTGCTCCTGATCGCTCTAAGCTCCTGTCGGATTACCGTCCCATCGGACTGTGAGAGAATAGAGAGTGCACCTGTGCTTGCGCGTGCACTTGGCCACTATACTAATCCTGTCTTACGCAGATGGCCCGAAAATTCGTTCTGGAGTACATTATTAAATTAAATACTATAAATGTAATTATTTTATAAAATACTAGCTTTTACCCGCAGCTATGCTCGCATGTGCACTTTACCAACATAATTTGTGTTCCATGCCAACATTCGGAATCACCTCGTTGTCTGTCAGTGTGCCTGTCTGTCTAGGCATTTTAAGCATGGAGGCTGGGACATACCTAAAAGGGTAAATAAACATGTCGGGTTACTGAATATAAGTAGCAATACTATATTTTAGAAGTGGACTTATTTTCGCGTTGTTTTCTTTTTCTTGCTGAACTGCACTTCCTGAAAGCACTGCTAAATATAGAGCTTTCCAAATAATGTGCTAATTGACATGTAAAACTTGAAAGTTTTGCCAGTTGTCGGTCACCAGTCACCACAGACTTGTTCTTAAATAATTAAGACAAATAATGAGACAAAAGGCATGGCTTGCAAAGAGAGTATATTATGGATATAGGTATTTTAAATCGTATTATATTATAGAATTATGGGTGTCACAAGAGGCGACAGAAGGAAACAAACTAGGAGATGGGCAGCAGCATCTTCCTAATAACAACTCGAAAACAAAAAAACTGCGGTTGGCAACCCGCCTGCCAAGCGTGACAACGATGGCAAATACTCCATTTAAGATGCAATCTATAAGGAGGCCTATGTTCAGCAATGGACTTTGACAGGTTGTAAAAAAAGCGAATGGGTCGGTTCGACTGCGGAAGTAACAGAATCAAGCTACTGTATGGTGAGAAAACGAATTGTAATATTTATTACGTAACGATGATATCCTATACAAATAAATAAAATTGAAGTGTCTGTTTGTAATGTCAAAATAACAACTGTTTACTAAATTCTTATGAAAATATATACGGTACTTATAAGAAATAAACAATTTTTAAAATGTTTGTCTGTCTGTTTGTTCCGGCTAATCTCCGAAACGGCTGGACCGATTTTGACGGGACTTTCACTGGCAGATAGCTTATGTTATAAGGAGTAACTTAGGCTTTATTTTAGAAAAATAATTAGGGTTCCGCGCAAAAAAAAAAAAAACATGAAATCCAATCGTAATAAATTCATATGGGGTAATGCCGGTCACTTAAGGAAAAATTAATACACAGCGAATATAAATCAACATATCTTTATAGAACTAATCACAATCTCGAATACAATTATTCTACTATCAATGGCACTTTAATTTAGATCACTAGTAATTCATAGTTTTGGTATAATAAACATTTAAAAAACGTGTTTGACTGGTATTACACGCAATGTAAGGTAAAACCAGTCAGCTGTTGGTTAATACCGGTCAAGCTTAATGGGAGCATAAATCACATTTATAATCTTTTGCAGAGTCACGTCCTGAGCATTCCGAGTGGGCCCAACGTCA
This sequence comes from Parnassius orleans, assembly GCA_029286625.1. Lineage (NCBI taxonomy): Eukaryota > Metazoa > Arthropoda > Insecta > Lepidoptera > Papilionidae > Parnassius > Parnassius orleans. The sequence continues at coordinate 2,516,986 of JAGSMP010000051.1, forward strand.
ACACAGTACACATCTGTACCACAACTCGTTGTCTCGTCCATAGTCATCGCAAATTATACATCTGTTCCCGACATCGTCTAAATCCGTGTCATCGTCTTCGCGTAAATCTGTCATCTCTATTTCAGAGTTTGAAGTACTGTCTTCGTTCATAGACTCATTCTGTAATACTTTCCTCGTCACTCCTTTAAATTCTATACCTTTCTTCAAATTCTTTTTATTTCTGTTGGTTTTTTACGAATATTTTCTTTTTGGCTATCCATCATATTTCATCTTCACTATAATCCATCTTCTTCACTTTTTTCACCTTTGTAGTTTTCATTGTTCTCTCCTTTTTTATTGTAATATTTTTCTTTATTTCCACTGTTTTATTTTTCTGTTTTTCAACTTTCATCTGAGCTTTTGCTAATTTTGCTAACTTTTTTTGCTCTTTCTCAAATAAAACTATTTTATTCGTAGTTCCCGTTATTACCGTAGCATGTTGTTTCCGCATCGCTTTTATATTTTTCTGTTCAGATTTTTTTGGCAAAGGAAGAAGATCCTTCACAGTAACTTTTTCAATATTTTCAATATGGGTTTTGACTGAAGATATTCCAGATGTTGAGGGAATAGGATTGTAATAATTGACATTGGACTCAGTTTCATCTGTAGCTGGTGGTGTTACATTATGCAAATCAATATGAGAGATATCGTCAATTGTGGAGTCTAGGTTTTCGAAATCTAGGTCGAGCTGTGGAATGGCAGGCGAAAGTGTTGCGTTGCGTGATGCAACATGAGGCATTTCAGAAGATAACATGGCTTCGTTGTGATCATTTAAGTTGGGTTGAGAGATTTGTAAGGTTGCTGTTGAATCGTCAAGTAGGGATGGGGAATCTTGTATTCGATTATCATGATCGCACCTCTCTTCATCAAGAAGTTCGCTATTGTTCATTATCTCAGCTGGTAGAAAATCTTCATCGGTAAATATATTTGGGTTGTAAGGATATATCCCTGAAGCAGTAAATCCTGCTTCGGCTTTCGGAATTGTTGCTACTCTTTGAAATGCTTTTCTGAACAGCGAAGCTATGTCACCTTGTGTAATTTTTCGTCCATTCTTGCTTATATGCGGTTTTAAGGGGACCGTAAACGGAAATATCCAATGACTGTAATCGATGAGATCCGTGTGGTGGCAAAGACAACATCACAATGTGATTTTCTTTGTAAAAGTTATACGAATTCAAGGAAATGTGGCTAGAATGATTATCTAAGAGGAGTAAAACCGGATCACTTTCCAAGGTTTTGCATATTTCGTAAAGTGCTTAAGCCATTCTACAAAGAGCTCTTCGTTTATCCATCCGTTTTTGGAACACCTATATACTGCTTCACGTGGTCCATCATTTTCCAATGCTGTCGAATGCCGTTGACGTGGATAAATAAACATTGGAGGAATGTATTGCCCCATATTTTGGCCTCTTTCCCCACTGGTAATAGAGCCTACTAGTTTTTGGCCCTTTTCGGCCACAACTTTGCCAGGATCCTGTACCGATGTGACGCCAGTTTCATCCACATTATATATGTTTCGAGGTGGAAACTTATATTTTTGCATCAAGTTTCCCAGCAAGTCAAAAATCATCCCTGTTAAAAGCAGAAGCTCTATTTAAGCTTGTGCCTTCAGCCTTACGCACTGATAAGTTATTTCGTTTTAAAAACCCTTCAAGCCAATCTCTACCAGCTGATTCTGAGGTTTTGCTGAAGTTGTGCTTGATGTTATTTCTTTCTGCGTACTTAAAAGTCATCTTCCTTATTTCCATAGTAGTACACCCGTAAAATATATTCGCAAGCAGTCTTTTTGAGAGGCCATACATTCTTCTTGTTCTTTGGTAAAGGTTCTTCTCAGTTGTGGAGTATCCAAATTTTTCTTTTTCAACCTCTCTTGTAGTGTAGAAAACGGAATGCCAGTACATCGGGCGGCTTCTCTTATCGGGTTTCCATCTTCAACTAGTTTAAAAGCAGTTTCTAATGATTTTTGGCGGCATTTCGAAATTACCCTGAAACAAAGTACTAAAAGTTTCCATTATTTAAAAAGACTACTAATTGGATTTTGAATTGTAAATCCACTTTAAGTCTTTAGAACCGGTTGAATTCTTACCTTTTCGATTAAAAAATCAGTAAAATATGTTAACCTGAAAATAGATACGTTGTCCTTTTTTGCCGTTGAGAAATTTCCTCCAGGTGTAATCATGATGTTTGTATGTGCATTTCTTTGTGCTTTATAACTTGTTTTGAAATTTCAGAAATAAAATTAAAAAGCAAATTTATAACCTATAAAGGTACGTCCCACGAATGGGCACAGGCCTCCTTTCATCTATGAGAGGATTATGGAGCGAATAGCTGCTCCAGTGCGTGTTGGCGGACTTCACATAACCCCGAAATATTTAATTTTTCAGACGTGCATCACATGCAGGTTTCCTCGCGATGTTTACCTTTACCGCCCAGCACGTGGTAAATCAGCATTTAAAATTGCATGGCGGGCACCATTAAATTAGTATTTACAGCGAGCGCTTAGCCCCTGAGCTACCACGCCTTCAAGAATAAGTGCAAGAAATGTGTTAATTTTTTTTTCATTGATTACAAAAAATATACAGGTTGTGGCGTAAATAGTGGTCCACCCTTGTTTTAACCATTTTTACCCAAGGATTCCCGTTTTTTTTTCTTTATTTTTTTTACGATGTTGCTATCTTTTGTTTTTGCTGTAGTTTAATCAAAAACCATTTATTTTTCATTTTGATTTCTGTTAATTACTGCTGAATACTAGAGCAATCGTGAGAAAATATTGTTTTTTATGTAAATTTTGAGCTTTTGTATAATAAAATAAGTTCTGCTCTATTGTAACCCTAACTTTTTACATATCATGCACCACCATGTACCATTGTTAACCGATTCGTTGCGGCACCAATTTTCGACAACTTTTAGTTGCGGCGGCGGACAAATATTTCGTGACACGTCTGTCGTGTCAAGTGCCATAGAAGTCGATGACACGCCTATTGTGCCATTAGCCATGTGTAAAAATAACGTTCTTTTTTATGATTTTTTCACTTGTTTAGACCTGATTAAGTTTAGTTGATATCAAACATCAGTTGCAAACGGAAGGATAATTGTTTTTAGTGGCTAACTACGTGTTTTTCTACGTGTTTTCCTTGAAATGGAGAGTAAGTGACTTTTTATGCAGAGGTTACAAACCTTTTGTACTATTTTTTGTTTTATAAAAAATATTTATATAAGTAGGTACAGCTAAATCACCCTGAACAAGCTTAGTTTTTATTAAATTTAATTTTCACCTAATAATAAAGTTTGTAAATATCAAACAATCAAGAACCTTAGTTTCGAAAAAATAAGGTTTATGATTCATTGATATTTGCAAATGTTATATATTATTTAATGTTATACAAATGAAATATAAAAGTAAAGTCGATCTGAAAACGTCTAATTAGTAAGAATAGCAAAACAAAAGTGTTTTCAAAAGGAAAAAACAATAACCAAATGCGCCGGCGCTGTACGGCGGCGGATGAACAAAAGACTCTATTTATTAGCGAACTTTTTTTATGCATGAACGCGTTCGAACTGTTTCAAGCAAAAATAAACCTTATACCATATCACAAGAGCACATGGTACTTCGTAGGTCCATTCGGCCAGAAGATAGTAATAAGACGGCAGTTCATAAATGTTAAGCAAAATTAAACAATAAGACAAACGCATTGTTTTTTTTTAACAAAAGAATTGTTTTCCAGAAACTTGTTTACAATTTGAGTTTGTGAGCGATCGCAATGAATGCTATTATTTGTTACTTATTAGAGTATTTTTCCACAACACGATTTAAAAAAACCCACACAGTAAAAATAGTACCATGTACAAGTTGAAAAAGGTTGACAACCCCTAAAAATTTCAAATTCTCAAAAATTGTAAAATAATAAATATTTTGTACTAGATAAATCGTCCAAAAACTCAATTTGAGCGAGTTATAACGATTTTTAAAATGACATGACTTGCTTGTCATACGCCACAGATAAATAATCGATGGCACGCCTAGCGTGCCATGCGCACTGAACCGTTAGCCATTATTTACGCCACAACCTGTATATCTCTTAACCAAAATAAACTAAAATGTCCATTAATTGTTAATTTTGTTAATGCCCTATATTACAAACATAAGTTTCGATTTTGTTATGGTTAAAAAACGAAGTGAGGCCACACCTAGGTTTAGTCAGCTAAAAATAGGTGCAGCCGATAGCGGTTGGTTAAACTTAGGTGTACTGTTGAATTTATCAAAAATACGAAAGCAGGTAGTAAGTAATATCAGCTACAGTAGAATAGGGTGCAGCTGAGGTGGACTTTGGGCCTCCCCAACGTCACGGACGTTTAACTAATTTATAAATTATAAAGTGTACACTTTTAATCAACCGCAATCAACTGCACTTCGGCTTTTAGCCTTAACACATACTAGGTTGATCAATAAATTTTTAAACGCAATTAAACTTTAAGATAAGTATAATATGTAAATTGTATTTATTTTTCAACTTAATCGTCTTTAAAGCTAATACACCTTGAATAGCGTTTTGTAAGTTGGTTAATTCCCTTGGAAAAAAAAGCTTGATCCTGGAACTCGAAAAAGGTTTTTACAGCACACATCACCTCATCGTCGTCGTCGAATTTCATACCACGCAAGTCCTTTTTTAGGTGAGTAAGAATGAAAATCACTCGGAGGTAGGTATGGAGAATATGGTGGGTGCTGCATCAACTGAAACCCGGCAGTTCAGATGGCAGCGCCTGCAACGTCATATCGATGGATAGGGGCATTATCATATCATCGTTTATTCTTTAGTTCTTCGCGTAGTTTTTTGATTAATGATGCGTAATAATCTTCAGTAAATGTCTTTCCTTTACTTAAAGAGTCGATCAGTATTACCTTCTACCTTAACAATTTCTTCGATTTTTTTAACGTTTTTTCGAGTGCGGCCTTTTTGGCCCCCCGGAGTGAGTGTCGTCATTGCTGCGTTTAAATTCAGCGCACCAGTATGCCACTGTAGAATAAGACTGAGCTTGTCTGCCAAAGTAGACTGCAGTTCATCAAAAACACTTTCTATAGAAACAATTTTTAGGCAGAAATATTTAATAACCGCACGAAGTTCGAGTTTCTCCATTTTGCATACGAATCAAATTCCCACCAAATGAGAAGTTTGAAAAAAAAAACTGGGTATAGTTTTTAATTTTGTTTTTTTTTCTGGCCTTCGTTATTAACGAATTTAAGATTCGAAAAAAAATAAACTAAAAGGAGACAATTTCTTTTTGTATGGAGAATGGGCCCACTACAAATTTTAGGGATATTTAATGAAATGTATGTCGATTTATTCCTTATAATCTATAGATTACAAAATTAATATTAGTTTTATCGGATCTAACGGGAATACTGAGAAATTAAAATATGAATATCACAATAACCTAAAAAGAAACTAAACGCTATTTTTTTTAAATTTAGTAAATTCGGAGAGCGCTAGATAGATGTCAGTTCACTAATTCACTTGTAGTATAAGCCGCCGCGGGTGACGTCACTGGTTACATCCAAATTCCAACTTGCACCTGGCATGTCGTAGTCAAATATGAACTTAGTTTGATTTATTATATCATGATTGTGCAATCATTGTTGTTTATTTTTTGTTACTTCGTATAAGTAGTGCATAACATGAAAGGTGATTTAAATGTACTTGTTTGTTTAAAGTATGAATGATAACAATGCAACAACAAAACAAAAATATGCGAAAAGCAGTTTATAGATTTTGAAATACTACACATGTCTGTAGTAAATAAAAAACATGGAAATACTACAAATAAATAAATAATACCGAGTACAAACCCGAGTACTCGAGTCACAAAATTCTACTCGAGTCGCATCTTTATCTTACGGTCAATACAGTGTCTGTCTACAATTTAGTAGTGAACTCGACTTACTAATTCGAGCAATTTATTGATATATTATGTAATATCAATAAGCTGATTAAGTATAATGCGTTATAGTTAAATTATTAATAACATTAACTTTACGCTACGTCATAAAGTTAGAGTGATATTATTTTATGAAGATTGTCTATACGCAAACCGATAATATATAACTACCTATTAAGTTAAGTAATAATAATTATCATGGATGTAAGAACAAATATAAAAATAATTTGTAACAAACTGACACAGATTCGTTCCGCCAATTCGAGTTGCGTAACTCGAGTACTATTCGAGTTACGTGAATTTCAACACAAGTTAACTCGAGTCGAGTTTTTCCGAGTAGGCACATCTCTACTACAATTTTTTTTATATTACGTTATCTGAACCAATGACATGAACACAAATATCAAAACAACTCTATTTTTCAGATTTCTTGATTCCGTTTAGATTTTCATAAAATCTTTATGCAATTTACGATAATAAATTGGTATCTTTTTTATGTATATAATACCATTGAGGGTCGCGAAAATTTCTAGTGGGCCCAAAAACGATTGACTCCTTTCTATAACTCATTGATAAGTGTCCTATTCCGAAAACTTATTGATCAACGTAGCACATTAAAAACTTTATACTTTTTTTATAGAATAAGGGTAACAAACGAGCACACAGTCCACCTAATAGTAAATGGATGCTTTGGCCCATAGACATCTATACCTATTCTCAATTAATAATCAAAATGAAGGTGTAAAATGTTCCGGAAACTCGTAAGAACTGCCAGGGGACATTCAAATAGATAGGTATAGATGAAATAATGAAAGCAATGAAAAGTATGAAAGCAAGTAAGGCAGCCGGATATGATAGAGTATCACTCGAAATCCTGAGGGCTGGAGAGGGAGTGGTGGCAGACCTGCTGTACACCTTGTTTAATTTGTGTTGGGAACTTAAGCGGGTACCGGGAGACTGGTGCAAAGCTTTGATAGTCCCAATATATAAGGGAAAAGGATCGCAGCAGGACTGTAAAAACTACCGTGGTATCAGCCTTCTTAGCATTGTGGGAAAACTGTATGCTAAGGTGCTAATTGAAAGAGTTGTGAAAGATACAGATGGAAAATTTTGGGATGTGCAAGCGGGATTTAGAAAGGGAATGGGATGTACGGATCAGATCTTTTCCATGCGCATCATCGCGGAGAAGTTTTTGGGCAAAAACCATAAGGTTTTTTGTGCGTTCGTGGACTTGGCAAAGGCTTATGACAGAGTGGACAGGGATGTATTATGGCAAACACTGAACTCATTTGGGTTGAGCGCTGGGTTGATACAGGCATTGAAGTCTCTGTATAGGGACTCCACTCCAGTGCTTGTGTCAGGATCAACGGGGCCTACTCGGACTGGTTTTGCATCCATAAAGGTGTCAGATAGGGTTGTGTAGCTTCCCCGTGGCTGTTCAACCTATTTATGGACAGTTGTTTGGAAAATTTGAAAGTTGAAGAATGCGGGTTAAGAATGGGTGAGTTAACCGTCAAATGCCTTTTGTACGCCGATGATCAAGTCATACTTGCGTCGTCGGCGGCTGAGTTGCAAATAATGGTTACATTAATGAACAGGTCATTAAAAGAAAGGGGAATGAAAGTGAACGCAAGTAAGACGAAAGTTATGGTTTTTGAAAGAACAACACAAACGTACACTGCGGCAGTAACTACCTGGACGAAATATACAGCTATAAACTCGCAATTACCGCATAGATATTATTACAAACACATAGTTAACCTTCTTTTGAGTTTAAAATAGAGAAGAATAAAAAGCAATAATAATAAATTACTGCGGTTGCCAACCCGCTTGCCAAGCGTAGCAACTATGGCAAAATCCCTCCTATGAAGCAATCTATGCGGGAAGCCTATGTTCAGCATTGGACTTTTATAGGTTGTAATGGATGGATAGATTGAAAAAGCAATAGTTATTAAGACTTTTTTTAATAATAGAAAATCAAATAACATTCACGACTTATTCATTTCTCTTTTTGGTTTATTTTCTTTCTTCTTTTCTGTCTCATCAGTTTCATTGATATTGATTTAATATTTTTTTCAAATTTCAAATTCCTTCTTTTGAAGTTTGACTTGAGCGTTATCAATAGAAATTATCGTTTAATCAACATTTCTGTTGGATCTTCAGAAACATTTCGTTTCCTTTTTTTACAGACCACCTTTTCGTCATCATCTATTTCGATTGGCACATCTAAATTTTCACCACCTTTTCTTTTATCTTTTATCTTTTTTTTCTTTTTATTAATCGCGTCTGTGTCCTCGTTAACTAATTCTTCTATGTTAATAATTGTGGTTTGAGTCTCTTCAGATTTTAAGCATTCAGTGATTGCACGCTGCTTAATTTTTTTCGACTTTTTAGTATTACTTTTATTTTCGTCAACTATTTCTTTATTGCTTCTATCTTTAACATGCGTATTAGAGCTGCCATCATAATTATCGTCTACTGCTTTCGATTTCCTTTTCTTTTTTTTCTTTCTAACATTTGTTTCGGAGTCCAAAATAACTGATTCCTCAACATCAACAGTCGAGTTTTGAATCTCTTCAGGTGGTAAGTTTCCAGAAATTTCACGATGCTTTATTTTTTTCGACTTTTTAGCATTTTTTCCATTTTCGTCAATTATGTCTTCACTTGCTTTATTTTCGACATGAATATCGAGGTTTCTACCATCAAAATAATTATCTTTTGCTGCTTTCGATTTCATTTTCTTATTTTTCTTTCTATTACTTGATTCTGCGTCCAAAATAACCTCCTCAGCATCCATGGTTGAGCTTTGAGTCTCTTCAGGATTTACGATTTCAGAGATTTCACACTGCTCAATTTTTTTCGACTTTTTGGCGTTACTTTTATTTTCGCCATTTATTTCTTCACTTCCTTTATTTTTGACACCCGTGTCTGAGTTTGTACCAACAAAAAAATTGTCGTCTGCTGCTTTTAATTTCTTTTTTTTTCGTTTCTTTCTATCATTTGTTTCTGCGTCCGAAATAACCGATTCCTCGACATCCATGGTTGAGTTTTGAGTCCCTTCAAGTTTAAAGCTTTCTGAGATTTCACACTGCTGTATTTTTTCGACTTTTTAGCATTACTTTTATTTTCTTCGATTATTTCTTTACTGGTTTTATCTTCGACATGCGTGTTAAAGCTTCCATGATCTTTCGAATTATCGTCTACTTCTTTTGAATTATTTTTCTTCCTTTTATGTCTCGAGGTAATTGAATTTTCATTTTCAGTTTGATTGCTTATAACTGTTTGCTCATCTAATTTCATTTTTTTTATTTTAATGTCATTATTACTACCGTTAGATACATATTTTGCATTAGTTACATTTTTCGTAACCTTTTCTTCTCCATTTATTACATTATATTCATCTTTTTCTTTCTTTTCCAAATCTTTCTGGTCTCGATCCAGTACAGCCAAAAAGAATCCAGTTGTAAAGTCAGAATCAGGTTTGGCATACATACATCTTGTACCTATGCTTCCGTACATTCCTGACCCAAAGTTATTCCAGTGGCCTTTTAACAACTCTTTTACGTCTTGTACTCTCCATTTGGCTCTTGAGGTTTTCACTATGTTTGTAATGACTCTTTCATTCTCCTCTGGGAATATAGAGCAAGTGCTGTAAACTATTCTCTTTGCTTTAGGAAAGGAATTCATGGCGTGTTTAAGAAATTTTTCTTGGAGTGATGTTAGCTTGGCTAATCGAGTATCCTCAATATAGTTGTGTACACAAAGCTCCATCCCTGTAAATAAAATGCCTTATTATAATAAAAGACATACGATATACGACATTTAGTTTATTTTATACAAGGTAATAATCTATTTTATGATAAGTGGGATGCTGTGGACCATAGACCATTCTTGACTAAGATCATGTTACTTTTACACCCCAGAAGACTAAAATGAAATCCCTCATTACTAGTAAAAAGGACCTCCGGTTCTATTTACTAATCATATGCTTAGTTATAAATCTGGTACTCCGTGACAGGGTGAACCTTTCTCGGTCAAGCCGACCCATTGTGCTTCAGTCATAATTCAGCTGTAGCGTAGCTTTACCACGTAAAATTGTCAAATTCTTCATTTATATTTCTCTAAAATACGTCGTTTGGTACATTGAAATTTTTTATTTGACCCTATATTTTCAAGCATCATAATTCATAACTAAAGCAAATAATAAATGGATACATAATATGCCTAATATGACAATGACTATTCACAGAACAATTAAACACCTAAACAGCTATATAGAATTTTAATTGTATGTAATGCAAGGACTGAGTCTAGTCTGATTATTACGTAGTAGTCTAGTTACTACGCCAAAATTGTTGTTTTCAGGTACGGCTGTCTCTTGATTATTGTGTCTTTGATCTTAGAATCCCAAGTCGTAGCCTTTCTTCTGTCTTATAGCATAAGTTACAGCGGGCGCAGGTAGAATAGAAAATGTAAGTAGCTTTGTGTGCGCGTTGACTTATAACACTATAAAATCTCCCGCGAGGCTGATATAGCTTACGATTATGCGAAAATGGCGTTGTAATCGAATATTAAAGTTACATCCTTTATATTATGTCCCATTGCTCCTCCAATTTCTGAAAGGATTATGGCGCGATTCTATTAAATGCACTTCACATGTCTTTGAAATATTTTTAATCCTCAGACATGCCGGTTTCTTCACGATTTTCCTCCACTGTCGAATATTGTGAAGGATAAAATTATTATCAGCCAAATATTCGCCATAGTCTTACCTGACCCAGAACAGCTCGGGTCCAGAAGGATGTACTCCACGTCATCGTAGTCTCCTCTTTTTATATCTAATGAATCTTTGTGCAATGTCTCCACGCATTTTGAGCCGGTTCTCTACGAAGTCACACAATGTTTGATAACGTTCCTCGTTTCTCTCTACGGCGTAGATTTTACCCTGTAATGTTAGATCATAATATTATGTTTTTGCTATGTTATTAAACATTAGCGTGGAACAATTTTTATTCAGCATATATTATAAATAATACTATTGAAAGTAAATTTTTTACTTTTACTTCTGGATCGGAAAAAGCCTCTGTCTTGAGAAAATCCAAAGACTAGTATTACTTACTAGTAATTATATACGGGAAAAAACAGAAAAAAGCCCAATGGAAGTATTTTCATCTATAACCTTTTTTTAAGTTATTTGTAGATGTCCATGGGTCGCAGTAGCCCCTTTGCATCAGCTAAACTTTTAGCTCGTTTGTCACTATAATATTATAAAACTAAGTTAAAAATAACAGGTCAGATCGTAGCACTCGGGGTTAACAATTATTTATATTGATTGATTGATTGAAAATAATATTTCAAAAAAAAAGACATCAATTTACGATCAATACTGTTACACAAAACAACCAAACCAATAGTCAATCGTCCAAACAAAGCCAACCACGTTTTAAACAAATTATTTTTTATAACATCATATGTGTGATGCTATAAAAAATAATTTGGAAAGAATAAACCAATGCCACACATGCTAGTATTGGGCACAGACTTATGGTGTTTTACATGATACATTTCGGAGAATGTAATGTGCAGGAATTACATGACATAATTCCTCCATCTCCCTTCCACATACCGCATTTGAACCAAACGGTTTGGTTCGTCATTCATAATGTGTACAATAAAGAAGTGGGAACAATTTGCCATCTTCTGCGTTCCAGTCTCTACTCCTTTGTTTGGATATACTACATTCGAACCAAAAAGTTAGCTTCGTCATTCTTAATGTGCACAACATAGGAGTGGAATAATTTGCCCGCATCTGTGTTTCCGTCCGATTAGTATTTTTTATATTCATAGCATCCATTTACGATCAAGTGAACTATGAACGAGCTCATAGTTCACTTGATCATAAATGGATGCTATTGATATGGCCCATAGACATCTACATCCTTCTTTGATTAAGAATCAAAATGCAGATGCATTGTCACCCTCAATGCCTAAGATGGAATACCTCGTTACCAGTAAAAAAGAGTCTCCTGTTCTCTGCACGAACCATATGAAACACGGCAGCATTATTCTGCTGTTTCACGATGGTATTATGTGGTCCTGCTCCGGTCGAACCGATCCATTTGTGTTGGTGTGGCTCTACCACATAAAAAGGCATTGTAAAAATTTTTTCTTTGCACAATCCTACTGTTATAAGATTTATGATTTGATTTCTCAGTTGATAACAACTAGCATAAGTGGTCAGTTACACCTCATTCCTCATGTAAGCAGCGAGTTGCGTTGTCTTCATGCCTGGTGCTGCGCACATATCGAGTACCGTGCTGCCAGGCGGTGGCGCCAACAAATGAACCGCCATTGCTGTTGCCTGAATGCAATTCGTGAAAAGGTTATTTTAGTGTTTCGTGATAGAATAGTCAATAGTAAATTAAACAAAACAAGATACTTAAGGAATCACACCTTGTGTCTCTCTATTATTAATATAAATGTTTTTCTGGAGAATATTTCAAGTAGTACTAATTATAATTATGGTGGTACAACCTATCTATGATCCATAGCTGAGCACAGATTTTCTCTCAAGTCTGAGAGTTTATTTTTATAGAATAAGGGTGACAAGTGAGTACACAGTCCACCTGATGGTAAGTGGATGCTGTGGCTCAAAGACATCTACATCCATCCTCGATTAAGAATCAAAATGCAGATGCGCTGTCACCCCTGTGGACTAAGATGGAATGCCTCATTTCCAGTGAAAAGGGTTCTCCAGTTCTCTACACTCACCATACGAAACATAGCTGCATTAAGCTGCTATTTTACGCTGGTATTCTGTGAGAGCGTGATCCTTCCCCGGTCGAGCCGTGCAGCATGGCTCTACCACGTTATTTATAACTTATCGGGCAATTAATCCCACGCGCTACTTCAGTGCGTGATAGCGGACTTCACATGTATTACAATATTTTTCTTCCTTAGAAACGCAGGTTTCTTTACGATGTTGTCCTTCACCGCCGAGCATGTGGTAAATCAACACTTAAAATTGCTATTATAATAATTTCGCAAGTGCGGCGAGAATCGAAGTCGTGTTGCTCGCGTACTGTGACTGTGACGCACAAATTTACAGCGAACGGCGTTTATATGTATACTCAATATAATATACTAACTATAAATATCATCATCATTATCATTACAGCTCTTCACAAGTCCATTGCTGAACATAGGCCTCCCCCAAGGAATGCCACATAGCACGGTCCTGAGCCACCTACATCCATCGAATTCCTTCCCATCTTACCAGGTCGTCACTTCATCTAGTGGGGGGCCGCCCTACATTTCGCTTACCAGTACGAGGCTGCCACTCGGTTCTTTGATCTATATGGCCGGCCCATTGCCACTTCAGCTTACTAATCAGTACTATATATTACATTATATTATAATTTAGGCGGTACTCTTACTAAGTAGCGCAGCAGCTAAGCATTTGGCAGAGGCTGTATGGGCCATTCGATTCCCGCACGGATCGAGTATATTTGTAAGGAATGTGTATAAAATATGCAACTAAAACGCTTTCACAATACAGAAGAAATTTATATTCTGGGTGTGTTGTAGGGGGGGTGAGAAATAACTTAAAATAGCAGTGTTCACTGACATACCTTATCTTGTAAAATAATCTTATTTTCCAAATACAGCTCATGTTCATGTAATTTCGTTCCAGGGGCGAAAACGAACACAGTTTTGACATGGTAATCCTGTGTGAAATCGTACTCGGTTAGGCTCTGAATTTGACTAAGGTAGTCATTGTACGAACCCGAGGTGCACCTTATAAAGTGGTATCCTTCGTCTTGGAAGGCTCGTATTGCGTCTGATGTAGTTAAGAGGTTCGTGTTTACACGCACGTAGCGGGGTCTGCGAACAACTGTAATGTGAAGTTACAATCTATATACTAGTCCCACAGATGGGCACAGACCTCCCATATCTGAGAGGGTTAACGAGCTGTTGGTGTGAGCTACGTACCTACTCAATTGGCTTGTTGACCCTGCCATTAACAAATAATACCATCATTTACCTAAATTGAATTTAAAATCATCACATCACTATAATGTCTTTAAACTTGTTGATTTTCCACAAAGAAAATATAATTACTATATTTTACACACAGTTTGTATAGATTATTCCTTAATGATTAATTTGACTACCTGCTTCTTGAAATATCTAAACCCAATCCAAATTGTGTGTTCACTTATCTTATTCCTACATGAACACTATATTGTCCTGAATTTGTTTTCTGTGCTCACTACAAATTTGTATAATTATTAAATTGGTTATACTTAGCGGTTCGGAATGTTTGTTTGTTTTATTTTTCTGAAGTTGGCTTTTACTTTTTATTGAAAGTAAATTTTCTTTCATAATATTTCGTGTTAACCACAATATTGGGACTTCTGTCATTTTTGAAATCTTTAAACAATTTATAAAAAAAAATTACTAAAAGCTGTGCGTAACAAGTCATTTATACTACAGTCATTTATAATAATTAACATTAAATATTATCAAGTAGGACTGTATGATAACTTAAGTTTCACTTTTAGTCTTTTTTTATTATAGTTTTTTAATATTGTACATATATTTCAATGTTACATTAATAAAAATATATAAATATAAAGTGGACATTAATACATTAATAAATCAAAATACTACTGCATATTTTACAAATTTTTTAATTAAATAAATGTGCTTGACTACTGATGGTAAGTGGTGATGCAGCTGAAGATGGTAAAGCGCACTTGACTTAGCTTAGCATACGCCTATTCATTTTCGCCTTAAAAACACATACATTTTAATTTATTGACAACAGAAATGCTGGTAAATTGGGAGTAATGAATGATAAAAAAAACATGTGAGAGTGTCGTGGACCACTCGGTCGGAACGAAGTTCCTTTGGTAGTATATTAATAACATATTATATTATTGATTAACAAATACAAATAAATGAATTACTAGCATCTATTAAAATGAAATAATATTTCTTTCATGGCAAGATAAGAAAAAGTGCGAGGGAGATGGATGTTATTCCATCTCACTCGCACTATAGAAGGGGGGTCGTGACGGAAAAATCTTACACTTTTTTACGCCTAGCCCCCCCAGGGAATCCATTACTCCCTTTTTGACCAATGGGTGTCATGAGACTAAGAAATGCTATAAAGATTTCATTAGACAGTCATCTATTTATCTTGTGTATAAATTAGTAATTATATAAATTGGCTTAAACTTTTGACCATTTTTCAGTTGTGTTTTACTGTTGTATTACTTAACAAAGAAGTTCTTAAGATTATATAATACAATCCTGGATGGTCCCACAAACTATATGATTATTAAAACAAACAAGCAAAGTCAGAACTTCTAATACCTATATAGTAATAGACTTATATCTGAGATAGCAATAGACTTTATAGAGAATTAAAAAAAAATTGTTTATGAACATTTTTATTTTCTATGATTAACATTACAGTTTTTTGTAATCTACATTAAAAATATCAATCCTGTTTTAAATTTAAAGAATTTTTCTCTGTTTCTGTATTAGAGGTAACAGGTTTGTATGAATGCTGATCAACTTCATTTCCATGTTCATCATATTCCTTCTCATGATATGCCTTGTAAGCATACACAAATATAATAACATTTACTACTACAACTGCCCCTACAACTGACCAAACAGTTCTTGTAAAGGTATCTACATGATACACATCAGTGAGGATATGACGGATGCCAAAAAATACAATAAAGGGAATTGTAAACATAGCCACACTATACAACAAAAGATTTGCTAGAACTAAAGTGGCGCGTTTCGTATGTGCTGGTATAAGTGGTCCCTCTGAGTTATTAGCCATTTTTGTTGCCTTAAATTACTTGCAGTAACGGACCTGAAAAAAAGAAATAAAATAAATTACCTTCAATCTTCATGTCACCTTCATGTTCAGCTGTTAATTTTTCAAAATGTTCTTTGTAAGATAGTATAGTTTGTTCTGGTTTACTTTTTCCAGGTAAAGTCTTTTTGCCAAACAGTAGTTCCGCTGTCAAAATTTTTGCCAGCCATGGCTCTAAACGTGATTCTTTCGTCAGAAGACCAGAACTTTCAAAAATTTTATCGATATGTGTAGTATGTTTTATAGCTTCTGTTATTAGTGCGAATAGCACATTAGTCCTCTGTAAACACAGTTAATGTGCCAATAAATAGCAATTTTTAACTTGTAATATTAAAAGAAAATGGATACTTACAAAGTGACGGAGTTTGTTATCGTATAGTAAAGTTTTAACGCTGCCGCCTTCAGTGGAAACTTTCTTTAAAATATTTGCTGCAATTTTGTAATGCCTGGGTACTTTAATTGAATGTTCGAACATCTTCTTTAAGCAATAAAATTTCCAAAGCTCATCAATCAATCAATCATGTCATCCAATCCAACCTTGATATTTTTCTATCACGAGATCAATCCAAACCCAAGATCCAAACTGACTAACTGGTTCCCAATAAAACCTACAAGGTGTAGGTGGGAACTCTTTGCAAAAATGAAAACAAATTACTTTGATTTCTGAAGTAAGCAGGAGTATAGTAGCCCTTGCAATAACGGCAGATAAATAAACGAAACGAAACGTGATTGTGAAATGCGAATGAAAAATAAGGTTAGATTTAAACATAAACTAACTATAATATATAGTCTTTGCGTTATAGATATAGTCATAGCATGATGCGGGTGACAGCTGACAGCTTACACTTTTGACGTGTCTAGAGATGGAACATTGTTTAATCGATTTAAAAAGGCAATTAACGATACACAACTATCGCTATAAAATTAAAACCGAAACATATATTTCTTTATAAACTACAATGCATGTAAAATTAAGTAAAAGTTTAATACAAATTATGGACATAATAGTTACATAATAGCTGTTCCTAGAACTCGCCCGCTTGGTATTTATTACGTTTGATTTCATGGGTTTTAATTTTTATGCGGAATCCTAATTTTTTTTCAAAATAAAATTAGCCTGTGTTACTCCTTATAACATCAGCTATCTGTCAGTGCCAGCTATAAGCCGGAACAAACAGAGAGTAAGACAAACATTTTAAAAATTGTTTTATCTTTTTGTTATAAATACCGTATATACTTTCATATGAATTTAGTAAAAGGCTGTTATTTTGATATTACAAACAGACACTTCAATGTATAGATTATACTATGTATTAATTTGAAAATAAAAATCATCTTCTATTTCATGTTGACTGCAACATTCATATTAACATATAAACAAATAAAATGGCTGCCAGCAGCTTTTCAAGGTATGGAAATATATAATAAAATAATCTAGATTTTGGTTTACAAATCTAATGAAATAAAAATAAAAAAAAGGTATTTGTAGCCATTTTGGCCGCCATGAGTTATGATAAAGTATTTTTGACCAACGAATAATTTATCGTTCATGTATCGGAAACACTGCATATTCGTCTATGTGAGTTTTGTTTCCGTAAATCAGAATTTGTTAAACGATTAGTTTCAATTCCAATACATATTTACGTGATTTTTATATTTTCGATTTATTTCAAAATTGATTTTTGATAATCTGTGGTTGTTCGTTATGGCATGGCATAGTTTAGCGTGGCACATCACTGTCGTAAGTGGGCGGTAACCATCCATGAAGTACAACAATATCTGTATGACAGTTTATTAAAAAAAAAAACGAAACTTCATAGGCGTGAGCTGTCACCCCCACCATGCTATAACGCAAAGACTAGAAACACTCACGCGTGATTTAAAGCAAAGTATTTAAATCACAAAGAGTATTTAAATCACTGCCACAGACTTACTATTATAATAGCCTGTGATTGTATCGGATATTAGCCGCGCTGCATTTATGTTATAGCATAGTTACGGGAGTCATAGGAAGACAAGAAATGTACTACTCTCTAAGAGGAGAAGGAGCAAAGAGCAAAAATAGCTTGCTCAAAGTCACATATATTATATTTGAGCAGCAATGCCCAATGAATAAAATCCTATTAAACAGAATGAACACCGGGCGAATCGTTAATCTAAAATTAAAAAAAATGTGTATCGTACTCTTGACTAAATAATTTGGAAATAAAAAGTTATATATCGTGACTCGTGATAAAGGTGACAATGATTTAGGGTATAAATAAAATTTGTATTTATAAATTACTCACCTACATTAAATTTGTATTAAGAATGTCACGATATTAAATATATTTATGTTTCATCTCGTACCTCTTGTTTAGAAAATCGTATTACTAAAAGGAAACTACTAACAAGCTTAAAATATGCTATACTTATTACAAAACTAACACAATGAAGATGTTTCACGTATATACCGTCAACATTTTAGTTTCAGAAAATATAGTGTTTTGAAATCTTATATCAAATATCAATATTAAAGTTTCTACTTGATATTCAGAAAAAGCAATATTACCCATTCCTACCTTACTAGGTAGATGTAAGCGTCATATTAGTCTGTGCTAGGTAGGAATGGGTAATATCGCTTTTTACCTAAAACTTAACGATATTCTATGATTATAACAGAGTACCTTATTTTATTATAAACTTTTCTATTACCACCCTAACACTATTAAGCGTCTTATACGGAATCCATTTTGATGTTCGTCCCGCCAAGGTTATGCACGACCAGGGTGATGCAACTCTGTATGAAGCCCGAGAAACTTGCACACAATCATAATTTTATCTATGTGTGGGGTGGGCGTGTAAAATTAAAGGAGAAAGAGATATCGCCGTTTCATTCTTTCGCGTTGTTTCAGATTGCCATTTTAAAATTAGGTACAAATATACATAACTATTATATCGGAAGAAACTGAATTTTTTAATTCTATGCTATATTTTTCTTTTGTTTGCACCTTACAGTAATTATATACATATTACTTTGAGGTTTGCACAATTAATTGACCTACTAATTGATTAAAATTAAATTAATAAATATTAGCAGAATTCTATCAAGAGAAGCCATAAACTAAAAGAAGAAAAATGACATTTGTTTGTCAACGTCTTTCATATTGAAAATATTTTTGAAATTGATTCAAATTTATTTAAAATGATTTAGATTTTAATATTTGTTATTGCGTTTTGCTTTAATTCAGTTATTATCGGTTCAGAATACTTCATTTTCGTTTATAGGCAATTCTTCGCGATTGTGTGTGTGAAGATTTTTGTGAGATACTGACTCTGTATGAGATATTGACTATAAATTAATTTATTATTTAAAAATTATGCAAACAAAAGCACAAAATCAACTGATCACTTTCTGCAGGTTTCCTACAATAAAAATAGAAAACTTTTGATAATATTGTGGTAAGTCTTTAAGCATTTTGAATTTATTCATCGTTATTTGTAGGATTATTACTATATTAACTCGAATTTTATCTGTTTCAGATCATGTATTTGGTCTGAGTTAAGTTTTCGACATGAGAATTTTGCTGATTTAAATTTACGTTAATGTTTTGTGAAGAATAGCTCTCACGATAACATATGTTATAAATCAATATTACGCGTGGAAATATTATCTGCAAAAGCAATAGAAAACAATATCTTCCAAAAATAAAATTACATAACTATACCTATTTTTAGTTTTATTTTATCCCACATACTCCTCTAGTAATTGAGTAATTTTGGTGCAATCTCTCAAATGTATGGGAATTTACCCCATAGGTTTGTGAGGCTTGAGCCAAAATTACTCGAATATGCCTTAAATAAAAGTTCAAAGTTACACAATAGAAAGGTTTGAAATTCCGCCAAAAAGTTTTATATGGGCGTCCACCGACGCGCTTTTCGTATACATTCATAAACACGTGTTTGGTAGAGAGTAATTGTGTTCTGTGTGCACGACGCACGACGCAAAACGACAATGAGTAGGCTTGATGTACGTAATTGTTGACGTACATCAAGCCTATTCATTGTCGTTTTGCGTCGTGCGTCGCATGACCTTGGTGGGACGTACATCAAGATGGACCGTGTATAAAGCGCTTTAATAAAAAGCTCTGCTAGTACATACATAAAAGCTGAGCAAAGATGTTATTGTTGTTATTATAATAAAACCTAATATGATAATATAATAATGCGTAGGCATCATATTAGTCCAGTCAAATAAGGTCTGAAATCAAAATTTAACACTCAACTTTGCATTTTTGATATAATGTAGTTTTAATAATACAAAACCAATGTGTAAAGGTTTTTGTGTCCGAAACCCCGGCAAGGTTTATAAAATTTTGTCAAAAGTGTTTTTCGCAATTACTGAAAACGGTAAAAATTAGGCAAAAAGTTTTTTATAAAATGTGTAGAGCGTAAAATTTTACATAAAAAGGTTAAATGATTTTTTTCCTCCGGTCAAATTTAGCTGAGTTAGGAGGTTTTAAGTTTAAGGATGAACGTAAATTTTAAAAATCGTAGAGTAGAAAAATAAGCGTTTTTAAATTGGGAAGGCCTATGCTAGCCATTTAACTAAAGAACGCTTGGCTGTAAAAGAAACGCAACCAACACCATCCACGTCTTCAGGAACATCTAATGACCTGTTGGGATTCCTAGACATTCCGGACGTATTGACCCCTTTGACTCATTTGACCTATAACTCATTGGTAGATATCAGGCAATATCTCGAGTAGCCAGTAATTGACAGAAAAGAGTTTCCTATAACATACTGGAAATACACCAACAATAAATTGAAGGAATTAACGATGCTCTATCTCTGTATTCCAGCATCTTCTGTGCCTTCGGAACGGATCTTTTCGAAGGCCGGACAAATTTTAACCGAACGCAGAAATAGGTTAAAAGAAAAATGATTTGTTGTTTATAAAACAAAATAGGTGCTATTTTAATGATTGATTTGTAACTATAATAATGATGAATGCTGATTTTTGGTTGTTATTTCGAATATATATCAAAATAAAACTCTACGTTTCGTATAACATTTGTTATTTTATTGATGTTACGCTAATCCTACAATTTTTAAACTATCGATAGTCTATCGATACTATCGATAGTTTTTAGTAAAACTATCGATACTATCGGATTACCAAACTATCGATGTTTAACGTACAGTATTATAGTCATAGCATGATGCGGGGTGACAGCTGACAGCTTACACTTTTGACGTGTCTAGAGATGGAACATTGTTTAATCGATTTAAAAGGCAATTAACGATACACAACTATCGCTATAAAAATTAAAACCGAAACATATATTTCTTTATAAACTACAATGCATGTAAAATTAAGTAAAGTTTAATACAAATTATGGACATAATAGTTACATAATAGCTGTTCCCAGAACTCGCCCGCTTGGTATTTATTACGATTGGATTTCATGGGTTTTAATTTTTTTGCGGAATCCTAATTTTTTTTCAAAATAAAATTAGCCTGTGTTACTCCTTATAATATCAGCTATCTGTCAGTGCCAGCTATAAGCCGGAACAAACAGACAGTAAGACAAACATTTTAAAAATTGTTTTTGTTTTTTGTTATAAATACCGTATATACTTTCATATGAATTTAGTAAAGCGCTGTTATTTTAATATTACAAACAGACACTTCAATGTATACATTATACTATGTATTAATTTGAAAATAAAAATCATCTTCTATTTCATGTTGATTGCAACATTCATATTGACATTTAAACAAATAAAATGGCTGCCAGCAGCTTTTCAAGGTATGGAAATATATAATAAAATAATCGAGAATTTGGTTTGTAAATCTAATGAAATAAAATAATAAATAGGTATTTGTAGCCATTTTGGCCGCCATGAGTTTATAATAAAGTATTTTGACACAATGCGTAATTTGCTTTATAATTATTTTTGCCTGAGCTGACCAACGAATAATTTATCGTTTATGTATCGGAAACACTGCATATTCGTCTATGTGAGTTTTGTTTCTTAAATCAGAATTTGTTGAACGATTAGTTCCAATTCCAATACATATTTACGTGATTTTATATTTTCGATTTATTTCAAAATTGATTTTGATAGTCTGTGGTTGTTCGTTATGGCATGGCATAGTTTAGCGTGGCACATCACTGTCGTAAGTGGGCGGTAACCATCCATGAAGTACAACAATATCTGTATGACAGTTTATTTAAAAAAAAACGAAACTTCATAGGCGTGAGCTGTCACCCCCACCATGCTATAACGCAAAGACTAGAAACACTCACGCGTGATTTAAAGCAAAGTATTTAAATCACAAAGAGTATTTAAATCACTGCCACAGACTTACTATTATAATAGCCTGTGATTGTATCGGATATTAGCCGCGCTGCATTTATGTTATAGCATAGTTACGGGAGTCATAGGAAGACAAGAAATGTACTACTCTCTAAGAGGAGAAGGAGCAAAGAGCAAAAATAGCTTGCTCAAAGTCACATATATTATATTTGAGCAGCAATGCCCAATGAATAAAATCCTATTAAACAGAATGAACACCGGGCGAATCGTTAATCTAAAATTAAAAAAAATGTGTATCGTACTTTGACTAAATAATTTGGAAATAAAAAGTTATATATCGTGACTCGTGATAAAGGTGACAATGATTTAGGGTATAAATAAAATTTGTATTTATAAATTACTCACCTACATTGAATAAAACTAATTTTACGGATTATATGGCGTTTAATCAACTTATTTTTTTTATTAATTCCCGACGTTTCGGGTGCTTTACAGCACCCATGGTCACGGGGACTGAGGTGATTGACGTCCCAATATCAGAGTTAATCCGGAGTACCTTCAGCTTTTAATTTAAACCAAAATTAATAAAATTAGTTTTATGCAATGTAGTGTTCGCGTAAATATAAGAAATCATTATGTTACTCAATTACTACGTAACATTACGGTTACGGATATTAAATATATTTATGTTTCATCTCGTACCTCTTGTTTAGAAAATCGTATTACTAAAAGGAAACTACTAACAAGCTTAAAATATGCTATACTTATTACAAAACTAACACAATGAAGATGTTTCACGTATATACCGTCAACATTTTAGTTTCAGAAAATATAGTGTTTTGAAATCTTATATCAAATATCAATATTAAAGTTTTACTTGATATTCAGAAAAGCGATATTACCATTCCTACCTTACTAGGTAGATGTAAGCACCATATTAGTCTGTGCTAGGTAGGAATGGGTAATATCGCTTTTACCTAAAACTTAACGATATTCTATGGTTATAACAGAGTACCTTATTTTATTATAAACTTTTCTATTACAACCCTAACACCATTGCGTCTTATACGGGATCCATCTTGATATTCGTCCCGCCAAGGTTATGCACGACCAGGGTGATGCAACTCTGTATGAAGCCGAGAAACTTGCACACAATCATAATTTTATCTATGTGGGTGGGCGTGTAAAATTAAAGCGAGAAAGAGATATCGCCGTTTCATTCTTTCGCGTTGTTTCAGATTGCCATTTTAAAATTAGGTACAAATATACATAACTATTATATCGGAAGAAACTGAATTTTTTAATTTATGCTATATTTTCTTTTGTTTGCACCTTACAGTAATTATATACATATTACTTTGAGGTTTGCACAATTAATTGACCTACTAATTGATTAAAATTAAATTAATAAATATTAGCAGAATTCTATCAAGAGAAGCCATAAACTAAAAGAAGAAAAATGACATTTGTTTGTCAACGTCTTTCATATTGAAAATATTTTTGAAATTGATTCAAATTTATTTAAAATGATTTAGATTTTAATATTTGTTATTGCGTTTTGCTTTAATTCAGTTATTATCGGTTCAGAATACTTCATTTTCGTTTATAGGCAATTCTTCGCGATTGTGTGTGAAGATTTTGTGAGATACTGACTCTGTATGAGATATTGACTATAAATTAATTTATTATTTAAAAAAATTATGCAAACAAAAAGCACAAAATCATCCGATTACTTTCTGCAGGTTTCCTACAATAAAAATAGAAAAACTTTTGATAATATTGTGGTAAGTCTTTAAGCATTTTGAATTTATTCATCGTTATTTGTAGGGATTATTACTATATTAACTCGAATTTTATCTGTTTCAGATCATGTATTTGGTCTGAGTTAAGTTTTCGACATGAGAATTTTGCTGATTTAAATTTACGTTAATGTTTTGTGAAGAATAGCTCACGATAACATATGTTATAAATCAATATTACGCGTGGAAATATTATCTGCAAAAGCAATAGAAAACAATATCTTCCAAAAATAAAATTACATAACTATACCTATTTTTAGTTTTATTTTATCCCACATACTCCTCTAAAGTAAATTCAGTAATTTTGGTGCAATCTCTCAAATGTATGGGAATTTACCCCATAGGTTTGTGAGGCTTGAGCCAAAATTACTCGAATATGCCTAAATAAAAGTTCAAAGTTACACAATAGAAAGGTTTGAAATTCCCGCTAAAAAGTTTTATATGGGCGTCCACCGACGCGCTTTTCGTATACATTCATAAACACGTGTTTGGTAGAGAGTAATTGTGTTCTGTGTGCACGACGCACGACGCAAAACGACAATGAGTAGGCTTGATGTACGTAATTATTGACGTACATCGCCTATTCATTGTCGTTTTGCGTCGTGCGTCGTGCATGACTCAGGACGTACATCAAGATGGACCGTGTATAAAGCGCTTTAATAAAAAGCTCTGCTAGTACATACATAAAAGCTGAGCAAAGATGTTATTGTTGTTATTATAATAAAACCTAATATGATAATATAATAATGCGTAGGCATCATATTAGTCCAGTCAAATAAGGTCTGAAATCAAAATTTAACACTCAACTTTGCATTTTTGATATAATGTAGTTTTAATAATACAAAACCAATGTGTAAAGGTTTTTGTGTCCGAAACCCCGGCAAGGTTTATAAAAATTTGTCAAAAGTGTTTTTCGCAATTACTGAAAACGGTAAAATTAGGCAAAAAGTTTTTATAAAAATGTGTAGAGCGTAAAATTTTACATAAAAAGGTTAAATGATTTTTTCCTCCGGTCAAATTTAGTCGAGTTAGGGAGGTTTTAAGTTTAAGGATGAACGTAAATTTTAAAAATCGTAGGAGTAGAAAAATAAGCGTTTTTAAATTGCTTATAAAATCTAACCTTAAGTTTAGATTTAAAATTTAGAAATTAAAATTTTAGAAGATACAATTTTTGTTATTAAAAATAATATAGCATTTTGAATTGAAATTTTCAAATTGAAATTTGAATGCTTAAAATTAATGAATTATTTATTTTTTGTCATATTTAGATTGCCCGTAAAATTTCTAAATTTTACGACTGAAAAAAATTCCTAGTATATTTTGGCAGGTGTGAATTTATACAGGTATAAAATCTTTTCAAATCCTACACCGTTGTATTAAGTCCCGAGTTACTTTTGCTTACTCGTATACTACGTATGCTTACTCGTATACTACTATACGAGGTCCGAGAAAGAGTGAGAAGACATCATCCGAGAATCATTATTCTTGCACAGGTTATTTTTGCCTACTTGGTGATTAAATCCGAAACCAGGAAGTATTTTTTAAATATTTTTTAACATTATTATTTCTTAAAAATAAGTTGAAATTTTTTAACTGTCCGTAAAAAATAACTTGACATGTTGGGATTGATTTTGAAACTTAACATTTTTTTCATAAACATTTTGGCTTACAAATTATTAAAAAATCATCCTGACGTGTCAAGTTAGTTTTTGAATTTCGCAACTTGGAATTGACCCATATATACAATTGATACAATTCTTCAAAGTTTTCTTGAATTAAATAAATTCAAAATCCTGATTTAATTTAAATTTTCAAGGTGTTATTAATTTGCGTATAAAATATATATATTAATAATTTGCGTATAAAATATAAACTTAAGTCTATAGTCTAGACCTAAAAAGCCATTCCCACAGTATCTAAGTCTAGCGCACAGAACACAATTACTCTCTACCAAGAGAAGAACTTCTGGACTGGAAAGGATACGGCATTAACATCAATGGCGAGTACATCACTCACCTTCGGTTTGCCGATGATATAGTCCTTATGGCAGAATCGCTGGAGGACCTAAGCACTATGCTCAATGACCTCAATAGTGCCTCCCAACGGATAGGTCTTAAGATGAACATGGACAAAACAAAGATCATGTTTAATGTCCATGTCACACCTATGCCGGTAGTTGTTGGGAGCACTAAGCTCGAAGTTGTTGACGAATATGTTTACCTGGGACAAATAGTCCGACTAGGTAAGTCCAACTTCGACCGAGAGGTCAATCGACGGATTCAACTCGGCTGGGCAGCGTTCGGAAATTACGGCACATCTTCTCGTCAGGTATACCTCAAAACTTGAAAACGAGGCTGTACAACCAGTGCGTGTTGCCAGTGATGACCTACGGAACTGAGACGTGGTCCTTCACTGCTGGCCGGATGAGGAAGGTCAAGGTCGCTCAGCGAGCTATGGAGAGGCTATGCTCGAGTCTCACTGCGTGATAAACTTAGAAATGAGGATATCCGCAGTAGAACCAGAGTGACCGACATAGCCCAACAGATTAGTAAGCTGAAGTGGCAATAGGCCGGCCATATAGTTCGAAGAACCGACAACCGATGGGGAAAAAGGTTCTCGAGTGGCGGCCTCGTACCGGCGGACGAAGTGTAGGGCGTCCCCCACTAGATGGATTGACGACCTGGTAAGATATGCAGGAAGTCGATGGATGCGGGTGGCTCAGGACCGTGCTTTGTGGCATTCTTGAGGAGGCCTATGTTCAGCAGTGGACTTGTGAAGGGCTGTAATGATGATGATAATGATGAAGAGAAGAACGCCAACTTCATACTAAAAACGGAAACACGTGTTTATGAGTGTACACTAAAAGCGCTACGGTGGGCGCCCATATAAAACTTTTAGCGGAATTTCAAACCTTTGTATTCTGTAACTTTGAACTTTTAAGGCATATTCGAGTAATTTCGGCTCAAGCCTCACAAACATATGGGGTAAATTCCATACATTTGAGAGGTTGCACCAAAATTACTCGAATATACTAGATTAGTATGTGGAATAAAATAAAACTATAAATAAGTATAGTTATGAAATTTTATTTTCTGGAAGACAGATTGTTTTATAAACTATACATTATTATTGATGTTTTTATTGATTTTGCACATAATATTTCCACGCTTGTTACTGATATATAACACATGTTATTGCCAGAGTTATTCTTCACGGAACATTAACGTAAATTTAAATCAGCAAAATTCTCATTGTGAAAAGTTAACTCAGCCCAAATACGTGATCTGAAACAGATACAATTAGAGTCAATGTAGTAATAATCCTACAAATAACGATCAATAAATTCAAAATGTTTATAGACTTACCACAATATTGTCATAAGTTTCTCTTTTCTATTATAGGAAACCTACAGAAAGTGATCAGATGATTTTGTGTTTTTATTTGCACAACACTTAACACTTTCGACGATCACACATCGTGCATAAAATTTTGAAATAATGAATTCATTCATAGTCAATATCTTATATAGAGTTAACATCTCACAAAAATCTTTACTGTGTATTCACGACGATATTATGACTGTGTATTCGCCTACAAACGAAAATGAAGTATTCTGAGCCCATAATAACTGAATTTAAGCAAAATCAATAATAAATATTAAAATCTAAACCCAAAGAGAATATAATCACTACGTTTATTCTAAACCTTTGAAATAAATTTGAATAAATTTCAAAAATATTTTCAATATGAAAGACGTTGACAAACAAATGTCATTTTTTTCTTCTATTAATTTATGGCTTTTGATAGAATTCTGCTAATATTTAATAATTTAATTTTAATCAATTAATAGGTAAATTAATTGTGAAAATCTCAGAGTAATATGTATGTAATTATACTTTAAAGAGCAAACCAAAAAGTTGAACACAGAATTAACATTTTAGTTTCTTCCGATATAATATGAATTTTGTATCTAATTTTTAAAATGGCAATCTAAAACAACATGAAGGAAAGAAACAGCGATATTTTATCTCGCTTTATTTTTACAAGCCCAACATGAACATTGACAAAATCATGATTGTGTGCAGATTTTTCAGCTTTCATACAAAGTTGCATCACCCTGGTCTAGCGTAAAGAAAAAACCACAGTCTGCCATCTTGCGTATCAAATTACGTTCGGGGGCGTAACGTGGTACCTACATCAAGCGACCCCCAGTGAACATCGGAAATACGATATTTTCTTTGTATTAGTTGTTCTCTATTTTAGATGAGTATGATGGTAGAGAAGCTACTACCACCAACAGAATCATTATTGCGTGAATACACAAAACGTGTATATTATCAGATTCAAATATGGTTGGGCAATACTTTGAACCCTGAAGAATGGGGATGGAGAAAGACATTATTTATGATGCTGCCTATTATGTCAAATTCAGAGCCAGTACCACAGAAACTTATTGAAAAAGTATGTACACTTAGGTTAATATTTATTACTTTTCTTTATTATTCCGTTAATAATTACATGTTCTAATATGAATTAATTTTTAGTTGTTTTGTGGTTGCAAAACTAACTGCACATCAGCTAGATGGAGCTGTAAGAAAAGCGGCTTGAAATGTAACCGATTTTGCAAAAGTTGTCATGGCCAAAGTTGCGAAAACGCATCAAAAACGCAAATAGTTTTAGAAGATGATAATCCATTAAATGATAATCATGATAATGAAAGGCAATATTAATAAGATGAGGAAGAAGAATAAATAAGGACTGGAAATATACATTTTCTGAACTAGATGTATCATGGGATTCATTGAATCATCTAATGAAACAGAAATGTCATGTATCTTACGTTGTAAATGTCGAAAATATATTTTGCATGTATTTTACTTTTGTTATTAATGATTAAACTTTTTACCATTTCTTTTATGCCAATTATATTTTTAGAAAGCACATTCTAAAAGCGGAAAATTCTGCTAGTCTACTTTTGAAGTTCCCGTAATTGGTAAGTTTTCAAATTAATATATATTTATTTATTTACTTTTATCTTTAAATAAATTAAATAATAAAATTAATAACATTTCACAAAAATCGATTATTTTTAAATAATACAAGGAAAATTTTACTATAACACCTTGAAAATTTAAATTAAATCAGGATTTTGAATTTATTTAATTCAAGAAAACTTTGAAGAATTGTATCAATTGTATATCTGGGTCGATTCCAAGTTGCGAAATTCAAAAAACTAACTTGACATGTCGGGATGATTTTTTTTATAATTTGTAAGCCAAAAATGTTTATGAAAAAAAATGTTAAGTTTCAAAATCAATCCCAACATGTCAAGTTATTTTTACGAATCATGAAATTTGGAATCGATATAATAATATATTTACTATCGTCGGAAAATTTTAAAAAATCAACTTATTTTTAAGAGAATAATAATGTTAAAAATTATTAAAAATTACTTCCTGGTTTCGGATTTAATCACCAAGTAGGCAAAAATAACCTGATCTATTTTAATGAACAGATCGTAAAATAGAGAGAGTGCAAGAATAATGATTCTCGGATGATGT
Source organism: Parnassius orleans (assembly GCA_029286625.1). Lineage (NCBI taxonomy): Eukaryota > Metazoa > Arthropoda > Insecta > Lepidoptera > Papilionidae > Parnassius > Parnassius orleans. The sequence continues at coordinate 2,546,521 of JAGSMP010000051.1, forward strand.
CTTCTCACTCTTTCTCAGACCTCATAGTAGTATACGAGTAAGAATACGTAGTATACGAGTAAGCGATAGTCCTCTCTTTTAACTCGGGACTTAATACAATGGTGTAGGATTTGAAAAGATTTTATACCTGTATAAATTCACACCTGCCAAAATATACTAGGAATTTTTTTCAGTCGTAAAATTTAGGAAATTTTACGGGAATCTAAATATGACAAAAATAAATAATTCATTAATTTTAACATTCAAATTTCAATTTGAAAATTTCAAAATGCTATATTTTTTTAACAACAAAAAAATTGTATCTTAAAATTTTAATTTCTAAATTTTAAAATCTAACCTTTAGGTTACATTTTATAAGCAATTTAAAAACGCTTATATTTTCTACTCCTACGATTTTTAAAATTTACGTTCATCCTTAAACTTAAAACCTCCCTAACTGGGATAAATTTGACGGAGGAAAAAAAATTTAACCTTTTTATGTAAAATTTTAGGCTCTACATTTTATAAAACTTTTGACGTGACAACGTCTTATAAATTGGTTTGCCGGGTGACACTTCAAGAAACTGCGTTACGCTCCGCTCACGTTATGCGCTCACAATGAGAGCGAGTGAGAGGCACGCCTCCCTTCCACTCGGGCATGGTTAGCCCGCCTAAGAGCGAGAGAGAGACAGACATAATAAAATTATTTTACCACTCAAAGTCGTTGTCACGTAAAACTTTCGCCCGTATACCGACTTTACAGGCAACCAATTTTTTTGTCTAATTTTTACCGTTTTCGAGTAATTGCGAAAAAACACTTTTGACAATTTTTTAACCCTTGCAGGGGTTGCGGACACGAAAACCTTTACACATTGGTTTTGTATCATTAAAACTACATTATATCAAAAATGCAAAATTGCGTGTTAAATTTTGATTTCAGACCTTATTTGACTGGACTAATATGATGCTTACGCATTATTATATTATCATATTAGGTTTTATTATAATAACAACAATAGCATCTTTACTCAGCATACCAAAGAGTATAGTTGTACCAAAAAGTAGTTGTTAAATATTTATATAACCACTACCACTGATCTATATATATATATATATATATATATATATATATATATATATATATATATATATATATATATATATATGTATGTGTATATGTATATATATATATATATATATTTTAATTATTATTAATGTTTTGCTATTGTGGGAAAACAATTATAATTTTCTATGAATTATAGTATAGAACAAATATTTTTTATTCTATTCTATAATTCATCATTATCAACATAGGCCTCCCCAGGAATGCCACAAAGCACGGTCCAATATATATACATATATACAGGTCAGTGGTAGTGGTATATATATATATATATATAAGTACGCTGGACTAGCTATACATTTATATATCTTTGGGCTATACATGTTACATAATGAGACGATTTAATTTTCGCCATTTTGGCAGTGATAGCAGTAGTGAGCGTCCACGGAACTCATAATAGGGATAGGACAGTGTGACAATATTTATCGATAAAAAATTCTATACACAAGCCCTTCCGTAACATTCACATCCATTCTATTTATGTATCATTTTAATATAATGCCATACAATAAATAAATGTATCAATTAATACTTATGTCTTAGACACAAGCTTTATACCTCATATAAAACAAAAATCGACGCAGAGTTATTCTATCTATGTATATCTTCGTAGCTATAGAACGGGTTTTGTTCAGTTTCATTATTGGGTCTGTATGGTTCATTCAGATGTTTAAAAGGTCCAATGAGTAGAAAAACGTAACTAAAAAAACGTATTTAAAAAATATGACTATATGCTTTATACCCTCTCAAATATAAAACTACTTTGTTTATTTCAATGCCTAGCTTTTTCGCATTCTTATTTGTCTTTTCTCCGATCTGCCATATTTGGTTTCCTATGCGTTACTGTAAAAAAATACTGCTGTCATATTTGGCTTCGTATGCGTTCAAGATTATTGTTTGTTTATTTCAGAAATTGATCCTTTGCACTTTTATGGAACTCTAGCTATTCCCCGCGACTTCGCCCGCGTGTAATTTAGGGGTTTTTTTGCGCGGAATACTAATTATTTTTCTTAGATAAAAGTAGCCTAAGTTACTCTTTATAAAATCAGCTATCTGCCAGGGAAAGTCCTGTCAAAATCGGTCCAGCCGTTTCGGAGATTAGCCGGAACAAACAGACAGATAGACAGACAAAAAATTTAAAAATTGAGTTATTGTTATAAGTGCATTTAGTAAAAAGCTGTTATTTTGACGTTACAAACAGACACTTCAATTTTATTTATTTGTATAGATTCAAGCATGTTAATAAAATTCCTGGTGATGGCAACTTGAGCGATGATGATATTTCTTCTAACAGTGGCGATTATTTTGAACCTAACTCTATTCGCTAACCTCAAAAAAGACATATTGATAACAATATGTCTTTTTCCTGACTCGGAATCTGATAACTGTTACAGACTAAATCTATATCTAAAGCTAAGGGGGAAAGGCTTAAAAGGAGGGAGTTATTTAGATAAAGACGAAAATGCCCGCTTATGACAAAGCTGACTTTGAATTCAAAGGTAACTCAAAATTACCGAAGATAATGCAGCTAGACACACTAGCAAAGTTTATTTAAATTTTATTCACATCAGAAATTATGGATGTTATTACTGAGCAATCTAATCTAAAGTCTATTCAGGATAATATAAACAAACCAGCAAGAATTACGAGAGAAAAAATAGAAAAGTTTATTGCCATCGTGATCTTCAGACCAATATATGCCTTTATTTAATTTCAAACTTGCAGTTTCCAAATACTTGCGTTAAGCAAACAAAGCTCCAACACAAAAAAACGTAGCCGTCCATCTAGTATTCTTGAAACACCGACATCAAGCCGGGGTGGCACTCCCATCGTCTTCCCTGATTCTCCATTATCTACTAAAAGCTCCGAAAGACTCCTGCTAAACATCAAAAGCTTCCTTTGTATTCAGTACGTCGTGATAGAATATCATTTTCCCATTTGAGAGCAAAATACCCGACAGATAATCCAGTATTGTTCAAAATATCGTTCTTTCACTAAATTGTTAACGCAATTGTTTTAAGGAGTTCCACCAAATATAATTCATTTTTTTTAAACACATACGAAGCCATATTTGGATTCACATTAGATGACTAGACTGCATACGAAGCCATATATGGCTTCGAGTAATAACTTCTAATATATAAGTTTATTATTTTTATTTCAATTTGATCTCATTATGTAAGCCTAATTAAACACTATTTCGTAATAAAAGTATTTTCATTCCATCTCTTTCATAATTCATGCGGTAAGGGTTAATTTGGCAATGTCATTGATAGACATATTACATTATGTACGTCATATACTATATATAATTTTATAGTCTACATAATATTAAATTATGCAGACTATAACATTAGCAACACTTCGTACATGTAATTTTTGTTGTTACAATCATACGACAATCGTATGATTAAAATACTATCCGTCCGATAATTTTAAAATTAAAAAGTTCAATCCTTTTAATATTATATTTTATATCATTATAATGTTCACGGATTTAGATTTAGGTTTAGGTGGCCGAGGCCACCCCGGCTGCACATTAACTTACTATCACTGATATGGCAAGATTGGTGTAATGTTTTATTAAGCTTTTATTAGACGCAAAAGCCTAATCATACGAGTAATTACCAGAGTATTTAAAAATAATTTATTCAGCAGTCAAAAATTATTAAAATATTTTAATAATATTTATTTACTAAATTTAAAACATGAAAATTATATCGGACGGTTAAATAAATACAATATACGATAATCGTTTATATCAGAAAAAATTAATCATCCTATTAACCATCTACTTAGAATATACTGGCGTATAGACCGACATTGTGTACAAGAGAAGAAAAATCCTTATGAAAAAATGCAAGATAGAAAAGGATACCAAATCTCATGACTCTGTAACCGATTTTGAATGACAGTTCGGCACAAGTCAGCACGCAAGAAATAAGCTCCTAGATATTTTGTAATTTTTGAGTGTAATAGTGGTTATTTTTAGTAAGTAACATTTTCCAAAATGGTTACTTGTTCTGTGAGTGACTGTGGTGTTAGTAATAGAAATAATCCAGATAATTTCACATTTCACTGGTAATTCTCAAGACGTCGTCAATGTTATGACGCGTTTATTTTAGTTAGCATTTATGTGATATATACTGTTTAAAATATAGAATGTTTTCAATTGTTTTGTTAATTTTGATATTTTGCAAGAAAAAAGTCACGTTGTTGATAATTTGCATGAATTTAGTAAATACATTTTATACAAAATATTTTACATGTACGCTAGAATTGACTCAATCATATTAAAGTTAATGTCGATATTTATCTTGAATGTTTATATTGAATCGATGGACTTGCCCATACAACAAGAAAATAAATCCTTGGTTTGCATTCTATAAATGTAATTTTATTTTGCCGTTTGTAAAAGATTCCCTCGGATTCTATAATTAGAAAAATGGTTAATGTTAATTGGACGGGTTGGTTGGAACCAAAGAAAATCTCAACAATTTGCAGCAAACACTTACTTGAGAAATGTAAAAGAAAAATTAGAATAAAACAATTTTATTAAAAGGAGTCATTTCTACATTATTTGTACCAGTAAGTATAATATTGTTATAATTAGACTTCAAAAATTTAACTTTCAAAACTTTAGATAAAAATAGAGACAGATTTTTATACATTATAAAACTGTAGTACATTAAAGATAAAAAATCTTGAGATTATCCTATTTAAGCCATGATGAACCTAACTAAGTATCTATTTATCAACCAAAATAAATGTATAACCTAAGCAACCAACCGCACAGCCTCACGGTCACACTAGTACAATATTCATAGCATCATGCTATTTTCCTAAGGAGTTGCGCGGAGATTCGGATTATATTCCCAAGTCACAATGATAAAACTTTTAGCGTAGTTAGATATAATATATTTAGTAATGCTCTTGAAGCGCCACTAGACGCCCGCGCATGAGACGCGCGGTTCAATGTGCCAGGATAGTATAAATTCCTTAGTATTTGATACTCACAACCCTCGATGCCCGATTCATGCTCGATGGCAGACGACATTGTCGAGGGCTTAAATAGCGTGGTTCATCGCCTACAGCGTTAGTTGTAGAGAAAAGGAACTCGTGGTTAAGTAATAGCTGCGCGGATCAATAGATCTGCGAGATTACACTCCGTGTCCTCGTTTTTATTTCATCAGCAAAAGATTTTATAATATATAAAATATAAATAGGTACTTACTTTATTAAGAACCTACCTATTTATATTCTTGATTAATATAATTTTTGAAGTTATACTTCTTTTGGGGCGTTTGGGAAAATGATGAGAGTAAATTTTTACGATGCGCGCACACTGATATCGAAAAGCGACAACTTCAGTGGATAATTGTCTCTCAAGTTTTTAATTTTCTTTTAATTTATTTAGAAAACCAACAGCGTATAAAGTAATTATTAACATTAATATAACAACAAACTAAAATTATGGCCAATAACAGGTTTCCCTTAACCTTAGCTTGATGGTAGGTAAATTGTTGTTGGAAGAAAATGAAATACATTAAAGACAAAAAATCTTGAGATTATCCTCTTTAAGCCATTATGAACCTAACTAAGTATCTATTTATCAACCAAAATAAATGTATAACCTAAGCAACCAACCGCACAGCCTCACGGTCACACTAGTACAATATTCATAGCATCATGCTATTTTCCCAAGGGTTGAGCGGAGCTTCGGAACTTCGGATTATATTCCCAAATCATAACGATAAACCTTTTAGCGTAGTTAGGTATAGATATTTAGTAATGCTCCTCAAGCGCTACTAGACGACCGCGCATGAGACGTGATAGTATAAATTCCATAGTATTTGATACTCACAACGGTCAATGCCCGATTCATGCTTGATGGCCGACGACATTGTCATGAGGGCTTAAATAGCGTGGTTTATACCCTACAGCGTTACTCGTAGAGAAGAGGAACTCGTGGTTAAGTAATAGCTGCGCAGATCAATAGATCTGCGAAATTAAGTTGCACTTGCCGCGGTCAGTCCATGAATGAATGACCATTTTCTTAACATACCGAGATTGAGAGAATAGAGAGTGCATCTGTATCCTCAGACACTTAGTGCACTTTACTGTGTTAAGATCATTATGTTTTTAAAATTCATGCAGCTAAAATGATAATAAGTTTATTATTACTTTATACTTTTCAGGGACAGATGAAAGAATATAAACATGAAGCATGATGAAGCCTCATAAACATATTGGCCTTTAAACAGAGCAATCTTATTTAACTGATTCCTACAAGTTTCTTTCCTTAAATTATTAAGTTTACATTCATACTTAAGTCGAATGTTAAAATAAATTTCTATAATCTATTTAATTATTAATTATTAAATATTTGTAATTATCACAAGTAATACTTATATGAAAAATAAAGCAGCCATTATGTTGTACTCCGTGTCCCCGTTTGTTTCCCCATCAAAACATTTTATAAAATATATAAAATATAAATAGGTATATACTTAGTTAAGTATCTACCTATTTATATTAACAATATGTAAAAAATTAATTCGGGAAACTGCCTACGGCAGTAAATATTTTCTCCAAAGATCATAGCTCGAAAATACAACATTCTGATCTGATTATTGGGGAGATTTTTAGGTTTTTCGGTAAAGTCACCTGGGATTTTATACATTTTAATTAAAATCCAACAAAAGGCAGGTAGGTTCAGCTTATTCCCAGAACATGTTATATGAATATTTTTTAATTATTTTAGAACTATCATGGTAAAATTCAGTTAATTTTGAAGTTATTCAACTTCATGCACTAAATAATTTTCTATAATCTTTTTACCGCTTCCTTAACAATCATTTTCGATAGTCCTTTAAGTAAAATATACATCACTAGCTAACGCACACAATGACAAATCAAAATTGGTCACGCGTTTTCGGGCTGTCAGGTGGTCTATCCTAGTATATTCTAAGTCTATGGGTCTCACCAACCTGCTTATTACCACTTTTTTTTGGAGTATATGGCTGGTATCTAGACCTTTAGGCCAAGTCTTTGGTATTTTTATTCAGTTTATTATAATTTCCCAAATGTTTATTTATCCTTCATAGTACACTGCTTCACAATATGTTGATGCGTCACATTGTGCAGCCTTGGGAGATTTTGACGGCAACTTGAGTCAGCAGACAGCTGACAGTTGGCTATGGTATCTCAAGGCGCCTAAGCAGATAGACACCTTATCTTGAGAATCACATCACCATCAGAGCACTAGTTTCACCGTTTCCACTAATAGTTTACATGCGCAGACACTTAATACACAAAATCGCACCACTTTTACATATCAAAATCCACTTCAAACTATTATTCAAACAATAATACAGGAGCAGCAAACCGCCGCCGATCAAGTTCCCGCCAAAACTCCTTATTACCATTTATTACATTTGAGCACAGACTATAATATGATGCTTACGCATACAAGAATATATAATCACTACGTTTTTGGTTGATCAAAACAACAACACTTTATGATAAATCATAGAGAAGAGAATGTAGATATCACAACGTATCACAACAAATAAAAAAATATTTTACTGTGCCATAGCCAATTAATTTATTTTTTACTGTGCTAGTACTACGGTAGATTGTTGAACGTAATCATAATTTTTTATTTACAATTTCTTAGAAACGTTTAAATGTGACTTTTAATTTGATGTCGAAGCATAAATTATGTAAAAGTTTTCAAGAGGTAATTACTTCATACAATTTGCTAACGATTCGAGTTTCAATGTTGTTTGTGTAATTACACTGACAGTTTCTTTTCGAATGGCGATTTGCCCCCTAATCAAAATACCAGGAAATGCTATGATTCAACACTGTTGTTTTAGTATCAATAAGTGATTGTTAGTGAATAATACTTTCAGTGGCCGGCAACGACGTGGTCGCTATATAGCGAGTTTCCAGTGAAAGGTTTAAAAATGTTGCGGGGGTAATTTGTGTGATCAGGCAAAAGATCAATCAAAACAATGGTCCCCGCACCGAGTTGCCAGTATACGTGGGACTACTGGACGTCCTCCACGTCCGACCACGTCGAGCTGATATGTCTGATGCCAAACTCTGTGTATATACCTCTCACAGTGAGCTGGGATGCTACTTTGCAGGATGTCAAGGAGGTTAGTGTTTATAACTTCACAAAATTATCCTGTGCAGGCGGCGTGAGTCACGCGGTTTACCAACACATTGTTCTTTACAGTATAGAAGTAGGTTACTGTATTGTGTAATATGTACACATATATGTGACTTTGATTTTTAGAAAGTAATTCACTTTGTTTTATATCTGTGGCAAAATTATATTACACTCTGCATCTCTTCTTTATATAACAATTAAACAACGAAAAACGAGTTAATAACATTATGAGGCTTGTATCCAGCAATAAACTTATAATGATGATTAAAATATTAAAAATGGTTTTATACTTTGCATTTTGAATAAACAAAACACATTCTGGTACGACTTTCCATTGACGTCCGTCGAGTTGGGGGTTGATATTTTTTTTACAGCAAGGTTACATTATTATAAGCACACATGCAAAGTTCCAACATCTGAGACGATACTTTTGAGATTTTTTTTTTATTGAAAATCAATTATTTTTGCAATATTTATGTCAATCCCTACCACAGATTATATCAATTCGAATTGTATTTGAATTACAGAATTATTTTATTACGAATTTCGATTGACATTCATCAAATTGAGGGGAGGGGTAGGGGTGCAGGGAAGATGTAATACCCCTTAAAAGAAAAGTTTGGAGCCCTTTTCTAGTTTTTTTCATTTTAATTTTGAGGAAATTTTCCTCATTTTATGGATTAATATTAAGTGTAAAAACTAAGGTGACCCGTTGGGGAAGGGTTCCCCACGGAAGGAACCCCTTCATCAGAAAAAATAGGGGACTGATTCAGGGGATTTCTGTATCTATTTTGAGACTGCAACGCCTCCGGCCCTGAGGAAAAGCAGCCTCTACGCCTTGTGAACAAATCGCAGGCATCCCTCCTCGCCTTTTGTTACAGCAGGCGGAGGCTGCTCCCCACGGCCTCCGGCTCTATAAAAACACTAGGGTAGGACAGACTGTACCAGGTGGAGTCGGGTCAATCAATTCGGTTCTTTGACATAAGTGGACCTAACCTATTTTATTTGTTATCTGCCCTAATAGGTACTGTTAAAATAAAACAAATCAAATATAATTAATCATTTATTAATCAATTTTATACACATATTGTATTGTTTTAATTAATTCTTGGAAAACATCTTTATGCACTATTTTTATTTTTCTTCACCAAGAATATTCAATGAGCCAGTCTGTGAAGTTTTCTTTATAACCATCCCTACTGAACATCACATCAACACACATCAGCTTACAATTGAATAGATTTAAAAATGTTCTTTTTCGAAAGAATCAACATCCCTACTGACGATGACAATGACAATACAAAATAGCGTCAGTTTTACGGTAGGATTGACATAAATATTGCAAAAATAATTGATTTTCAATAATTTTTTCAAAAGTATCGTTCCGCATGTTGAAACTTTGCATGTGTGCTTATAATAATGTAATCTTTCTTTAAAAAAATATCAACCCCCAACTCGACGGACGTCAATGGAAAGCTAAGCCCACATACTTTCAGGCTTAAAACTTATAATAATAAATATGTAATAAATTTTAACTACTTTGTAAATTTATAATTTTTCAGGAACTATGGGATCTGGCAGGGAAGTTCCCACTATTTGGGATGCTTCATGAAATGTCAGGCTATGTATTCCAATTTATCAACTCGTTAGCTGTAACTGAAGAAGTGGATGATGAGAATAAGAGGCTACGAGATATAAAGCCAGTGTGTGGAGTGCTTGTTATTATTGAACGGTCTATTGAAAGGCCTGGTGAACATTTGCTAAATACACACATCAGCAATTTGATTGGGAAAGGTAATAAAAAGTAATTTAGTAATTATAAAATTCTCTAAAGCTAAGCTTTATAAAGCCTTTGGCTTTGAAAATGATGTCTCCCATTCAATATTTACCAACATACACAACAACATCCATTTAATGTCAAGTAGCTGACTGCGCAGAAGAATAAGTGCCAAAACCGTATAGGCTTACATAGGTACTATGCAATTCAAATAAGAATAGGACTGACCTTGTGCCATATTGTGACATCATAGCTGTCAATTCAAACCAGTTAGGTAGGGTGAGCAAAACACATATTTTGAAATAATATTTATTTACAAAAGAACCATGAACAAAAAAGTATTAATCTGAATCTAGTATTTCAATTTCGCTCATCTCTGCATCACTATCTGAGTAATCATCATAGACATCATTATCATCACTGCTGCTTTCCCTTATAAAAATAGAATATGGATTTATTAGGTATTTAAAATATTCCACCGAATAGTATCAATATTTTAAATTAATTTATAAAAATAATTACGAGTTCAATAGATTTGGTAATACTAAGACTCAGTTAAATAAAGCAGAAAAAAATGTTATTAATATGCAAATTAATTTTCTTTGCAAGCCGTACTTTTCAAGTAACAGTTGACAGATTGCGGTCATTCGAGGTCATTTTCCTCATGTTCCTATTCATATTTGAATTGCATTGTATTAACTAGTATTAACAAACTATTGCACAATGTAATAATTATGTGATAAGAGATAGGCTAAGATACACTGTCATAGATACCGGAGACAATCCCGACACAATTAGACCTGAAACTAACAATTTGTGGTTTTTCACAATTGTTTGCTCCAGCTGGATTGAAGCTCAGAACCCATAATATTAAGTCATTAAATGTATTTTATGTGTATGCATAAATCTTTTTCCTTTGTGGTACACATGGCTAATTAAAGAATGTACTGGGGACCAACTGATGGCAGAAAATGTATCGGACAACATCAAACTGGTGATAGTGATACTGGTGATAGTCAGCACTACAATGGGAGGGTAACTGTTGCATTCACAAATTTGCTTGTGCTGTGTAGTAAATATGGGTGAATCTTGCAAGTTATGCTTGCACCACATATATTATGAAGAAGAATTTTGTCCAGCAGAATTTGCTTCTTTTTTTTTTAATTTTAGAGTGAGACATGAGCTTGTAAGCCACTTAATTTTAAATAGTACCTGTAGCTCCTGCAGAAATGCAGATAATTCTAAACAAAGCTGGTTATTTAATAAGTTGGTATAGAATGCTGTACTAACTGCTACATGGAGTTACATATATGGAATGCAATACCTTTATTATTTATTACCTTTAGTAGCCACTTACCATCAGGTGGACTATAAGTCTGTTAATCACTCTATTTTTATTTAAAAAAAAACTAATATTGTGTAAATATGACCTCAATTGGTCAAGTCATACATAGGTTACACAAACACTAATAGAATCACCAATAATTGTATACAATGTAACACCTATGTGATAATTTCAGAAATATGATTAAATGTTGTGTTGCATAGATATAATAAGGTCAATCACATAACTTCAGTTCGGATTTAAATCTAAGTCTGCAGGCGAGGTTTTATGTGCAGAGCCATCTTTATTTAAGACATATTAATACATTTTCAATTTAACAATTTATCTTTCTTTCTTTCTCTAAAGGCCACTGCTGTACATGTGCCTCTTCCTTTGTAGTAAGGATTTGCTCTAATCGTCACACTTAGCAAGATGATTGAGGATTCCTATGCCAGATGTCTCGCATCTTTGATGCTACTGCCTAACACTGGTCTGGGTATTTTATGTCTGACATAATGAGATGATTATACCACCATCATGGGCTTTAACAAGAGACATCAAACAAACTCTCCATATGCCAACATGCCATGGAAAGGAGTATGGTAGAGGGATCAAAAGAATGGACAAAATAAGAAATAGCAGCATCAGAAACAAAACTAAGGTTCAGGATATAAATCTGAAAATAAGAAGACAAAAGTGGAAATGGACAGGCCACATGATCAGAGGAAAAGACAAATGGAGTAAAATAATGACAACACAATGGTTCCTAAGGGATGGAAAAAGAAGGAGAGGTAGACCATAGAGAAGGTGGGAAGACGACATTAGACAAGTTGCAGGAATTACATGGGGTAGAGTGGCCATAGAAAGGCCAGAATGGAGAAGATTGGAGGAGGTCTTTGCCACCTGGCAAACGGACACACAAATTTGGAAAAAAAGAAAAATATATGAATAACAACGAAATACTGTTTTGTCCGACTAAAGGCTTATTATTATTAACACCATCTCCTCTTCCATGGGATCAAATCTAGTAATGGATTTTCTTGTGCAGCCACAAAATTTTGAATGCTTCAAATATATTTCAAGATTTCTCTGCTATTTAATAAGTGTGCATTCTCTCTTAATTGTATTTAAATAATCCTTTTTGGCTATTTCTTAAAACTCTAGGTTTCTTGACTTAAATATCATCATGTATCTTTATTTAATACTATTAATCTATCAATATATAATGCAAATACATTGCTTTTTTTAGGTTTGAATGAATTTGACAGTCTGAGGAGTTCTGAGGTAAATGATTTTCGGATGCGAATGCGTTATCTCGCAGAGGAGAGTATGAATAAAAGGGCACTGAGCACTCGTCTGGAGAGGCTTAGATATCGATGTCCACCTAGACTTGCCGATAGTCCTTCTGTGCCAGCAACTCTTATAAGTCACCTGAATAACAACTGTTTTATACTTGTCACTAAAGTCGCCAATACAGAGGTAAGTGTAAAATTTATTGTTATCAAAAACTGCCAAGTTTATTTGGCTGTGCAATATCTGATCGTTATAGAAATTGCATGCTCACAATAAAATTTCACAGTTCATATAACACAAGCAATTTCTCTTTAATTTTTAGCTTCTTTTATTAATGATGCTAGTGATGTTATAAATAATACATTTCAATCTTACTAAGAAGGTATATTTTTACTTTAAGTTTAAAATTTTCAGTTTCAGTCATTTATAATAACTAGTGGTTGCTTAGCAGTCTAAATTGCAAAATTGTATATTAAGCAAGCTGTTTTTCTTTTTAAACTACATTTTAATATATAAAGCATAGTTATCTAATATACAGAATACAAAATAAACTCTTTGTTGCCTTGACATGCCTTCCACACATATCGAAAAAGGAACAATTGGTACGACCCAAAATTCAGAGTTTATTTGGGTCATTCCGTTTAACCACCCTAGCGTGGATACTCGAAAACGCGTGTTCATTTATCCACCCCAATCGGGGCGAATAATCGGAATTCACTTTTTGATTGTTGGACCGCCTTTTTACCACAGTACAGTTTAACAGAAAATATATTCATACTGTAATATAATATTATTGATTAATTTTTAATAACCACAAACTTCAAAATCATATTATGTATTGCATTAAAATCAAATTAAAGTTCCTCATTTTGAATAATAATAAGTAATTTATAAATTCTGCAATATGTCCAGGAAACACCAACACTAATTTCATTATTGAGTAGACATACTGGTATATATTGGATAAATTCGTTTTTTTTAATGTACATTTGCAATTGTTTTCTAAATTTCTTTGCTACAACAGATTTGTTAGTGAAAAACTGGGCATTTTTTCCAAAAAAAACTGCGGTTGTCAACCCGCTCGCCAACCCGCTCGCCAAGCATTGCCGCTTGCAAGACCCTGGAGCTGGAAGAAGACTAAGATTATCTGAGGTCCGAAGAGAGGGGGAGGACACGGTAATCCTGCAACCGACAACTTCTATCACCGGGAGGGCGACCATTTGTCCCAACTTTAATACAGCTCGTATTGAAGAAGCGATCAGAGCGAATGAGCGGAACCAGAGCCCCAAAGTCCTTGCCAGAAAAACCAACTGTCGAAGCTGAAGACCGAATGTAGCAGCATCTTTTCTGGGATACCTGAGATTTTGAGTGAGATTGAGAGGTTCTATGGGTAGCTGTACATATGCAGCTGTACATGTACGTTCTTGCAGCCACACGCAAGTGTGAGTAACGAGCCAAGAGCAAGTCTTATTGGATACTATTCCGATGATATCCCGGATGTCAGTCTGTGCAAGTATTAGAATGGCTCTCCAGCACCTTAAAAATGGCAAGGCCCCGGGCGAGGATGGAATTATAGCGGGGCTTCCGAAAGCTGGTGGAAAACCAGTACTTGAAATCCTACAGAAGCTCTTAAATTATATGGTGCCACTACTCCGGAGTCGTGAGCAGAAGTGTGGTTGTCTTGTTCCTCAAGAAAGGCGACAATGCTCTCTTGAATATTTCGATTTCCCTTAACCTATCTACGTGCTCTTTTCGAGCGTCATTACGAATCGTCTCGCACTCAGACTCGACGACTTCCAGCCTCCCGAACAGGTCCGATTTCCGAAAAGGCTATAGCACCATAGACAATATAAATACCCTGCGGCAAAATGTACAGAAGACCAAAGAGTACAATCGGCCACTTTACCTTGTGTATGTGGACTATGAGAAAGCCTTTGATTCCGTCGAAATTTGGGCGGTGCTGCAGTCCCTTCAGCGGTGCCAAGTTGACTGTCGGTATATCGAAGTGCTGAGGTGTTTGTACAGTAACGCTACGATGGCTATCCGAATACAGAACCAGAGTATGTAACCTATCCAACTGCAGAGAGGTGTAAGACAGGGTGATGTTATATCCTCGAAACTCTTCACTGCTGCATTGGAAGACGTTTTCAGGCTACTGGACTGGAAAGGATACGGTATCTACATTAATGGCGAGTACATCACTCACCTTCGATTTGCCGACGATATAGTCCTTATAGCAGAATTGCTGGAAGACCCAAGCACTATGCTCAATGACCTCATTGAGTTCAGTGCCTCCCAACGGATAGGTCTTAAAATTAACACAGACATAACAAAGATCATGGGTAAAGTTCATGTCACACCAGCGTATGGCAGTAGTTGTTGGGAGCACTAAGCTCGAAGTTGTTGACGAGTATGTTTACCTGGGACAAATAGTCCGACTAGGTAAGTCTAACTTCGACCGAGAGGTCAATCGACGAATTCAACTCGGCTGGGCAGCGTTCGGGAGATTACGACACATCTTCTCGTCAGGTATACCTCAAAACTTGAAAACAAAATTGTACAACCAGTGTGTGTAGCCAGTGAGTACTTATGGATCTGAGACGTGGTCCTTCACTGCTGGCCATATGAGGAAGTTCAAGGTCGCTCAATGAGCTATGGAGAGGGCTATGGTCTGGGATTCTCTACATGATAATCTTAGAAATGAGTATATCCGCAGTAGAACCAGACTAACAGACAAAGCCCAACAGATTAGTAAGCTGAAATGGCAATGGCCCGGCCATTATAATTCGAAGAACCGACAACCGATGGGGCAGAAAGGTTCTCGAGTGGCAGCCTCATACCGGTAGGCGAAGTATAGGGCGGCCCCCAACTAGATTAAGTGACGACCTGGTAAGACATGCAGGAAGTCGATGGATGGCTCAGGACTGTGCTTTGCATTAGGAGTGAGGTGTATTTATCGTAACAGATAAAAAAAACAGGTATCTTAAAATAGCAGCCTATCACTGTGACAAACTGAAAGAACAGCTCCTGTTCCGCGAGATAACATAATTCATTATACAACAGTCACAAGCTTTTCTTTGTTCATACATATGAGAGTTACCTTTATGAGAATAAGATAAAAAATGTTACTGTTACACTGTGACACCCTGCTACAGTTGTCACAAGCTTTGTCCTTTTCTCGCATAGGATCAACACCTTAGTTAGAAAGAGAAGTACCTACCAAGACTGTAGTAACCTACTGCTATTTTAGAACTGTTATTTATGTGGAACTGGAACAGGCGGAACAGATATGCGATTTTACCTGATACAGCCCCCACTCCTACTTTGCATTGCCATTCCTTGGGGGAGGCCTATGTTCAGCAGTAGACTTGTGAAGGAATGTAATGATGATGATGATGATGATGAAACATTTATTGCCTCTTAATGACTATTTTGAAACAATAAATAAGAGTAATACACATAAACATTCTATTTATTTCCATTTATAAAAGAAATATTTAAATGTCATTTTTGTATTCTTCTTCTTCTTGAACTTCTTCATCTGTTCCTTCTCCATCATTTTCATCTTCCTCAAGCAAAAGTGTCATAAGAGTTTTGGCTTCAGTCCTGGGGTTTATTAGTTTTTACATATTACACTACCCTACACTAGGAATTGCTCTTGTGTTGTGGAGGCGTTATTACATACATGTATTACACAGATAAATATCCACACCGGGTACAATATTTATGGGTCATACAAATGCTTGGTCCGTGCGGGATTCGAACTCGCAGCCTGCAGTGCTATAATCAAATGCTTAGCTACTGTGCTATTGAGCCTTCGAAATATCAGGTTTATCTTGTCTCCCAAGAATCCATTACCATTTTTATCATACCATACATGTCATAAAAGGCGATAAAGGGAAATGCCTAAAAGATCTGGGATGATTCTAAACTGACAGCCCAGGAGACATTTTCTGTGCAATAAATGAATTTGTCCATTTAATAAAGTTCATATTTGCATGAAGCCAGCATGAAATTATTGTCTTTGTGAGTTGCACGAGCCATCTGTTGGCTCTGTTAGATCTGCTCCTGGTAGGGGGTCATATAACCGTCATGAATATGCTAGAAGTAATATATCAAAACTGGGCACAAGAAGCAGTATCTAAAGTGCAATACAAATCTTCCTTGCAATAAAAGATGCCCTTGTCCTGCTGTGTACTGTGTATGATATTTATATATGTGGTAGAGCCATGCTACAGCTATATCAATAGTACAGTTGTAGCACGAATGAGTCGGCTCGACTGGGGAAGGACCACGCTCTCACAGAATACCAGCGTAAAATAGCAGCTTAATGCAGCTATGTTTCGTATGGTGAGTGTAAAGAACCGGAGACCCCTTTTCATTGGAAATGAGGCATTCCATCTTAGTTCTCAGGGGTGACAACGCATCTGCATTTTGATTCTTAATTGAGGATGGATGTAGATGTCTTTGAGCCGCAGCATCCACTTACCATCAGGTGGACTGTGTGCTCACTTGTCACCCTTATTCTATAAAAAAAATTGCATAATAGTGGATACAGCTTTGTACATATGTTTATGTATACAGTACAAGATGCATTTACTGTTTCTTTTTAACATTTTTGTTTCCTTTTTTAAAGAATATTACCTTAGCTACAAAGACCTGGTTACTTAAGGGCTAAGCGCTCGCCGTAAATTTCAAAGAACGCGAGACGCCCCGATTCGATCCCCGCCGGCAATAATAAAACTCTTTAATTTCAATTTTAAGTGCTGATTTACCACATACTTAGCGGTGAAGAAAAACATGCATATCTGTGAAAAAATATTTACTTGCCATAAAAACCATCTCAGAAATGGCACCTATGCTCAACAGTGAGTTTAAAACTTTTGTGTATTACTCGCGTTTAGTGGAAAATTTTATTTTAGTCTAAAGGGAGGCAGACATTAACAATACAAATCGCCTCCGAGCTACTTTTTTTTCTTATTTACCTTTCTTCTGGTGTTACTACATCTTTGTTAAGTCTCTTCAAACGTGGCAGTACTGCTAGCACCTCAATTCTTAGTTGGCCATCATCCTCCTCTGTCACCTCTGTGCCTTCTTCACCATTACCACCCATGTAGGGACAGCCTTTAATTACCAATATTTCTAGTGCCTTTAAACACTGAAAACATTTAAAAGTGTTAACTGCAAAAGTGCAACTTATTTTTATGAAAATACTAGCTGGTACTAGGCACGTTGCTGCTGCAGAAGAAATAATTGTAGAAATATCGTTTTAAATTTGGAAGAGTTATATTGTTTAATTAGGAATGATAATACATTCATTGAAATGGAATGATACATAACTTTCAAATAAATTTTGTCGATGCGATACGCGCGCCACCTACTGTAACTTAATTATCCTATGCCTATAACCTTCGCGCAACTGCAAGCAATAAGTTGACATAGTTTTACCGCAATCTGATGAATGGTATGTACATGAACAAAAATAATATGAACAAACAAAGATTAATTTTTATATATTAGATTATTCCGTTACATCCTTTCAAAAATTCACTGCTGAAGATAGGCCTCCTCCGTAGATTTCTTCATAGGAGGATATTTGTTATGGTTGCTACGCTTAGCAGGCAGATTGCCGACCGTAGTTTATTATGTAGTTATTAGGAAGACGCTGCTGCCCATCTCTTGGTTTGTTTCCTTCTGTCACCTTTTACGACACCCACGGGACGGATATTATGGGGTAGTGCATATTCTTACACCGCCACACGGAAAATATTATTGTATGTAAAAGAAAGTATTCAGTGTTGCCGTTTTACTTGACATCTTAAGGGTTTGGACAAAAAAAAATTTTTTGTTTGTAACCACATTATTCTAAAAATGTGTAAAAAAACGGTAAGTTGCTTACGCAGCTGGAGTATGACCAAAAAATAACACGTATTTTTACCTGCAGTTTTTTAATTTGTTTCAATGTTCCCACCTTGCAGTTCCGTAGGTTAATATACTCTAGTTTTGTAAGACCGGAATCAAAACCATTTAGTGATGCTATTGGGTTATTTCGCACGTGTAATATTCGCAGATTGATCAGTTTTTCAAGCCCTACAAGACTCTTTATCTTATTGCCCGCCAAATATAAACTATCCAAGTTAGGAAAATTGATGTCTGATATATTTGAAATTAGATTATAACGGAAATCTAGACATTTAAGTGTGGACATTCTATTCTTAAAGGCAATGTTTTCGACTTTATTGTAACCAACCTCCAACGTACTTAATTCCGGTTGATAAACGTCATTCACGGACGTTATATTATTATAGTTAATTATAATAACTTGTAGATATTTTGCCTTCTTTAATGAAGCTGAATCCAGTCGATTTTTGTCGGCGTGTATTAGGACCAGAAACGGTAGTTTTGTTACGACCTGTAACGCCTCTGTGGTTAATAAATTGTTCGAGACGTCGAGGAATTGCAAGTGCTTGAAACTAACTATTGCACTTATGTCAGTCAAATGCATGCCCGTGCATGTCGCTTTGAGATATGTATAACTGAAAACGAAACGATAAATATTATTCAAAGGGTTAAAGATTTCGATTATTTTTGATGATATCGTTCTAAAAATTTCAAATAAATGTGGCTAGTTTCGACCGGTACACTTTTTTTTTTCTATAGTAAGTCTTATAAGTACAGTAAGAATGTAAACACTGAAGGTGCGAATCGCGAACTCGGACATTCGACTGTCGTGTTGTTAACCTTACCTCATAAATAGCATTCCTAGTTTCTTTTTAAATTAAAGATACTTGAAAGCTACTTCTACTGCATAGTAAAGCTTTAGTAAGTGGTAGGGCTCTTTTTTGTCTAGTAGTCCGTCTAGGTTGATAACGTAGTGTTGTGAGTAGAAGTTACAGAAGTGTACTGCCGTTAGCGGCAGTAAACTTACCTCTGTGTCCACAGGTTTGAGGGGGAAGAGAGCCAATATAATTAATTACAGGCTTTGTAGCACTTCATATTATTTATTTTTAATTTATTTGACTGGGACAGTCACACTGTTGTGTTCTACTTCCAAACTGTTTAGAACAACAATGTTTTTTTTTTATAGAATAAGGGTGACAAACGAGCACAAAGACCACCTGATGGTAAGTGGTTGCTGTCGCCCATAGACATCTACATCTATCCTCGATGACGAATCAAAATGCAGATGCGTTGTCACCCGTGAGGACTAAGATGGAATGCCTCGTTTCCAGTAAAAAAAGGCCTCCGGTCCCTACACTCACCATACGAAACACAGCAGCGTTAAGCGTAAAATAGCAATTTTACGCTGGTATTCTGTGAGAGCGTGGTCCTTCTCCGACTGGGCCGACCTATTCTTGCTACAACAACTATATCAGTAATATAGCTGCAGCATGGCTCTAACACGTAAAAAACAAGAACAACAATGTTTTATATTATGTTACTAAAATATTTGCTTCGATTTGGAATTGAACTAACTACCTATATTTTATTTTAAACAACAGCGGTTTTAATACGCAAATGATACACAAGGATTAGCGATTTTTCATAAAATCAATATTAAGTAATTGCCATAATTTTTGTTTGTAAATATTAAGCTTTTTCCGTGATAATTTCAATTTTTTTATTGATGTGACTCATCATCATCATTACATCACATCATAAACCTACTGCTGATCATAGGACTCCGTCAAGGAACACCACAACAACACTTTAATACATCAACTTCTTGCATGGCGTAGTCGCCATTTTGTTGTAGTTATGAATTATTCATCAAAATCATATCAAAATCTTAATATATTAAAATCCCGTGTCACGATGTTTGTTCACGCTAATTTCCGAAACCGCTCAACCGAATTTAATGAAATTTTGTAAATGTGTATTACTTGCTCTAACTTGAGAGACAGGATAGTGTTTATCCCGATAAGTGACCCTCAATATTTTTTATTGCGAATTAGATATTTTTTACAGGACAAAGGGTCGTCGATACTTATAACTTTTAACAAAAACTAAAAACTGACTTCAAATTGCTAAAAAAGAAATTATTTATTTGCTACCCTTAGGCGTGGAATTTTTTCTCCAAATTTTTATGGGACCACCCTTAAAGTATAAACTATTTCATAAAAAAAAAGAATCAATAAAATCGGTTCTCAATCTACGAAGATATCATATGGAATTTCTTAAACAATAGTTCAAATTTGCTCCTATTTTCCACCCTTGGATACGGAATATATCTTCAAAATTTTATGGAACCACCCTTGGGGTAAAGCCTATTTAATAAAAAAAGAATCATTAAAATCGATTCACGATCTGCGAAGATATCGCGTAACATGCATACAAAAAAACACTCGAATTGAGTACCTCCTTCTTTTTGAAGTCGGTTAAAAAGGTCAGAACAACGCCTGCCATTATAGATATTTATATGGTTTTTATTATACTAGCTTCTACTGGTGGCTTATGCAGTTATCTGCTTCATAACCCTCAGAATAAAAGGAGACCTGTGACCAGCAGTGTCGGGAGGCTGTTAACTTTACTTTTATAATACCCATCGCCATCTGCCGTTTTCCCAAGATGGCTGAGACGAACGCTGACTTCGGATCTGTTGAGCCTTCTTTCCGACTTAGGCAGCTCGTTTTCTTTGCTGTGTTCACTCTTAGACTCATATTCATCTTCTACTTCCTCTTCCTCGCCTTTGTCCCTTTGGGTTAAGTTAAAATGGGATTTCAGCATTTCCGTTTATAATAATATATGTATTTAATTTTACTATTTTGTTTTTAATATTGACACTTTCTTTTGACGTGATTTAAATTGTCAATATGTTTTGTCGGTTTGTTTTTAAATATGAAATAGTTTACATACCTACCTATTTGCCTATATAGTATTATATATTATGTATATAGAGGTCAGTGATTACATATTTTATAAGTTTAGCATATCCTCTACAAAACACCATTACTCTGATTATATTATTATGTCGATTGCCGATTGCTTTTAAGAAAGACTAGCGACCCGCCCTGGCTTCGCCTAGATAGGATATATTAAAGTGGCGTTATTAAGATAATCATAGACCATTTATTTTATCAATTTATCGTTTTTAGAAAAAAGCTTTAACTTTTTGGGATATAATTTAAAATTAAAAATTTTGTACAACCGACTTCAATATAAATTATTAAGAATAACTCAAAAACTATTGTTCAGACCTTGATCAAATTTATATGGGACCACATGAGAAGCATCAGCTTTCAAATAAAAAAAAGAATCATCGAAATCGATTCGACCCAAAAAAAAGTTATGAGGTAACACACATAAAAAAAGAAAAGAAAAAAAAACATACAGTCGCATTGAGTACCGTCTCCTTTTTGAAGTCGGTAGAAAATATACAGACAGACATTTCAAAATTGAAATTTTTATTTACTTTTATATTTGATTTAATTATTTATTTACTTTTATTTAGTAAAATATCGTCTTACGTAATATTATGTCAATAATATGGATTATTGTAAAAAAATATTACTCATAAAACAGAATATCTTCTAAAAGTAGTCTAGAGGTAGAAAATGCGGCTGCCGATCATGAGGTCTCGGGTTCGAATCCCTTGTCGGGCCTGAAACAAAAATAAGTTATAAAAATTTTCTGTCAAGCAATTCTTAATAACTGCCCTGAGTCAGGAAATTGGCGGCTTTTCACCCCCGTGCCTCGGAAAGCACGTAAAGCCGTTGGTCATACGCCTGATCTCTTCCGTCGTGTTGTATTGCCGTCCATTCGGACTATGGGAGTGAGGGAATAAAGAGTGCACCTGTGCTTGCGCACACACTGGCTCTGTGATCCTGTCCTGCGGAGAGGGCTATTCTCTATTAAGACTGGCCGCCGTGACCTAAATTCGGTGTAGAGGATCTCTGTACAGATAAAATGTCTGAGGGTTTATTGGAAGATTAAACGATTTATGTAGAGCTGGCATTATCAAAACAAGAAACGCTAATTAAACATTCCAGATCCCTCAACACTACAAGTAGGTTATGTTTTGTAGACTTTACATGTGATTTGCTATATTATATGAACAACATTCTTTTCAAAATGCAGTAGTCAATCTATTCAAAAATTTCGAACCCAAATCCTATAGACTGGTAATGGGGAACAGCATTACCAGAGCTATTGGTATTGGCTAAGTCTAGCTGTAAGTCTGTTGAGTTGCTGCAGCTTGAAAATACTTATATCCATCAGTGGATTAATCTTTCTTCTCTTTCTCTTAACTACTCCCTACTATTGAATAAAACTACTTTTATGAATTTTATCGCGTTTAATTGTTCTTATTTTTTAATTACCGACGTTTCAATTAATTTCAATTAAACGCGATAAAGTCAGAATATAAAGATATAAGTAGTTTTATTCCATTTGTGGTGTTCGTGTAAATATAAGAAATTATTACTCCCCTACTACTTTAGGAAGGATGTGTTCTTGGTTTGAATGTTTATATTTTATGTTTTGCATGTGGGGTAGGAAATAAAGTCAGTCTAATATCAACCACGGTCTTTTATTAACGCGTCCCAAATCATAAAATATGACATGGCGCAGTCCGTAGGATTCGTGGGATTTCGTAACTGCTAACCTTGGCTTGTGATGGCA
The DNA here is from genome assembly GCA_029286625.1 of Parnassius orleans. Lineage (NCBI taxonomy): Eukaryota > Metazoa > Arthropoda > Insecta > Lepidoptera > Papilionidae > Parnassius > Parnassius orleans. The sequence continues at coordinate 2,569,817 of JAGSMP010000051.1, forward strand.
TTACCAAAGGGCCATGTGAAGCACAACAGCATTATGTTGCTATTTAAGCTGGTTTTCTGTGAGAGCGTCGTCCTTTCAATGAAATGGGTTTGTTAGATTCTCTTACACCGCCGCTACACGGCAACAGTGGAAGTGGTAAAATAGGAAAATAATTTAATATTTGAAAGAAATAGTTTGTATATATAAACTACTAGCGACCCGCCCCGACTTCTCTTGGGTGAATTCTATGTGGTGTTATTTAGATTTAAGATAATCGTCAATAATCATTTATCTTATAAATTTTTCGATTTCTTAAAAATAAATTTTCCAAGTTTTTCGGATAAAATGTAGCTTAGATCACTCGCAGCATTGCTCTCTAATCTGGTCGTGAAGTTTCATTACAATCGTTTAGTCAGCTATCGTCAGACACACAGACAGACAAATAGACAAACATTTTAAAAACGTTTTTTTTAATAGGATAAAAGTGACAAACAATAAATAAGTATGTCTTAATGACATACAAATAACCCATTTAACTAATAACTTCCTTTTGATTGTTGACTTATTGAGCTTTAATAAAAGGTAGTTATTCCGTATATTACAGACAGACACTTTAATTTTATTTATATGTATAGATTAACATCATGTATATAATTTCTCCTAAAAATTTCCCCAAAATAAGTCAAACAAGTTCATCGACTTCATGCGCGTTTTAAACGACTATCTAATGGGTGAGCGCCACCAAATAGCGATACCTCGTTGCTGCTACTAAAAAAAACTTTTTTCCAATCGTTTTACGGTGACTTTGTCTCTACTATGTATCATCATCATTACAGCCCTTCACAAGTCCACTGCTGAATATAGGCCTACTATGTATAATATCCTTGATATATCGATAATACTGTTACACGTCAATATAGTTTTTTTGAACAGATATTACAGTTATATTCAAATAAATTTGACAACTCCGTAGTGCACTCGCTAAGCGTTTGGTCGCGGTGTAGATTGAAATCGCGTACGGAGCAAGTATTTTTATTACCTATAAATAATTGTTCTTAGTCTGCATGTGTGTAATTATGCAATTTATTATATATATATATATGTTAATCACCTCCACGATACAAGAGAATATCTTCCTAACGTAGGAGGGGTAACGAACATTTGTTTGTGTGCATAATTATTAGATTATAAATATTTTTTGCCCACAGTTCTCGTTTACCTCAAACGTCCCAGTATCACGTACACCTCAACAGCATATAGACACGATATTAAAGAAGAAGGTGAATTCCCTTAATATGAGGGGGGAAGACCCTCGCAACTACGTACTGAAGGTGTGCGGTCGCGAGGAGTACCTATTTGGGAAGGAGCCACTCATTCAGTTCCTATATATACAAGAGATGCTCGCGAAAGATGGCGTGCCGCAAGTCATGACCGTGAGCATGGACAAATTAACACGTGAGTAGTTTGTTTCCCTGTTAAAATATACTGTATTCTTTTTAATTCCGTTTAATTCCAAAGATTTTTTTTTGTGTTTAGAAATGAGTTAAAGTTACAGCCTATATACGTCCCACTGCTGAGCACAGGTCTCATCTCATTTCTGAGAGGGTTTTAGGGCAAGGAAATATCCGCCGCGCTGCCCCAATGCGTGTTGGCGAAATTCACATGTCTTCGATTTTTTTCCTATATCAGATGTTTTCCTTCACCGCCGAGCACGTGGTAAATCAGCACTTAAAATTGCAATTAACAATTTCTTTGGTGCCGGCGAGGATCGAACCCGGGTTGCTCGCGTACTGTGAAATTTACACCAAGCGCCTAGCCCCTGAGCTACCACGGCTCTATAGAATTCAATTCATTTATTTGTTATAATATTTTCAAAACAAATCAATAACTTAAGTAAAATTAGTATTACTCTGTCTTTTCAGTCGGCTGTGATAACCCTGTGGAAAGGAGGCCACTACCACCAGATTACTCTAACACAATACGTAAAAAGAAGAACCACTATGAATCTTCCTGGAATATAGACAAAAACTACACTTGCATGGTGCAGAGTGTAGGTGGACTGAACGTGGATCCCGGGCGACTTGTGGAGGTTTGTTCCCAACCCAACCCAGAGTTCTGACGTATATTGAAAAGACATCTGTCGACATCTACCAACAGTAGCAATTTGTCCTATATACCTCAGAACCTTGAAACAAAAATGTACAACTATTGCATGTTGTTAGTGATGACTTACGAAACCGAATCATGGTCCTCTACTGTAGCCCGTATGAGGAAGCATTCAGCAATCGATATCGGGCTTGAAATTGCTCTGTGTGATAAAGTCCGTTACGAGGATATCCGCAGAAGAACAAGAGTAACTGACATAGCCCATCAGATTAGTAGGCCAGTCCGGCAGTATAGCCTCAAAGAACCGACAACCGTTGTCTTGAGTGGCAGCCTCACACTGTCAAGCGTAGTGTTGGCCGATCCCCCACTTAGTAAAGTGGCGACCTGTCGTAAATATTCATGTAGCCGATGGACGCAGGTGGCTTAGGACCGTATTTTGTGGCAATCTATGGAGGAGGCCTAGTGGGCTTGTGATAGGGCTGTAGTGATGATGATGATACATATTATAGTATGTACTGTTAAACACGTACGCACATTTACAATATGTGTAAACCATGATATTGCTAAAAGATGGTGTAGGTAGGTGTAATTCACGAAGAAAAATTGAATCATTCATTTCTTGTACATGGATACTCTGGTACTTGATAGTAAAAGATTATTGATAATATAGGAAATACCTAGTAAGTGAAAAAATAAATCAACCAGGGAGAGATGTCAACAACCCAAATAATAAAAATACTGCAGCTGCCAACCCGCTTCCCAAGTCTGGCAATTATGACAAATATTCCTATGAGAGACCTATTTTCAGCAGAAGACTTTGATAGACTCTAAAAATGATGAAGTGAAAGGATACTGCGGCCCAGACACATGCATCTATCTTCGATTAAGATTAAAAATGCAGTTGCGTTTCCACCTTTGATCACTAAGATCGAATGCCTTTCTTGTTAACGTTTTAATGTTGAGGAGGGTATTAGTTCTCGTTTCTGACCATATGAAGCAGCATAATTTGTGCAAATGTGGTCCTTCCCCAGTCGAGCCGACCTGTGCTGTAGCCTTTAGGCGCCGCTACATACATTCTAATACGAATGACAATAATCCAGGTATCGATGGAAATTATTTTTTAAGTTTAATATAAAATTATATAATATTTAAACTGGACGTGTGGTGGCGGCTTAAGATAATCCATTACCCACCCCCATTTCGTCTCGTAAGTGTCGTAAGAGCCGACTATGGGATATGTCAAAATGCTCTTTTAGCTTCCGATTGATGGCGATAACGCCACGGGTATAAACCCATCTTGTTTACGCCAGCTGTGAAATACCCAGACCAGCGACGGGAAGCAGTATCAAAGATGTGAAATGTCTGCCAGTGCGAGCATCCACCTGCTAAGCTTGACAATAAGAGCAAACCTTCTCAACAATGGGAGAGGCCCGTGTCTAGACTTATACAGGTTGATGATAAAGAATAATAAGTGTTTTATAGTCTCGATTGCTGTTCTGCACAGGTTGTGTGTCAAGCTGGCATCTTTCATGGAGGCAAGGCGTTATGTGAAGCTCAGAAGACGCGAGTCGCTCCAGTCTCCAAAGAAGGCGTGGCGCAATGGGACGAAGAGCTCACGTTTCCTATCAAAGTTTATAATATGCCCCGAATGGCAAGGCTTTGTTTTGTTATATATGAAATATCCAAGACCAAAGGAAAACGGAGAGGGAAAGACTCTAAGGTATGTAGTATTTAAAAAAATTCAAATTCTATAGATATTTTTGAATTTCCTTTGAAATTAATTTTAGATGTATCAAAAATAGCACAGTCGAAGGAAACTAAATTTAAAAATATTATATGATTGTCAATTAACTAAAATAAAAATGATTTTAAATTGCTTTTGGGGAGGAATTAGTAAATAAACATTAACATTAGCACTAGAGCCGTGAATCAGATGCATTATCCAGCTTCCAGATTCCACTAATCAGCAAATTTAAGGCTCTTAATGACAATTTATTTTTTGAAACTTTATTGTACTTGTGTTCTTTACTTTTTATACTTTCTTTTTATACTACCACATACTCGGGAGGTTTTTTTATAGGATAAGGGTGACAAACTAGCACACAGTCCACCTGATGGTAAGTGGTTGCTGTGGCCCATAGACATCTACATCTATCTTCGATTACGAATCAAAATGCAGATGCGTTGTCACCCGTGATACAGAATAAATAATAGTACTACGTACAGAAATTGCACTCCTTAGATGTTGACTGCTTGCCGACGTTTTAATAGCCTTTATAATTATGATTAATTAGATAAATCGCGCACGCAAGCTAAATAAAACTTTATCGCTGCGCGCGAGTGTCCATATTACTTTGTATCTTTTCCCCTTCCTACGTCACGGCGGACTTTCCGTGGTTACTAATGGATGTCAATAAAGAGTAAAAAAATACATTGCAAAATGGCAAGTAAGCTACTTATCAACTGACCATATTTTCGCTACTATGTGAGTTCTGTGATGCCCAACGCATGCAACTTGCAAGGCCATTCGTCGGGAATCGCGATGCTTGGCTCGGAAGAAATAGGTAGATAGTGTAAACAACAAATAAACCCGAAATACGATTACATACGAACAAAGTTTTAATTTCAAATTTTTGTGTTATTATAACTTAAAATATTTTAATTATAAAAGACAAGTATAGGTATGTAAGTAGGTACTTGGATAGTGAAATAAATTTCAACTAAGTTTTGTAATAAAGTACTTAGGTATTACTTCTATAGTTAAATTATTACTTAATTCTTTTTTCGTTACAATAAGTACCTATCTAACAAAAATAAATAAATATGAAATAAATACACCTTTCATTATCATTCGGTAACTTAAAAAATGATAATATATCTGAATCCTTTTTGTTTGCTCATTAAGCAACCATCCACGCAACAATTATAGTAGGAACGACGTTTTGCCATTATAATTTATAAAATAGGTAGGGAACATACATATATATTACTTTTAAATTACATTAAAACTTTTTCATCTATTTTATCCTACAATTAAATATACTTAACACTAAACAAAAACTATTTCAACAAGTATTTACACAAAACTATTTACGTGTACAGCGTCAAAAACTTTAACATTCAATCGCCTAGAGGCGCTAGCCCCGACTGCGTATGTGGGCGGGGCGACTCGCGATTATGAGTAATTATTTCACGCAAGTAGCAAGTGACAAAGGTCTGCCCGTGAGGACTAAGATGGATACAGCAGCACTGAGCTGCTATTTTACGCTGGTATTTTGTTAGAGCGTGGTCCTTCCTCGGTCGAGCCGACCCATTCGTGCTACAAGTATACAAGTAATATAGCTGCAGTATGGCTTTACCACGTAAAAGGTGAAGGAAAACATCGTGAGGAAACCGACATGTCTGAGAAATCAAAAATGTCTGTCAATACGCATTGATTGATGCAGGCGGTGGATACTTCCTTTTTCCTAAAACCCTCTCAGAAATGAGTGGAGGCCTGTGCCCGGGAGTACGGCGTATATAGGCTGTAACTTTACTTTTATACTTTATTGATCATATAAACAGGTACAAAACTAATTACCTGTTAAAACATATTGTTAACAGGACTCTATCAACAAGTTGGCGTGGGCGAACACGATGATATTTGACTACAAGGAGCAGCTACGTACGGACGGGCTGACGCTGTTCATGTGGACGCACGTGGCTGACGAAACACAGGGCGATGACTGGCTACTTCACCCGCTAGGCACTGTCGTCTCCAACCCCAACACAGACTCCTGCGCAGCGCTGCAAGTGCGCTTCTCCAAGTGAGTGCAAGGTGCACCCCTCCCCCCATCACTATATCACATGAACGAGACGTACGAAGGTTGGCTACTGCGTCCGTTGGGTAGCGTTGTCTCTAACGCAAACATCGACTCCTGCGCAGCGCTGCAACTGCAAGTATGCTAAGTGACTGCAAGTTGCAACCCTATTTTGTGGCCATCATTATCGTTTTCACAATCACTCAATTCAATACTCTGAGTGAGTGCAAGTTCATATCCACTGCACTAAATCACTCATAACAGTGTTTGCTGACCCGCGGAGTTATCGTGGTCGAAAATTTTCAGATTATGAAGTTCTTCATAGTTATTCCATAGGTCTAACTATGCGTTTAATACTTACTAAGATCAGAATTTTGCAACTGAATATATATTACATTACACATACATTATTATGTACAATAAGGTTTAAAAACACAACATTATTAACCTTATTTTACTAATAGCAACCTAAATGGCTTATGCACAAATATAGAGTCGCTATTCTATATTCTATATATTATAAAAAATTGTATAAAAGTTCTTAAGTATTTTTACATAATTTCCTTATGCATTTTATGCATCTGTCATATAACTCTATTGTGAATTTACCCTATGGTAACTATTTATTTTAGTATATGAAGGTAATAATAGCCTGGTAGTAATTAGCACAGAGTTAATTCGAACTAAAAAAATTAAAATAGTTAAGCTATTGTTAAGTTGTCTGCTGTTTCTATCGTGAGATCTCTTTGCTGTATCACAATGTTGTATCGTTAATAAAAATAGGTAAGTAGTTGTTTGTTACTATCACAATATTTAAACATTTAAATAAATGAATTTAATTTCACCTATGAAATCAGTCAATAATAATTAATATATTATGCATTGGTCTATAACTACTCAAGCGCCACGAAACAAAAAACGAGTTGTTCGCCACCGGGTACTAGGGGCCCCTCACGACATAGTCTAATAAAATGCCATAAAAAATCAACTAACGCGTCTTGTCTGTGAAAATAATTTCATAGAGTTCATCCCTATGACATTATTCAACGAAATATAATGTTGTTAGCACTACTCAAGCACAAGATCAACCAAAAAAAAATTGACAAATTAGTTAACAATCTGTGATCGTGAAGTGTGTTTCGATTTAGAATAAGCACAGAATAAATAAAAGGAATAAGTGTAAACATTATCGTATTGTCAAAAAGTTAATTTAGTCTAGTTTATTCAAATATTATTAAAATGGATATAAAGTTAAGGGTTTTCATCAAATAAATATTTTTATAAAAGTTTTCATCACTGTTTTCAAGTTTAACCTTTTTTTTTAGAGTTTTAAATTAAAATAATACTTCTTGATTTTTAGATAGTTAGGTTCCTTAGTTATTCAGCTTTATAACTGTATTTTTATTTTGAAATACAAAGTTTGCGAACGACAGGTGTTTTTATCGCCAAGGTCGGAAGTGGTCAAGTAACATTTATTAGCCGCACGGTCGCTGGCGGTTGGGTGATAGTTGGCGGCGCCGGTCTGGTGCTTGAGTGGATAAGGCAATCCTGGTATTTTGATAGGCTGTAATGATGATGATGATAAAACACAATATATTATCATGTCATTGTTTAATGTAAATTATTGTTTCTACATCAAATATTTTTATTTGCTGTCAAATATTTTTGGTCTATATTGTATATTTTTTCGTTTTGTGGCATTCATTACGGGAGGTCTATGTTCAGCAGTGGACTTGTGAAAGGCTGTAATGAAGATGATGTTGATGATGATTTTTGGTCCTTCGAGCCGTATTTATAATAAATGGTTTATTCTATAATAATATTTTTTTAAATTTTTGCCCATTAAAATTAAACAATGTTCTTTACAGTATTATTTTATCATTTTAATTTTCATTTAATACCGTCGTCCATTCCGCTAAAATTAAAAATTATGTGTTTGATTTACTAAATTATACATTTAATTTTTTAGTTTCGACTGCCAGTTCCCGATACTGTTCCCAAAACAAGAGACAGTTTTTTTAGTTTCGACTGCCAGTTCCCGATACTGTTCCCAAAACAAGAGACAGTAAAAGCCTACGCGGACGACATTGAACTAGGCTCACCTGACGTCATCGCGCGACTCAGCCGGGACTTTGAACAGCTTCGAGCGACGGCTGAAAAAGATCCTATGTATGAGATGCACGAACAAGAGAAAAAAGACATTTGGGCTTCTAGGTGAGTGTGATTGAAAATTATAATTTATATCATATAGATGAGGGTTTAAGAGCTCGATTTAAAATTTTAAACTACACAAATAAACTGCGTTCGATCCCAGGTTAATGATGTTGATTGCAATATTAGGTACCATGTATTTGGTGAAAGAAAATAGCGTGTAAAAACATAGCCATGTGAAGTCCGCTAACACGTATTGGCAAATCCGTATAATTAGTTGCATTCAACATGTATTTTTACAGTGAAACAAATGCATGTGTTAACCCTATAATAAAAAATAATGGATTCTCTGATGTTTCCATCACACGGCGAGATATCGTTTTATCCAAAACTTGTGTTCACAATCGGCAGGGAGTACTTCCGCGTGGAGGCGCCGGAGCTGCTGCCGAAGCTGCTGTCGTGCGTGGAGTGGGGCGAGCGCGCGGAGGCGGCCAGCGTGGCGCGCATGGTGGCGGGCTGGCCGCTGCTGCGCGTCGAGTGCGCGCTCGAGCTGCTCGACTACGCCTACGCGGACGCAGCCGTGCGCAGCTTCGCCGTCAAGTGCCTGGCAGAGATCAGGTGAGACCCGAGACCTAGCACCTCGTTGCAGATTAGGTGAGGGCGCACGCTCACACCTCGTAGCAGGTCAGATGATTGCGCACGCTCACACCTCGTCACAAGTCAGTTGAGTGCGCACGCTCACACCTCGTCGCAAGTCAGGTGAGTGCGCACGCCCACACCTCGTCGCAAGTCAGGTGAGTGCGCACGCTCACCTCGTAGCAGGTCAGATGATTGCGCACGCTCACACCTCGTCACAAGTCAGTTGAGTGCGCACGCTCACACCTCGTCGCAAGTCAGGTGAGTGCGCACGCCCACACCCCGTAGCTGATCAGATGAGTGCGCACGCTCACACCTCGTCGCAAGTCAGGTGAGTGCGCACGCCCACACCCCGTAGCTGATCAGATGAGTGCGCACGCTCACACCTCGTCGCAAGTCAGGTGAGTGCGCACGCCCACACCCCGTAGCTGATCAGATGAGTGCGCACGCTTACACCTCGTGGCATGTCAGATGAGTGCTCACGCTTACACCTCGTCGCAGGTCAGGTGAGTGCGCACGCTCACACCTCGTCGCAAGTCAGGTGGTGCGCACGCTCACACCTCGTCGCAAGTCAGGTGGGTGCGACGCTTACACCTCGTGGCATGTCAGATGAGTGCTCACGCTTACACCTCGTCGCAGGTCAGGTGAGTGCGCACGCTCACACCTCGTAGCAGGTCAGGTGAGTGCGCACCCTCACACCTCGTAGCAGGTCAGATGAGTGCGCACGCTCACACCTCGTAGCATGTCAGGTGAGTACGCACGCTTACACCTCGTCGCAGGTCAGGCGAGTGCGCACGCTCACACCTCGTAGCAGGTCAGGTGAGTGCGCACGCTCACACCTCGTAGCAGATCAGATGAGTGCGCACGCTCATACGTCGTCGCAGGTCAGGTGAGTGCGCCCGCTCACACCTCGTAGCAGGTCAGGTGAGTGCGCCCGCTTACACCTCGTAGCAGGTCACGTGAGTGCGCACGCTCACACCTCGTAGCAGATCAGATGAGTGCGCACGCTCATACGTCGTCGCAGGTCAGGTGAGTGCGCCCGCTTACACCTCGTAGCAAGTCAGATGAGTGCGCACGCTCACACCTCGTAGCAGGTCAGGTGAGTGCGCCCGCTTACACCTCGTAGCAGGTCAGGTGAGTGCGCACGCTCACACCTCGTCGCAGATTATATTTTCATTGCTACAGTCAAGTTTTACACAAAAAAGTATTTATATTTTAAAAACCTTTCGTTTGTTGTTTACAATTATTTAAAAACCATAGAACCAATATTTAAATATGATTACTTTCTATGTTCATGCAGAGATGAAAATCTACTTCTCTACTTACTACAACTGGTTCAAGCTTTGAAACACGAGTCCTACTTGATGTGCGACCTCTCCGTGTTCTTGCTTCAACGGGCCTTCAGTAACATGACTATTGGACACTTTCTTTTTTGGCATTTGAGGTGAGTGTTTATCTATAAGAAAATAGATTACTATTTCGAACTGACATTTAAAAAATTTAAACACTAATCTCTTTTGGTTCTCTATCTGTTCGTGAAGATTTATTACAATCGGTTTTGCAATTCTGACGATTAGCATGGACAAACAGACAGACTGATAGACAAAAATATTAAAAATTCTCATTCATATCATAATAGAATACAAATAACCCCCTGACCTTAACAGACGCCATATATTTCGATATTACAAATAGACATTTCAATTTTATTTGTATGTATAGATTGTATCAGAGTTACATACTTTTAGACTTCACAAATGTAGATAACATTTCCTTTCTTTTCATCACATTACAATATCTTTCTTTAAGCTATTTAAATAGTATATATTTATGAAATAAAACCATATCTAAAGTAAGTAGTCAAAAATCCGAATTAAATTCTTATCCATTACTATTAACCAGCTATAAAATTAAATTCATATCATATGAGTAATCCAAAAAGTACCGAGCGCATGCCGTCTAGTTGCGGTGTAAAAAATACATGTCTCCATTATAACAAATAATTGTTCCGGATCTGGATGTTGGTCATTGTGCAATTTATTTATTTAAAATACTTCCACGGCACAAGAGAAAATCTTAATGTGGCGGTGACGTTCCTAATAAAGAAAGAAAGTAATATATTATGTATGGTGGCAGGTCGGAGATGCACGTGCCCGCCGTGTCGGTGCGCTTCGGGCTGATGCTGGAGGCGTACTGCCGCGGCTGCCAGGACCACATCAACAGCCTCATGCGCCAGATCACTTGCCTCGACAAACTTAAATGTATGTATTTTTTTTTAATTTTCTTTAAATTAGAGTTATCCGCGTATGGTGGTGATAAGAGAATTCATCACCGCATCTTACTCCGCAGATGTCGTAATGAAATACTCTCTTTGAAATACTTTATCACATGTGATATCATTTTACCATCAGTACATTTGGAAGGTGTATATCGGCATTTGATTTGAGGTGAACTTGTACCAACAAAACTATAAAATGTACTAAAGGAAAAAATGAGGACCAACTGAATAAATGTAATTTTACTGTGATTCCATATTTTGTAAGAATAAAAGATTATATTATTAATGCAAGCTTAATATAAACTATTGTATAAAGCTAATTTATAATTTCTATGTAAAAGTGTAATATCATAAATCTTGTAATGATGATAAAATTATACCCAAATCACATTAGCGAGCTTTAGGTCGCTCAGCAAGCTATTTATTTATTGCAGGAAGTTAATAAATACAGGTGACTGAGGCTTAATTTGCTTTAATTATGATTTTATTAATTTAATGGTGTATCTTCTAACTCTCACAAGTGCCTATGTTTTTTATAAATATATAAGGAAATCCGCAGAAGATATTGCAACTTCCATTAGTAGAAATATGGCCTATTTCATATTTGTACCGGATGAACCTCTGTGCCTGTTTGGGCAACATTAAACCACAGAAGTGTGATAGTACTATACATATAGTACATATAGTATTGTAATGTTGGGTCTGTTTTATTAAATTAGTCACTTAACATTCCCAGTATCCTGTAACCAGAATTATTGTCATAATATTTGAAGCGGAGCGGTGTAAGCAATTCTTTGTATATTTTCTACGTAACTATTATTATTATATTCTAACGTAAACTACTCTTAAATTTATCATTTTAGGGGCCAGTCAGTGTGTCCGAAAGAAGAAGGAAATATCAAAAGCACGAGCAGCGCTGCACCAGCATCTGCAGGAGCAGCATTGCATGGAAACCCTGTGTGAATTTGTGTCACCCCTAACACCTAGTTTAATCTGTAAGAAAATTAAGTAAGTATTGCAAATGAATAATTTTATGATTGGATACTACTCTTTTAAAAAAAATACAGTTTCTTAGTTTTAATCTGCTTATTAATTACGTTGTTGTTTATTTTTATGTAAGTAACAGTGACAAACGAATTCAATCCACCTTATCCTAAGTAGTTACTGCAGCAAATGGACACCTGCAAAAGCACAAGCAAATCCAACAAATGTTATGTAACGGATAGATCAGAGCGTAATAAAGAGCCTTAAAAGCCACTACATTAAAAAAAATGTTGGTGGAAATTATTGAATCGGATGGTAAGTTTATATGTTGTGGAGCCATGCTGCAGCTATATTATAGTAGTATAGTTGTAGCAAGAATGGGTCGGCTCGACTGTGGAAGGACTACGCTCTCACAGAATACCAGTGTAAAATAGCAGCTTAACGCTGCAGTTTTTCGTATGATGAGTGTAGAGAACCGGAGACCCTTTTACTGGAAACGAGACATTCCATCTTAGTCCTCACGGGTGATAACTCATCTGTATTTTGATTCGTAGTCGAGGATAGATGTAGATGTTTATGGGTCACAGCAACTACTTACCATCAGGTGGACTGTGCTCGTTTGTCACCCTTATCCTATAAAAAAATGTTCACTAATATCCTGGGCGCGGTGAACTTCCTGAACAGAACCTGTCATGAGGTGATTATATACAGCATTCCTTTCACCATGCTGGTCTATCTACTGCTTTTGCAACCAACTGCAAACAAAGAAGCCTTCATATTATTTCTATTATTATTTATATCACAAATGATTTTATATAAAATTATGTAATAAATAAATAATTTTAATGTCTTTGATGAGTGATGCCTATTATTTTAACACGCGCAATAAATCTCAACTTTCTCATTTTTGGTTAGATATTTAACTACTTACAATAACAGGATCCCTGTAATATTATTGATTTGTCTTCTTGCAAAGCACATGTAAAATGATTATAAATTAGATGATTATTAATGTGATAAGAATGTGTGCACGTAATGAGCTTCCTTACACTTTTTTTTTACTTATGTATAATGTTAAATTGGAAAAGTATAAGGTTTATTTGTAACTGTCGAGAGAAAAATAGTCTACTTGTTTGTTAGTTGTTAGCATCGATATATATGTACTACGCACTAGATTTGGCATTCCGAACATTCACTATGTTCAAATGAACTGTACTGCAATCCGTACACCTTTAGTGTCATTTAGTGCGGCCACAGACTAATATGATGCTTACGCATAGTGTGTATATACTGAAGTATCAACTGCGTATGCGCGACTCTACTATCTCCCGCGCATGCGCTAAAACAGAGTAGTGCACATTTTTTGTTTGGAATAGCTTCTCTAGTACGTAGTACATATAACTCAATGGTTGTTAGTTTCTTGCTGCTTCTTCCCACAAGGTCTCCCGCAGCAAGGATTTGTTGAAGCGATAGCGTAGCTTTCTTGACTTTGCTTTGAAAATGCCAATTTTAAGTAAAAATATTTTGACTTTTGACTTCGTACGATGCCGACGTCGTGTCGACTAGTAGAAAGCTGCCACTGAGAACCTTTTTGCTTCATCGGTTATGGGTTCCGAGCTATATGGATGGCCCGCCCATTAACACTTCAGCTTACTGGACCGATGCGCTATTTCAGTTACTCTGGATCTACTGCCGATATCCTTATTACGAAGTATCACGCGGAGAAACTTGGCGAGTATAGCACTTTCCATAGCTTGTTAAGTGACCTGAAGTTACATCATTTCGTTTGGATTTGATTTTATTAATTACAGGATCTTAAGATCATAATACCCAGCTATCTTCTCGATTTAAATTGATTGGTTTTTAATTTCAATAGCGTCATCAATCATACTTGGTGGGTGTACTGTACTATTGGTGTACGTGAGTTCTGGTAACGCGGTCAGTGTCGCTGCATTGCAATGTTCAGAGCTGAACAGTGGGAATCAGTATTCTTTTGCAATTGTTTGAGGCCTATAGAATCTGATGTAACAGTAAGGACGATTCTGAACATGCTCCTGCTCGTGTTGTAATTGGCCCCGTATCCCTGATACTGCGTGGTTGCATAATTCTGATAAAAATTACTTTTCACAGACCAGAACGATGTCGGGTAATGGACAGCAAGATGCGACCGCTGATGTTAGAATTCGAAAACGTAGATCCCACCGGCTCGGACATACGGATCATTCTGAAGATCGGCGACGATCTGCGGCAAGATATGTTCACGCTACAGATGCTGCGGATTATGGACAGGTTATGGAAGAACGCTGGATACGACTTTAGGTATGATTTATGAAAAAATATAAATAATATTAAAATTTATATAACTACTGGGCCGTTTGTTATGTTAAACTATAGTTATACTCTACATGTTTAAGACCACTTCCCGCTCGGGCGGCGGCGTGATAACTCGTCCGTATACTGAATGAGTAAAACGCGTCCCGGAGATCTGATGTTCAGAAACGTGCTGATCGTGATCATCAGACACCCTTTTATGTATAGCTTTGAGTGTTATAAAGCTGTTAAAGCCTCATGGCTAGCTGCATAAACATCACTGGAAAATATACATTCCCATTTATATTGCTCATTCTAAGGTGCATAATAATGTTAATTTGACGACTCCGTGGCGCAGTGGCTTACCAATGAGTTGCGGCCCTGAGAGCCGCGGGTTTGAATCCGCACGAAATATGTATTTGTATGGCCTATAAATAATTTCTCCGGGTCTAAATATTTATCCTGGTGAAATTTATGTATGTAAACTGCCCCTACGATACAGAAGAAAATCCTAGTGAGAGTATTATTTTTAAAAACAGAATTATAAAAAAATTAAAACTTGATATTTTTCTTCCAGGTTGAACCCGTACAACTGTATATCGATGGAGTACGCCGTGGGAATGATCGAAGTCGTAGACGACGCGGAGACGGTCGCCAACATACAGAAGCAGAGCGCCTTGTTCAATGCCGCTTCCACTATATACAAGGCTAATCTGTTTCGTGAGTTCTTGTGAATATATTTATTAAAAAAAAATACTGTTACTGTAAACTAATACTGTTTTGAGATATATAAAAGTCTATATTAAAATTGTATTAGCATATTTTTATAGAATTTAGGGTGACAGACGAGCACACAGTCCACATCACATCTATCCTCGATCAAAAATAAAAAAATAGATTCATTGTCACCTTTTAGGACCAAAAGAGTATTTTTAATTAAATTTTTTCCTTGCATTTGGAAGGAAACCACCTAGCTACCCTAGAGCTATGGGGCAAGCGAGTTTTGATCAAAGTGTAGTAATGAGACAAGAAATGTGTTCCAAATTATGAATATAATATATACTTAATTTAAATTAATACTAATCATTTAAAATCAACTTATAAATATTTTACCGTGATAGCACAGTTTAAAGAGAGTCCTAACAGTTTTGGGAAACGAATGTACTTGTGCAGAGGAACGGTGGGGGCACTGCGGGGCGGGGGCGGGCCGACCTTGTGCTAGCGCACTTCACTGAGTCTGATAGACAATACATGCGGTTGGCGCGACCGTGTTTTATAGTACTTATTTAACTAATTTTAAGTGCCGTTTTAGAAAAATATAAATCTATAATGACTAATTACTGTTATATTATATATGAGTTACCAAGTAAAGTTGAATTAAAATGACGGCCATGCTTAGATTTCCCTTATTTTTCTTTTGATAAAATTATCCGAATGCAAATACAATACATAATTAAATTTAACAATCGAAAACTAAAAACATCTATAAAAAGAAAGTGTCACGAAAATATTTGGCAGTGCAACACTTGTAAATGTATTTTTTCTTGTATTAATAAAAAATAATCTTGTTCCATAAATGTTTTTTACTTATAAGTGTGTACATAATGTTAATAAATGATAATGAATAATATAATATTCAAAATTATTTTATTTCCAATTTCGTGACAACCCATAGCATATTTGCGACGACGGCGTGGATAGCCTCACATCACAGGCGTTTCACTACTGTTAGCTCTTTAAACTGTGGTGATTGTTTAAAGTTCTTTCATAACAATTGCATTTTAACGTGGTAGAGTCATGCTGCAGCTGTATTACTGGTATAGTTGTAGCACGAATGGGTCGGCTCGACCGGGGAAGGACCACGCTCTCACAGAATACCAGCGTAAAATAGCAGCTTAACGCTGCTGTGTTTCGTATGGTGAGTGTAGAGAACCGGAGACCCTTTTTACTGGAAAAGAGGCATTCCATCTTAGTCCTCACGGGTGACAACGCATCTGCATTTTGATTCTTTATTGAAGATAGATGTAGATGTCTATGGGTCACAGCAACCACTTACCATCAGGTGGACTGTGTGCTCGTTTGTCACCCGATCCTATAAAAAAAAAAAAAAAAATATTAATTTGGTTATTTATGTATTAATCTTCTCAGGCAATATTTTTGAAATATTTTGTCTCTTTCTGTTAAAAGTTAAGTTAAAGTTACAGCCTATATACGTCCCATTGCTGGGCACAGGCTTCCCCTCATTTCTGAGAGGGTTTTAACCCTCTTTCTTTTACAAATAATAATTTGTCGCAGAATGGTTAAGGAAGCAAAATCCAACTGAGAGCGGTTTCAATAAGGCCGTGGAAGAGTTCACCATGAGCTGTGCAGGCTACTGCGTCGCCACGTACGTGCTGGGCATCGCCGACAGGCATCCTGATAATATTATGGTCAAGAAGTGTGGTCAGGTAACACTTGCTTTCTTTAAATATTACTTTTTGTTTGAAGTATGTGGCAGGTGTGCAGATCCTATTGCTTGAATGATACCTAATGGTCTGTTAATGAGGACTCTTAATCTTCCGGTCACCAGATGTCGCTAGTTGACACTGAGGTGAAGTTTTTGTTACACAATGTCATTTAAGTGAGAAGTTAGTTTTAAATAAAAGTTTATCAGTTTCTAGATTATTATGTTAATACACAAAACAATACCTCAGTGTTTTGCTCTTTAATTTTTTGCACATTTTTAACTCTTTTGTAATTTTTCTACTTTTATGAATATCTGAGGTTTGGTTTATTTATTTTTAATCTTATTAATATAAAATATAACTAATGATACAGAAAGAAACATTAACCTTTAAATTTTTTGAATAAATTAACTTCCCAGCTATGAAATCTGTCAAATATTACCCCTCATTTTTAAGTGGCGCCGCCCTGGTGGCATAAAAAGTCGTGGATGCCCTCATTTGTTTGTCATTAATTAATTGTGCAGCATGCACTCGACCAAATTTTATATATAAAACAAACTATAAAAACTTATACTGACTAACTGATAAATCTGTACTTTTTTAATTTTTTTTAGCGAAACGTCGGGAAGTAAAAAAATTAAAAACGTTATAAAATCCCTAAAGATAGTATATAACTTGAATCATACCAGTATTATTCAAAAGACCATTGCAGATATACACACTCCTCATAATTTTCTACAAATCCGTTGTTTTTTTTTTGTTGCAGCTTTTCCATATAGATTTCGGTCACTTCCTTGGCCACTTCAAGCAGAAGTACGGGTTCAAACGAGAACGTGTGCCCTTCGTTCTAACACACGACTTTATTCACGTCATAAATAAGGGACAGCGAGGGTCTGGAGTTAATGAAGCACTAGACTTCAAGATTTTTAAAGAACATTGTGAGACAGTAAGTATATTCAAAACAGATATGATGTTGTATGGCGGTGCTGTCGTCGCGTCAGAAGCAAAATGATCAGAAACCTAAATCACGCTAAAGAAGTTTCCGAACTACTCTGGTATATACAGGGTTATATCAGGGCTAAGAGTAGCCAAAGTTTATACTGAAGTTCAAATATATAAATAATGATTTAACTTTATTGCAATTTTTGAAAATACAAGTGAATAAGGCTTTTACTTCTACTTTTATTTGAAATTATCCCAAATTAAATATGATTTATGGACAACAACTACGCGTACTCGCGCTCCTCTGTGTGCGATTCAATTTACAACATTTTTGCCGACCGAGCGCCCCTTACGAATGTGTGCGTGCGTAGTAAAAATAGTAGGCGTAAGATATTTATGAGTGACAATCGGTTAAAATAATTCATTACCACGCATTCTGAATTTAAAAGATAAAATGACAGAATGTTTGAGACTTTTTAAATTAATTTTTCTTCACCATTCGCCTATATTTACTTATTCTGAACTTTCTCTGCAAATTTGGCCGTACATTGCATAATAACCCTGTATATAGAACAGCTCCGTAATACTAAACTCGGCGTTGGCCGCTCCTCTGGATTAAACACCCGCGCGGACGGATTGCTCGGCGGGAAATCTCCGCCTTTTCCAGCCTATATTGGTCACCCGTGATATGAACACACGCGCAACCTGCAACTTCCGGAAACTTTAACTTCAAGTTTTTATCATCGTCTTACAGAACCCCTTTCAATTCGCTCCTGAGCAAACATCGCCTGCTACAGTTAATTTGATCACCATGACTGTGCCCGTACCTTGGATTTAGTTCCTCGGTGAAATTCCCTCTGCCATTCTTATGTTTCTGTCATTCCATGTATTTATAGTTATAGACAGCCAGAGGTTATAACGTTTCATAATTGATGAACATACAAAAACTTAACTTTAAATTAAACTCTATTAAAGGTAGTCTCAAAATGTTTAAAAAGGAGTAAAATTAGTTAATATATAACTACAAAAAAATAATAAAGCTTTTATTTCTCAGGCCTTCAAAATTCTCCGAAAGCATGGCCATCTGATCCTTTCCCTGTTTTCGATGATGATCTCCACTGGTCTACCCGAGCTTAGGTCGGAGAAGGATCTGCAATACCTCAGAGAAACTTTGGTAAGTTTCATTTGCTTTTTTTAATTATCTGTACTGCTAGAAAGTAAAATGACTTGTTTATTAATTAAGCGACAATAGTCTAATGGTTTACAGAACGGACTGCTAAATCAAAATATTGCATATCAATCTATTGTTGTGGTAACATAATGGTGATTATATTAAAGATGTTGAAATTGTTGAATTGGTGGATATCCCCCTATGCGTGCACCATCACCGTCACCACTGATCCCAGCACCACTACCCCCAAAACTACTACACTAGCAAAGATACACCACCGTCGATAATACGACACGTGTTTCGTCTTTAAAAGAATCATCATCAGAAGACTAGACTGCGGTGGTCAACCATCTGGAACTTAGCTATTAATTTTAACATCTTTAATATAATGGATTTCTGCAAATTTAACCCTCAATATCAATAATGGTTATTAACGCATATTACCGTTTAGTTCCATGCCGCGGTAGCTCAGATGGTTAGTGCTCGCTGTAAATTTCACAGTACTCGAGCAACCCGGGTTGGATCCCCGCTGATTTACCATGTGCTCGGCGGTGAAGGAAAACATCGTGAGGAAATCTGCATGTCTGAGAAATACGAAAAAATATTTTGAAGACATGTGAAGTTTGCCAAAACGCATTGGGGTAGCGCGGCGGACATTTTCTTGCCCTAAAACCCTCTCAGAAATGTGAGAAGTCCTGTGCCCAGCAGTGAGTGGGACGTATATAGGCTTTAACTTTAACCGTTTATAATTCATCCGTATCCTCTTCAACAGGTAATGGATTTATCCGAAGAAAAGGCACTGGAGCACTTCCGGCTAAAGTTTATAGAGGCAGTGAAGAACTCGTGGAAGGCTTCAGTGAACTGGGCAATACACAACATCGACAAGAACAACTGACAGTGACCGGTCAGTAGGCGGCTGAAGCGACAGCTGTCTAAACACACGCCGCAGACATTGTAACTCTTATTACTGAGTGGATAAGGTTCAATTGTGAATTGAAGTTTGGTTGTGCGCGTCGCGGCTCCATTTAAACTTTAACGCTATATGCCTAAGGTCGCTTATTGCGGAGCGTGTTTATGTAACGGATACACAGTTCTATAGATGAAGTTTTGTAAATATTTACAAAAGAATTATTTATTCTTTTGTAAAGTTTAATTTTGTGTTGTGCGCAATTTTACCACTTCCTGTTTTAACTTCGCTGTGTCGCCTCTTACGGCACCTCCGGGACGAAATAGGTAATGGATTTGTTTCGTGCGGGATTTGAATCGCAACTCAATAATTGTAAGCCACTGCGCCACGGAGTCGTCGTCGTCTAAAAATTAATGAAATTAACAACGATAGTCAGGTGACTTAACGGTGGGTTTCTTTTACCTATAATTTTTTTAGTTTTCTATTAACGTCAACGATTTTAGAATGTTAGCTATTCTTGCTACGAAGTTTATAGTATTGTTTGTAACAGGATTGGAGTTTGGTTCAGTTATTTGGTTATAATACAATACAGCCTATATACGTCCAACTGGCTGGGCACAGGCCTCTCATTTCTGGATGGTTATGGAGTAATTAGTGAGGTGCGTTGGTTCATTTCGTGTTGACGTGAAATATTTTATTTCTCAGAACAGGTTTCCTCACGATGGTATTTACCGCCGAGCACATGGTAAATCAGCACTTAAAATTGTAATAAACAAAATTTAATTGGTGCCGGCGATCGAACCTGAGTAGCTTGTGGGCCGTGAAATTGACGACGACACTGAGCCCCTGAGCTACCACGGCTCTTATTACGGAGTTTTTTAGTAGGGCTTAATAATTTACTTATGAGTAACGTTTCCGACGTTTTACGATGAAATTATCACATAGGTAGGTAACCATAAGAGTTCGTTTATGTTTATTTGTCTGGTTTAATTATATTTTACTATACTGCTAAGCAGTCTAAGAAAGACTTATATGAACTAGTGCATTTTCGATTATATCTTGAACTGTGAAATCCGATGCAGAACTACGTAGCAACTACCAGCGTAGTCGAAGTGTTATGGTAGTGTTATTCATGCTTAAGCTACACGAGTGCGGTTTTCTACGTGTTTTAGGTTAATATGATACAAGTTTCAAACTACAAAAACATGGGTGCAGCTAAAAAGGCCCATGCAGAGTGAAAGAGAGGGCAGCTCAGCCCTCACTAGAAAATCTAGAGCCAGGTTAATTTATGAAGTTTCTTCAGAATTTCTTATAATATAACGGTACAAAACCGCACCCGGTTATTGAATTTATTTAGAGGTTTGGTATTGTAATAATCGTAAGTTTAACAAACATGGCGCGGAGGTGTTTGGCGGGCAAATAGCGGCCATATTGGCTGTGATAAAAGTGCGCTGTGCGCATATTAGTTGAAGTTATTGTTTTAATTTATTATCTATTTCGGACTTGGTAATAAATAAATGGATTAAGTATGTAAAATTCTCGTGGGTGTAAAAACTTAGATTCTTAATTATAATATATAATTAAGGTTTTGCTAACGGTACATGTAATCACGTATACTGTTTGCGCTGACGGTACGTATACAGAACGTGTCGTGTGAATGTGAAGAAATGAAATGAATGAAAATTTACGCTAGTATCTATTTTCCTTAGTTCTAAGAGTTTGATCACGAATTATATGCTTTTATTTAAATCGTTAGCTGTAGTCGACATCCTCACACGTTTTTGACCAAGCGTTTTTTTTTAAATTAGGTGGAATATTAGGTGATGGTGTTGGTCGCATTTGCCGCAAACTCCTCCTATTTAAGACGTCATAGTAACACGATCGATGGCTTGTTATTATAGGTAAATATTTCATTAAATGCTCTCATCGATGAGTTTAGAATTAAGTTGTGGACGCGTCATGTTTTCGCACATACATTGTTTTTATATCACCGAATCAATTAGTCCTAAAGCAAGGGTAAGTATCATAGTTATAGCAGTATTATAACGTCGTATTGTATAGGATCAAAGTGTTTTTATACGTATTTAAGGTGTTTTATTATTTCAGTCTACCTCATCGTGTCGTGTACTCAAACAATATAGACAGGCAATCCTCAAATTATTTGACGAGTCTAATGAAATTATTTGAAAAAAAGCTAGAAAATCGATAGTGAAAAGCATTTAGCATTTAGCACTCATAGAATTTTGTAGGATAAATTTGTATAATGCAATATAATATATCTGTTATGAATGAAATGATAAATTGGTTACCTTAAAAATGAAACCTATAATACTAAGAAAAATACGAGCTGTCAAACTAAAATTTTTCTCAAAGAATTGTATGGGAAATACGATTAAATGGCTTATATCTATATTTAAAACGGTAAAATCGAATTTAACTTAAGGCCCTTTTAACTCATTCGTTGCCGCACTATAATTTTCTAATGTCATACGTATGGCCACCGCTATAATTTGCCGAGACTCGCATGGCGAGTCGTCGGCCGTACGAATGAGGAGGATACATCTCGCGTGGCGAGTCCCTGGCCGTACAAATGAGGAGTTTGCATCTAAATGCATATTTGCCCATTTTAAGGTGTTAGAAGCAAAATTTACTGAGTAAAAAGATTTCAAACTAGTTCTGGAAATTAAACTTCTTCGTTGTTAAACAAAACAATTTGAATAAACACTCCAGTTTTGTTTTAACATGGGTAAGTAAAAAAATATACTTTTGGCTTGAAGTAGATTTTTTACACAAGTTTTATGTGCGCCAGGATGGCGGGAGCACCTTATTTTACTGCAAAATAATAAATATATTGGAATAAATCCTTCGTGATCATTTGGTACCTATACGTCATTGCGTAGTTGTGCGAACAAGTCTGTCTGTTCTTGTTTTTGTTTTTTTTCTTGAGTTTTTATTTTTAAAGAATTATTTTTATATATGATACTTGTTTTTACAGGTACACTAGAGGGTACCAAATGATTACGAAGAATTTATTCCAATATTTTATTATTTTGCTAAGCAGTCTAAGAAAGACTTATATGAACGAGTGCATTTACGATTATATCTTGAACTGTGAAATCCGATGCAGAACTACGTAGCAACTACCAGCGTAGTCGAAGTGTTATGGTAGTGTTATTCATGCTTAAGCTAAACGAGTGCGGTTTTCTACGTGTTTTAGGTTAATATGATACAAGTTTCAAACTTCAAAAACATGGGTGCAGCTAAAAAGGCCCATGCAGAGTGAAAGAGAGGGCAGCTCAGCCCTCACTAGAAAATCTAGAGCCTGGTTAATTTATGAAGTTTCTTCAGAATTTCTTATAATATAATGGTACAAAACCGCACCCGGTTATTGAATTTATTTAGAGAGGTTTGGTATTGTAATAATCGTAAGTTTAACAAACATGGCGCGGAGGTGTTTGGCGGGCAAATAGCGGCCATATTGGCTGTGATAAAAGTGCGCTGTGTGCGCATATTAGTTGAAGTTATTGTTTTAATTTATTATCTATTTCGGACTTTGGTAATAAATAAATGGATTAAGTATGTAAAATTCTCGTGGGTGTAAAAACTTAGATTCTTAATTATAATATATAATTAAGGTTTTGCTAACGGTACATGTAATCACGTATACTGTTTGCGCTGACGGTACGTATACAGAACGTGTCGTGTGAATGTGAAGAAATGAAATGAATGAAAATTTACGCTAGTATCTATTTTCCTTAGTTCTAAGAGTTTGATCACGAATTATATGCTTTTATTTAAATCGTTAGCTGTAGTCGACATCCTCACACGTTTTTGACCAAGCGCGTTTTTTTTTTAAATTAGGGGTGGAATATTAGGTGATGGTGTTGGTCGCATTTGCCGCAAACTCCTCCTATTTAAGACGTCATAGTAACACGATCGATGGCTTGTTATTATAGGTAAATATTTCATTAAATGCTCTCATCGATGAGTTTAGAATTAAGTTGTGGACGCGTCATGTTTTCGCACATACATTGTTTTTATATCACCGAATCAATTAGTCCTAAAGCAAGGGTAAGTATCATAGTTATAGCAGTATTATAACGTCGTATTGTATAGGATCAAAGTGTTTTTATACGTATTTAAGGTGTTTTATTATTTCAGTCTACCTCATCGTGTCGTGTACTCAAACAATATAGACAGGCAATCCTCAAATTATTTGACGAGTCTAATGAAATTATTTGAAAAAAAGCTAGAAAATCGATAGTGAAAAGCATTTAGCATTTAGCACTCATAGAATTTTGTAGGATAAATTTGTATAATGCAATATAATATATCTGTTATGAATGAAATGATAAATTGGTTACCTTAAAAATGAAACCTATAATACTAAGAAAAATACGAGCTGTCAAACTAAAATTTTTCTCAAAGAATTGTATGGGAAATACGATTAAATGGCTTATATCTATATTTAAAACGGTAAAATCGAATTTAACTTAAGGCCCTCTTAAACTGTCACAGTATGCATTTAGCACATACCCCGCTCGCGTGTAATATTAGTAAATATGACCAGTAGCTGCATATATAAATGCCGTTTTCATTATGGTTTGTGAAATGAATATGTATTTATTTACAAAATTAATAGCATAATTCCCAAATAGCACGTTTCGTACAACTATTATTATCTTTTTTAATTTTCATTTTAAATAATAAGAAAAAGGCGTAGTTTCAGATTGTCTATCTATCGGGCAAAGATTGTGACATATTATACTTTACATATTTTATATAATATGCGATACGCATTCTCTCTCTAACGAACTTGATGGTTAATGCTTGAATACGGCGGCGGTGGCTTGTACGGGGTGCGATAACGGAGCGGCAGTAGAGTGTACAAGTAAATCTGTAACGTTTCAGCCGTAACTATATAAGCGGATATAGGCATAACTTTACCGATACCTCTAACTCTAGAAAAAATATTGTTCTACAAAAATGATATTCTTTAACGTTATTTTTTATAACGTTATTGATAAGTTTAAGTTTTAGTATCGTTACAAACTTTGGAACGTTATGAGATAACATTTAGTATAACGAAACGAAATTCATTTCGTTTTTTCAAGTCCCTGAAAATAACAGCCTATATACGCTCCACTTTGGGCAGAGGTTTTCTTTCATTTTTGTAGTTGTTTTTGAAGCAAGAACCCTGCACCTGCCCTCGAAAAATTTTTACCTCATGATGTTCTCTTTCACCTCCGACCACGTGGTAAATCAGTACTTAAATCTCACATAGCCATTTCGTTAGTGGCGGGAAGCGAACATCGATTACTTGCGTATTTGAAAGTTTAAATTGAGCGCTAAGCGCCAAGGTTACCACGGCTCTTATAATTGTAATTAATAGATGTAAACAATATTTTTGGGTCCATTTTTTATCTCCCATTTATCTAAGTATACTTTACCCAACATATAATTATTTTATATTTTTTAATAATAAAAGGGATGTAAATGTTTTTCCTTTCTCCAAAAAAGAATCTTTTTTTTTTAATTTAAAATAAAAATGGATAGGTTATGATGAAACCAGTAGACAATAACGCCACACTAGATCCTACACTACTCTTCATATATTTTTTATTTAACCCTATATTTAGAGTCCCGTCACTTATCTTGGTCCTTAATGCATTAAATTAGGGTGACGAAATGTTAAATTATTTAAGTGGGACTTTTTCTAAAAAAGTATTTTAAATATATTTGTAATGGTTCTTAAATTTATTATCCATTGCATTTATCCGGTCTTCAAAGTGTTCGGTGATGAGTACTGCGTACATTTACTCTAATGCAATACAGCGAATACAAGAAAATCTCGATGTCGAGATTGTTTCTTAGATTCTTGGTTTCTTGGATTCTATTCGCTTTACGTAACTGCAGCTTCATGTTAACAGTGGCTCGTTGTTTGTAAGTTAATTAATGTGATTATAAAATGACATAACATCACCTAAAAACCTATTCGCCATGCTTATTCTAGACTAGCTGTTCCCCGTGACTTCGCCCGCGTGAAATTTAGGGTTTTAAGTTTTTTTTGCGCGGAACCCTAATTCTTTTTTCTAAAATAAAAGTAGCCTAAGTTACTCCTTATAGCATCAGCTATCTGCCAGTGAAAGTCCCGTCAAAATCGGTCCAGCCATTTTAAAGATAAGCCGGAACAAACAGACAGACAGACAGTACCGTATATACTTTCATATGCATGTAGTACAAAGCTGTTATTTTGATATTACAAACAGACAGTTCATTTTTATTTATTTGTATAGATAATATCTGTTTACTTACCGAGACTCAGTTTTTATTTAGTATCCAAACTTATTATTAAACAGGGTATTTGATAAACATTTAAAGGGAAGATTTAACATCTTTAATTTTACCATAACTGAGTCTCCAAAAAAGTCCCGAGAATTTTGTGGTCACCTTTAAATTTATTTTTTCTAAAACCAGTTTACGACAGGTGACTTTTTATATCTTGAAGTCATTAAAAGGTATCCTTATGTATGAAAAGTGGTGTGGAGCGTCTTTATTTTAAGAGTCCATTTACATGAGTGTTCTTTGAAAACGATAAAACGTTTAATAAAGCTTTAATATTGAAAAGCGCCCATAGACTATTTAGTAATTATTTTTGAGTTGTTATCGGGAAGATGCAGCTCACCTCTTCCGATACTTACGCGTATGATATGGGGTGGTGGATTCTCCAGTTTTTTTTAAACGTTACCTCCACACCAGGAAGTACTCCTGTATCGTGGGGGCAGTTTACATACATAAATTTCACAAGGACAAATATACAGACCCGAAACAATAATATTGTGATTTTGTGTGTGACAAGCGTCGCTTCATATCGCTACAGTGTCGTCCATCGGCAGGTGATACTAGTAGGCAATAGGGTAGCTGACAATAAAGGCAAATTAAATATTTTATAAGTTGTGCAAACGAAACCCTCTCTGTAGAAATTGTATAAAATGCCTTTATGTGCTCGTCATAGTTTCGTGTAGACATTTTATTTCAATATTTTAAATGATAATAATTTTACTTAATTTAAAACTAAATACCGGCCAAGAGTAATCATAGCCACTAAGTACTATTTAACTACTACAATTGCTATCCAAAATACCATAGCAAAATAATATGAAAGTGCATTTACGCTCGTATGAATACACTTTGTATTGTTTAAATGAATAAGACTTTTTATTCGTGCTATACGATTCTCAATAGAATTGAATTAAATACATTTTAGGAATTGTAATGCCTATTCTGTACTGGCATTATTTTCTAGAACCCTTCCTAATTATTTATTTATTTAAAGATAGTCCACACATTAGCTCAATTTGTGTCCTAAGATCGAAACGGACTAGGCCTAGACCAATATTATCTCATAAATTTACAACCTCGTAGCCTGAAAGCAGTTCCTGAGTTCGGATCTCATGTATATCTCTGCCTTATGTTTATGACATTGTATCCTAGCCTACATTTATAATGGTTACATCGTTCAAGAGTTGGTTAGGTTGAGCGAGTGTCGATGTTTTCACGTTCAAATGGCATTAAAATGGTACGTGGTCGATAGTCTGGCAGGACATCATCATTACAGGCAACTGAAAAAGTAAAAGGTACGAGTTGATGTAATTTCTTTTACCATTCCCGCCCCCAGGACCGGTTTTTATTTTTAGTATAAAATAGTAGTAACGACATTACTAGTATTCCAACTAAGCTAAAAATAATCGTCGAATGGTCGGATTTGAACTAACGACTTTTAGTTCCGCAGTCCTCTTAACCAATAGGTTATCGGCGTTTATTTATGCAGTAAGCCATAAAATTATTAGTTTTTAATCGGACCACGTAATATTTAGCTCGCGTGTTGAGGTTCGTTCTTCTTAAATCAGTTGATGAAAGGTCTGTTCTTACTGCGTGATGTAATTATTGTCATTATACCAACATTTTTCGGACCGAACAAAATTATTCACCCTTTTTGTCCTGAATATTTAAAAAAGAACATTAGTCAGTTTTTTACTTCATAGATGTTCCCATAAGACATTTAGAATAAATATTTTTTTAAACTTTTGTAACTTATATGTTTTTCGCCATCTCCACGATCATGTACACTAAGTCATTACATTAGACATACTTCAAAGAACAACGCTTTTAGGTTCAAAATACAGTATTTATTTTGAAGATTTTACAAACTAGAGATCGTAAGATTTTTCTAAGAAAACACAAATATCATAACAGTTTAAAATAACATAAAATGAAACAATAATTTTCACGTCCTTTTATCAATTATAAAAATGACATACACACATATAACAGTAAATAGTTGTTCAAACAATGATGAACATCAAATTTTTTGGTAATAATATGAGATCTTTGCTGTTTTGCATTTTACATCTCCCAGATTAATTGTTCGTTGTTATGAATTGGAAAAAGGTCATATCTTCGTTCGGCATTCGGTACCGCGAATGTGTAATTGAGTTACTTTACAGGAGAGACAAAAAACTGATTTATTTATAATGTACGCTTTACTATCTGTTGAAAAATGTTTTTTAAGTATTAATACTATCAACTTTTGCTGCCAACGCTATAACCGTATAACTCAATTTATTATATTTTATAATAATGCACATTAGCGGTATTTACCGAAGAGTATTGGTCATATGTTTGAC
Source organism: Parnassius orleans (assembly GCA_029286625.1). Lineage (NCBI taxonomy): Eukaryota > Metazoa > Arthropoda > Insecta > Lepidoptera > Papilionidae > Parnassius > Parnassius orleans. The sequence goes on from JAGSMP010000051.1 coordinate 2,598,212, forward strand.
TTTCGCGGTTTTTGCAAGTCTATTTGGTCATTTTATAGTGACATTCGCTGTTATACTTACAATAAAAGAAAATAAAAATACAGTTAGTTACTGTGAAATGTACATATTTATTTAGTAAAAAAATCAGTCTGAACTAGTGACTATGTCTAACGTGTTATGAATCCTATTATCACAATGTACTTATATAATAATTATCAACGTTAAAAAAAATCTGTTGAAAAACTATCGGTCTTCTAAAGTGTCATAGTAACAATCAAATTAAGTTCTCTTCTTCTTCTATAAAAATTAATAAATAAATGCAACGTTTTCAACGATTATAAACAAATATACAAAACTGTGTTATGTCCAAAAATAATGCAGAAAGAAGTAAGTTAAAGCTTATTCTTATTCTAAATGGGGTAAGTTGTCATAAAAAGCATGGCAGTCCCCGGGGCAAAAACTGTTTTAACTCTTGTAAATGTTAGTATTTTTGTTTTTTTTTATTGGTATGGGATTTGTGTGCAATGGTGGATAAGCTAAAGGTGAAATTAAGGTTCGCGGTCTCCTGGGTAGGTCTTCATATGGGGTGTCTAAATCATGGTTCAATTTAAATTTTATTCTTCCAGCAGGATCGTATAGCCTTGATATCCGTCACTACTGCACCTTGTCTTTCAGATGGTCTTATCCAGTCATATCTCAAGACTTCCTATCTTTTGCTCATATGGAAACGGCTTTCTTCTTGCTGCACTAGCCTCACTGGCATATTGACTAGGCAAATATATTTCTATGTTTTTTAATCTGCGTTCAATGCAGCTATGTGCAGAATCACACTCCCTCTGTGTGTGGCCTTTAACGAGATATTTTTGGTAGATCACGACATTCTTTTGAATAGCCAACTCAAGTAAGGCATTTGAGATTACTGCATTTCGATTTTGGTAAGTGCACCCATCAGAATAAACTATTACTGGAATCGGTTTTCTGCTAGATATTCGGATAAAATATCTATCAGACAACTGGCAAATGTCGAAGCTGATAAGTCCGTATCAGTTTCAGTGAACCAATAGCATCTCACCCGATGATCTGCCAAATTGTATACCGTATAGTTGTATACACAAAGTTTTGTCTTGTAGTGCATACTGCTAGTATTTAAATTTGGAGATAATTTAACAGCTTGAAGATCAACTGTGAAGACGTAACAATGACCATCAATTGCGTCTTGTTTATCTTTGGTTTTAGCACCTCTGGCCAGATCTTTTTCTAATAAATGGGCATCATAAACTGATTTTAAAAAGTTTCCAACTTTAAATTGGCAACACGTGTTACAGGCATCTTTTTAGGCTGAAATATCGCAACATTCATTTTTTAAATGCTCTCTCAAAAGTTCTTTTGCTTGCTATTGAATCTTTTGATCACAGTATAATGTATATAAATGGTTTATATTTCGTACAATTGGTTAAAGATACAACTTGCTAGAAGAGTTTTTACAATAATATTATGACGGAACTTTCGGTAAGGAATTTATAAAATTAACAATAGAGTCCTTCTTGCTATTCTGTCTTTTTCTAGTCAGAGCGACATTTCTCTCTGGTCTCCTGAGTAGGTTTGTTATGTGTATCTATCCAATATCTTACTGTCGACTCTTTGATGCCTAATGTATTCAAAAACAAAATTCTACAAACACGAACTCGACAGTGCCTAACCAATAAATGATAGATTTTAGTTGAACCTTTCCTTGAATTACTATCATCATGATTTTTTCTCTTACGAGCAGGCAACTTTACATCTATCATGGATTTTACATACACCTTCTTTTCACTCCAATTCATATTCCAAAATTGTTTGAAAATCTCGTTTCTATCATCCTCTGAAATTTCTTTGCATTTTAAACCTCCTTTCAAACACACATTAGAAGAACAGCGCATTTTCATTAATCTTTCTTCTCTTGCAACGTCTTGAAACCATTTATTTCCGTCCTTTCTGAATCCAGAATAATTTTTTTTTCCTTCCATTCGTTTTATCTTTTCAATAGTATGTTTTGGTAACGATCTCTCATTAATCTGGTTGGTATTATTATCACTACCATCCTGTCGTGGATTTAGGCAATCTTTAAAATCGGATAGTAAGGCAACTGGAACGCAGTCGGTATAATTGATTTCCACATTTTCAGATCGTGAATCGGACCATCCTGTTGTACTATGATCAATATTATTAGGTTCTCTAATTTCAAGGTATGGTTTTAGAAGAATTGGAGAACCCGAGACGAAGTTTTCAAGGTTTAATGAATCTGGTAAATTTTCTTTTTCAGAACATGACGCAAAATAATAGTCAGGTACATTACTATTAAGTTCATTGACCACGGGTTCCATTTTTTTGACGGTCTTGAAATAGCAACAGGTGATACAGGATTCAACAAAGATAATAATTTATGGGTTCGGGGATTTTTAGCACGAGCCCTATCTAACAAGGGCTTGCTAAACCCCATTTCCTTCATTAATTCCTCGTTTGAAGAAGAAGATCCCTTTGTATCTGCCATGATTCTACAACAAATAATGCCTTTTAATTAAATACTTGAATAATAATGCGACGATTAAAAAGATATGGAAAGAACTCGTTAAATAGTTAAGTACTTATTAACCATCTTGTTATTCTCTAGTGAGCGGTAACACATTGACTTTTGCATTTATAAAATTTGTAGGAAATTTATGATTAACAACTTGGCAAACAACAGCCTTCAATTTACCAAAATTTAAACAAAATACATACTCAAAATAAATACTCGAATATTGAACATACTTATGTGAAAACCGCGAATGTAACAGTTACGGATAGAAAACGATCAAATCAAATCCGCGATTGTGTCATTAAATATTAAAGTAAAGTTTATGGAATTATAATTGTAATATGGTTGAAAAACTTTGCTTCATGACAATGTACATACTTTATCCTTTCTGGTTAATATAGTTTTAATCAAAAAGTATTTAATTAGCATTTTAAAACTTACCTTCAAACGTGGCACGCAACTTACTCCTCCATTTACTATGGCGGCACTGACGAATTCGCGGAAATGCGGAAGCGAGAGGGAGGTAGTTATATTCGCGGAAATACTTTCATCGTATTTTCTCTATTTTCAGTTTTTTGGTCATATTTTAAATACAAAATCGCGTAGAATAAAAAAATGCAATATTTTCACATTCGCGGTACTGAATGCCGAACGACGATATCTCATTCTCACCTCTTTTATTGGACTCAATTCACATTTCTGGCGTCTTACAGAAGTCATTTTATAAGTCAATATTACTGGTCTTCCCGGACCTCATCGAAATGGAGTCTACTATCACTTTATGAATGCTTCAGCAACATGGACCCTAAAATCTAAAAAGACAATCACTTCTGCAGTCTCTCCTGTACTTTGAGCTCAAACCATGAATAAGCAAGGACTAAATCTATTGTATGGTTCATCATTCTTAATGTCTACATTTAGGTACAAGTTGGTCCAAAAGATTTGCATATTGACTTATTGTACAGATTTCAGGTTGAGATATATTTATGGATTCTTTCCTATCTTTAACCAATATTTCCATTATATCTACGTCTCCTTTAGCAACAAAAAAAGGTTCTGTACATCTACTTAACAATTTGTACTTTAGGGATATTTATCATTGCATCATCAGTGGTTTCTCTGTCATCACACACATAAAAAAAATCCAAGTAATCCACCACACAGTCAGATTCTGCTTCTTCTATATTCCCTCCAATCCTGGGTTCTAAAGGGACTGGAAGAGCTTCTCCATCTTCACTTTAAGACAAGTCGATATTAAAGATACTAGATCTAGCTGTCTCAAGAACGCTTCAATTGCTCGCCGATCTTTCTAATTATCAATATTATAAGGAAATATTTGAGGTGTTTAATTTTCATGGTTGGTTGGAACCGGTTTTCTTTTACTCATTATAAGCAAAATTTTTCTTTTAAAAATAATATTAATGTTATTCACCACGTATTGTTATTTATCACAGACCACGCTCACAGAATACCAGCGTGTTTCGTATGGTGAGTGTAAATAACCCGAGACCCTTTTTACTGGAAACGAGGCATTCCATCTTAGTCCTCAGGGATGACAACGCATCTGCATTCTGATTCTTAATCGAGGATAAATGTAGATGTCTATAGGCCACAGCATCCACTTACCATCAGGTGCTCAGGTGCATCAGGTGCAGTGGGCTCATTTGTTCTATGAAAAAAAATGATTCTGAAACGCATTTTTCCCCAGCAATCGAGTAAAGCTTTTTCAAATATATTAAAACATAATTAAAATAGAAAGGTCAGCGTACTTTCATATTTAATTACTTTGTACTTAAATACTTGATAAGATTTAAAAAAAAATATCTGCCCGAGGGAAATAAATATTGCTTGGAGAACGATTCAGTCTTTATTTAATCGTAAATCTCACTTCCTACCTTCCCATGACCGTTTTAAAAACTAAACGTTTTATCGCGAACCAAGTTGTTGGCATAGTTTTTTTTGTATATAATAATAAAAATTAAATTATTTTTATTGCCAAATGTTTTAACATAAAAAATTTGATTTTCATAATTAGTAGCAAGGCATGAACTCGATTTATATACTGGATAAAATCCACGCAGCGTGACATAATTTTAATGAAGTGTCTACTCAATAACAATAGTCTGTTTCAAATGTAGTAATTATAATACAGTTATAAATATCGGTGGAGTTGCGAGTTTGCTAACGATCATGGAAATTCTTTACGCGTTGGTAATCATTATGAAATATTTCTCAAAACGTTTATTGCAATATTAATTAATGCAATTAACCTATCAGACCCATTTGAAAACATGTAAAAATGTACCTAGTCTGGAATTTCTTTCGGTATTTCGTTTAATTCGGATTCAATTTTAATTTAGTTGCTTCCTCAGTTTGCTGACGATCATAACCTATATTTTATGCCGTTGACAAGACAACAAAGCCTTACGGTTCATAAACGTTACCTAATTTAGTGTATTGTGCCACTTATTTGTCAGATCCTTATCTGTTGCACGATGGCTAAAGAACCATCGGCGATGTTTATTTACACCGCTAAGTACGGTTAAAGTTTTGACAATAAGGTCAGTTCAAACAGAACGGAACTACCGTTTATTTAATACCTACTAAAGGATTTGAGAATCAAGTCTTATTTTGATGAAAAATCAATAAAAATGTTTAAGGCCATATTCGCATTGCGTAATTTAATTGTTCGTTGAACCGGTCTTAAAACTTTCAAACGTATATTTGTGGTATATCAGACTGAAAGGATGACAATCACACAAATCATTGGCTTTACCCGATATGCGGTGCAATTGCAATCCTTTTTTTTGTCAGGAACCTTCTTGGACGTGCACAAAAACTTTCCAAAATTTCATCGTAATCGGATGAATGGTGTAGGAACGTATAATAGCTAAATTTAATATTAAATAATTTTAATAAAATATCATAGTTGTGTTGCTCATTTATGCCTCAGTTCAATACATTAAATTTACATACTTATCGGGACTGGTAAATCGACATCTATCTAGTTTTGATTTAGACATATTTATTGGCTCTTCGTTCGTCGTTAGACACTACATTCTTCGAAATAACCATTTATAGCTATGAACATTAATATTTTACTAGAAAAGTCTGCATCTACCAATGGTCATAATTTGCACTATGAATGAAACTGAAATATTCCACGGTTAATAAACGAATATTCTCATGGTGTGAGATAAATGCCGATAGATGTAGGTACTATACATACTTTATTTTATTGTAAGACTTACTAGTGTTTTAATTATGTGCCACCTTAACATTTGATCGTATTCATGAATAAACAGATATTTGCTACAATTTTATCTTACATTTGTTATAATTTACAAACACTTAAACGACTCGTTCATAATACGCTATGTATATCGCAATAGTTCAAAAAATTTTATTTGAAGACAGTGTTTTCTAAAAGTGAACGAGAAAATTATCTTCAGCGGTTTAGTGAAGTTTCCATAACAAACTTGAATAAAAGTTTTAGAGGAAACATGTTTTTAGTTGCCGAAGCTCAAGCTCTCATAAGCCAATATATTAGTATGTAACAGTAATGTGTACGACTGATGCTGTGAAATTCACTGCCGATAAATAATTAAAAATACACTGATCGCGTTGACATGGAAACCGACCATGGAAATGCTAACCATATATTTTAAGTGTCTTTAAAATGTATGGAATAAATAAATAAGTGAGATTACTGCAGACATTATCCTGCTGGTAATCACCGTTTTGGGCCTGCATTTATTTTAATGAAACAAATCTCGCTCCTTTTTACTTTCACGCATTACAAGTGTTTGCGTTCGTAGACACATTGTTATTAATTTATTTTTGAGACAGTGTTAGAAATATAGCATTTTTTTTCTGTGTTCTATTTTATTTCCTTAATTCGGTATTTAATATTTTCCTTATTGACGAAGTATTAATATAATGTGAAAAAACGTTGAGAAACTAAACCGATGTTCAAGAAAATAATAATGGCACTCCCGGATCGTTGCTTCATTACATTTTGTTTGATCTAAAGCAATATTTGTAATTATTTTTGTTTCTTCTTAAAGCAATTTTCTTATAGTAAATACCAGAACAGTTCTTAATAGTGTATTAGTTGCTTAATAAAGCTTTTCCTATTAGTCGCTTCGCATCCGTACTTGGAACCTAATCAGCTAATCACGCACATATCTTCATTTAAAATATAAACTCCGGTTGTGTATGAAGTACATAATATATCAGATTTGTATAGGTCTTCAAAATGTAGACGAAGATAATATATATGTAAATGTTGAATACTGTGTTTTGAAATGTGAAAAAATTGTAACAGTATATATAATGAGAACAAATTCTCAATGGACCTAGAACCGATATTGCAAAGCATATTCGTATCAATAATCATTTAACTTTTATACCCTTCCCAATATTTGAACCACTGAGCTTCCAGTGTGTTTAAATATTTAATCAGAACACAGTTTAATGTAAATTTATTTGTTAAAAGTAAGACCTATAAATTGTATTCACAATAATAAACGTAATACAATAAAAGTTAACCACTGGCTAATATATAAATATTTTTGGTAAAAGTACTGGATATAAAAAAAACAGTGTTTCTCAAATGTTCGCGTCTCGTTATATTTAAAATTTAATAAACGCTGTTAAATTTTTAATGTATTTTTTTATACTGATTGATGAAATCTAATTTTGAAAGACACTGGCTTTAGCTAGCGTGATTTTTATTATAAACCAATTTATATGTAATCTAATGGAATAGACAAGAAGACATTAACTCATTATAAACTGTATAGTATAACCTTAATGCTTCCTATGTAGTGCTAAAAGACCTTTCTATAGTTTTCTACTTTTGGTGTTTAGGTACACGATATTCGTTTGTGCAATGTAAATACAGTTGTATTATTTATGTATAAATAAAGTTGAGAGTGCTTATTTAGACGACGTCACCAATTGTTTTTATATAAGCGTGTAGTTAGAAATGTATAGCAATTTAATTTAATACAACATATTTAAGACATATTTTTTCGGTAGAGCGCAAGTGTAGATGTCATCTTGGTAGAGAAATTACCAAATATTTTGAGCGAGTCAGTGTATGTTATGCGATGTCATTGTGAACTAGTTATAAGGTTTATATTATAATTTTCGCCATATTTATAAGGCATATTATTAAGGTCATACCTAAATCATCTCAAGTCTTACGATACAATAGTTCCTTTGTCATGTGTCATGTTATATTCATACGAATAACGAATGTAATAAAGGATATTCATTTAAATATTGTATAAATAATTTACTAATTAATTATTTGCTATCTCCAATATGGTTTTTGAATAAACGTTTACATACCGGTATATTTGCTATTTCATTTTGTATTCTAAACACAAGCATATTAGAACATCCACATGTAGTTGAGGTGTAAGAATATCCACTACAACATATTGTTTCATGGGTGTCTTAAGAGGCGACAGAGGGCAACATACCAGAAGATAGGCATGAGCGTTTTTCTAATAATTACTAAAAGAAAACTGCGGTTGAACCCGCACGCTAAAAGTGGCAGCTATGGCAAATATCTCCATTATGAAGCAATCTATGGGGAAGACCTAGTTCAGGTAACGGTATAAGAAGTAAGATCATCAAAAGTATTCGGCTTCTATATTGGTATATCATTAGAATAAACGAAAACATCATGTCTTGTGTCGACTATGTACTAGCCAAACTAAGTTATCATTTTATCAATACGAATTGCATGAGACAGAACAAATAAAATGGTAATTAAAACAAAGAGATGGAATGAGCATTATGTGTTTAGTCTATGCCCACTTTGTTCCACAATACCGTGCGACCGTGCGTGCTGTCTACTGTCTAGTATAACGCATCATTCGCCGCGACCGGAACGCTTGTGCGTCACATCAAAATTCCCGCCAAAGCATTAAAAATCACATATGAAGTGAAGTTATATTTATGAAAATTATTAAGTGGTAACATAAATGTGATATTATTTTAAGTTTAAGAGTTTTTTTATTAATAAATTAAAGTAAAAATGACAGCCGGAGCTGAGGAACACGAGCCGCTAATTTCTTCCTCGGTGGATAATCAGCGAGTTACATATAATAATTCGCCTCAGGTAAGTAATATCTGAAAACTTTTGTAACATAAAGTTTTTTTTTCTAAAATCTATATGTCGTATGTTGCTAACAGATAAGAAATGAAGATTTGCGAAAGAACGAATATAAAATATTCGACATTGTCTTTCAGAATAAGCAAATAATATTTGTTTCAGGTAGTTTCTTGAAATGGAAATTCTTTTAAATTCAATGTGCCTAATTTGTTTCAAATAATAGAAAAGACAGCGGATGCTTCAACGATGTCCATACGTTTAAGTCTTTGTGTCGAACCGGTTTCCTAGATATTAAAAACAGATAATCTTTAGATTCTTGAAAATTACATTTATTTTTGTCTATTGCATATCATGTACATATATCATAGGCATATATTTGTTTGAATATTTATACTTATTTTAGATTTAATTTATTTATAATCTTTCCTTACATTTACGCGATGTAGTGTTCGCGTTGAGTGATACTACCTAGTTTAATTCGTAAAAACCTAGTTTCATTTATTTTATATCTTTTAGTGTTAGCGTATAAGTCGCGGAAAAGCTTTTTAAAGCGAAACCGTAAATAAGAAGTAAAAGATACTTTTTTTCCCTTTTTTAATAACAATAATCAATTAAAGAAAAAATCTAAGAATAACCCCGGTTCTATAAACAATTGATGAAAAAATGTTTTGGGAGTACACCCAGTTTGTATACACCTGCATTTCTACACCTGAGTAGTACCTTCTAGTACCTCCATCTCTTAGGTTCTCATACGGCTGAAAAATTAAATCTAATTCGTTCACGTGATTTGATCAAACCGTTGTGATTTCAACAACTAGCAGGAAAATAAAATAATCTGCTTTGTTTGGGATTCTTAAAGTTGGTTCATCAATTAAAGTTTTACCCTTGTAAAGTTGCGCAACCAGTAAAACTAACAAACCTACTATTATGGTAATCACAACAAGGTTGGGGCCATGGGAGAAATTACCTCTATAATTTAAAAATAAACCTTGTTCATAACGGGAAAGAGCGGTGTTTCCAGTGACTTAATATCTAAAAGCTTCTTGATATTAACACGTTCTTGATACCGAGAAAGTCGTATTCATTTTTTAAATTTAAATAAATAAAAAGGGACCTTTAATTTATTGGACTATTTTCCGGAAGTGATAAGTTTCCTCACACCATTAACTACTTAGTTCTTTTATTATAAGTAGCCTTAATTAGGATTATAATTATAAAATACATATTACAATATCGGAAAACTGTGTATATTATTCAATGACGTTGATACTTTTTAATTATTTTTTAATTTATTATTATTTTTAAAAACTTCCAAGTAATGTGCGTACAAAAACATGGCTTGATCAATAATTAGTAAAATGCGGCAAACGGAATAATACAGGGTCAAATATAATCATTTCATCATTTAAAGTCAGTGGCCGGACCAAAAAAAATAGACGAAACTAGTTTTTTTTATAGCCATGCTTCAAAGTCGGAATGCTTGAAACTATGTATTGGCAGCGTTTTTATAAGTTTTGATGATACGTTCATTTTGACTCAATATATTTATCAATTAATTAGACACATAATATCGATTTTCTTTTGTTGTCTCAAGCTTCGAATAATGTCTTTTCGCTACACAAACTTAATGTTCATCTTTGTTGAGATGTAATTTTATTGCGATTTATTTTATAATATCCATTATAAATGAGTTCATTGTGTTTTCTCACTCACTCACGATGTTTTCCGTGGGTGGGAGTAAAAATGAGGCAATAACGTGAATCAATAAATATGTTACGGGGAAGAGCTAGAGCATCGCTGCAAGTAAATACTGGTTGTGGTATAATAGTGCCACGGGGGATGGTTAGTTTTTTTTAACAGCATAAAAACCGGCCAAATGCGAGTCGGGGCTAGCTCTATTAGGGATCCATCCGTACATATTATGGGCAATTAACTTTTTTACTAACAAAAATAGTTCATTTGTTTTGGTCACAACGTACAAACAACATTATCAATTGATGTTTTCAGTATTCGTTGCTTAAGTACATATTAGGTCCTTACATATGAAATTAGCGTTTTGTACGGGAGGAATATAAAGTCAATTTTTTTTGTAAAATATATTTAATTAATCAAAGTATGCACCGTTGTTATCTATGCACTTTTGCCATCTCATAGGTAGTTAATTGATCCCTTTACTAAAAAAAACCATGGGGCGAGAATCAATAAACTCTTTGAAGGCGGTTTGGAATGCCGCATCGGAGTTGAATTTTTTTCCTTGTAAGAAGTTGTCCAAATTCCGGAAAAAATGGTAATCTGTTGGAGCAAGGTCCGGGGAGTACGGTGGATGTCGCAGACATTCCAATTGTAGCTCATCTAACTTAGTGGTTGTTTGTTGTACAGTAAGTGGTCTTGCGTTGTCGTGAAGCAGCAGTAGCCTAGAGCGATTGACCAATCTCGGTTGTTTAGCAGCTAGTTCTTCCTTCATGGTTTGCAGTTGCTGACAATAGATATCTGCCGTAATCGTTTGGCCAGATTTTAGAAAGCTGTAGTGAACGACACCGGCACTAGTCCACCAAACAAACACTCACAAGTAACTTTTTCTGAGTCAATTTTGTTTAGGGCAGGATTTGGCTGGGTCTCCAGGGTTCAGCCATTGCTGCAAGCGCTTCCGATTATCGTACAGTATCCACTTTTCATCACAAGTAATGATTCGATTTAAAATCCCTTCATTATTGTGTCGGTTGAGCAAAGTAACACAGCAGTCGACGCGTGTTTGCAAGTTCGATTCACTCAATTCATGAGGTACCCATCGTTCAAGTTTTTTTACTTTCCCGATTTGCTTCAAGTGGATTAATACAGTTTTATCACTTACCCCGAAGCCTGCAGCTAGCTCTGAAGTGCTTTGTGATGGATCCGCTTCCACAATAGCTTTAAATCTTCATTTTCCACTTTGGTCTACGGCCGTCCACGGGGTTGGTTCTGAAGGTCGAAATTTCCAGAACGAAAACGTTGAAACCAAAACGTAACGTGCTTTTGCGACACCAGCGCCGTACACATCATTAATCCTTCGAGCTGTTTCTGCAGCACTGGTGCCACGGTAGAACTCGTATTCGTAAATATACCGATATTTCATGTTTTCCATTGTGTGGTAATAAGCCACGCCAAAGAATAAAATAATGAGGAAAAAACAAATGAATTACTGTTTTCAAAACTCAAATGTACCAGTTTATAAATTTGAATTTGGAATTCTTAACCAAAGAGGAGATATTTCAGATCAAAGTGGTCAGTACGACAAAACGCTAATTTCATATGTAAGGACCTAATAATATACAAAATTTTTAAACTCCTGACTAGTATAGTTAGCTAGCTAGGGCCAGAAAAAAATTTATTATCAGCCCCTTTTTCATGTGTGCTTCCCGCCTCCCGAAAAATAATCATCCTACACCAAATATCCAAATTTTAGTTCTGTAACTCATTCCGCATATGGGCTAGAGATCCGTGATATATGAACAGACAGATGGACAGATAGACAGATAGACAGACGGATAGACAGACAGATAGATAGAAAAACAGACGGCAAAGTAACATAATTATCCGACATAAAAAAGAGCAATAGTAAACGTTTCTGAGGCTGTGTAGTGGCGGCGTAGGATTGAACCACTACCCCTTATTTTTAACAAGCAATAATGAATGAAGAAAACTACTTGACACAGGTCTTTGTTTATTGAGAGTTCAATGGAGTAGGAATAGACCACCACGCCACTTTGGAGCCTTTTGGAGGAAATCTTCATGAATCCTATTATATGCCTGGGCGACCGAGCTTTGCTCGGCGTTAGAATAAGAACACTAATTTTCTTAGGGATTACATCTATCTACAAGTACTTACATGTAAAACATTATCTAAGTACAAAATTTTATCCAAATCGTTAGAGCCGTTTCCGAGAAACCGTATATTCCTCTTCTTGATATTAACTATTCAAAATAGTATTAAATAGATTTGGTTGTATATCGACAAACAATTATTTTCTGTAGCAATACTGTAATCAAACATTTTGCGACCAAAGTATCTACACTTAGGCGCTATAAAAATGTACATAACTCCGCAAGCAAATAATGTTATTACTCTATAATAGTTTATTTTTGCCCAGCTGTGGAGCCGTGTGGGCAAGAATACTAAAGAATAAACAAATAAAAAACTGTTCACATTGCTGTACTTGAAGACTTGAACTCGCGCACTCCAACGTGGTAGCCTCACGCTTTAGTCATGGACGTTTTTAGTCATTAGATCGCAGCCGAACGCTTTGCTACTGCGTCCAGCGTTATCGAGCCTTACGATTTTTGTTACGCTACACAAGAATGGAATTGCATGTTATTATGTTGAAAATGATCAATATTAAACACAGAATGAGATCAAATAAAAACTTCATGTTGACAAATAATTTGACTTAGTAATATTATTCTCCGGGCCACCTCAGCGGTCAACAATTAGAACACGTGAATTTAAATTTAAATTCATAACTTCTCTTTTAGGCTTGTTAAAAGTCCTTATGATCGGCACCAGATGACGTCAAAATCTACACCGGTTCGGGAAACAAGACCCTTTTAGAGAAGCGGCAGGAAACTAGGGTCTTCGAAAAATGTGTAGCCTCTTACTTTAAAATCTTTTATCTTCAACAATAATCGGGACACAAAGTTTATTTTGCTCCCCTGTAAAGTTTCAAAAATGGACATCGGAAATGTTGGTTCCACATTATTATTTAGATTTCTGTGGTTGGTTCTGTTGTCAAGATATTATCCAGTAAGAGATTGTTATACGATACCACGTATCGATCACTACGATTGGCTAGCCATAGACGTTGTCGCCCAGCGTCGCGGCCAATTCATTTCATCATGGCCTATTCATTGTAATGGCCAATTTCCTGTTGCGTGTAGAAGACGCTAATAATATATGGAGTCTTAGTTCAAAAACCACAAAAGAAAATTTTATGTTATGTTTAAGATGGATGATGCTTAACACAAAAACAAACTACCACTGGTCAAAGGCCTCTTTTAAGTAGAGAGAATTCCCTCAGTCCCACTGATTTCGGACAGGCTGGCGATCATTAAATCGGCACACCTTAATCTTAAATCACATGGTAAATATACTCGTGGAGTTCTGCACGATTAGTTTTGCAATCTGCAGAAATCTCACTGCCGTCTTCCCTAACGTTGATGGAGGGAAGGTCCAGACGTTTAGGAGAAGTTCAGTCATATACATACGGATAGAAGAACTATAAAATATAAAGATAAATAATATTTTTTATTTTTTGAATAGATGTTATACAGTGCAGTGTGGGGATTATCAATATATATATATATTTTTTAAATATAAAGATACTATGTAACGCCAAGGTTAGTTTACTGATTTTGCTATTTTTTTAAACTGAATGAGTGTGTGAGCTGTGAAAGCCACTCATTCAATTAAAAAAAGCAAGATCACATAGCACAGTCACAACGATCCCATATAAGTTTCAACAAGATATGGAGTTGTTTTTTTTTAAATATCCATATTAAAGAGAACAACTTTTAAATTTGTAAAGCAGTATTATCAATGAACAAGTAGGAGAATAACGTGAGAATTAAACGGCACAATACGTGGTATAGCCACGCTGCAGCTTTGCTAGCTATACATAGCTGCAACACGAATGGGTCGGCTCGACCGAGGAAGGACCACGCTCTCACAGAATACCAGCGTAAAATAGCAGCTTAATGCTGCTGTGTTTCGTATGGTGAGTGTAGAGAACCGGAGATCTTTTTACTCGTAACGAGGCATTCCATCTTAATCCTAAAGTGTCTAGTCTAGAATTTGCATTTTAATTACTAATCGGTGATAGATGTAGATGTTTGTGGGCCAGTGCCGGATTAAGTAAGCGCGGGGCCCGTAGCAAATTCTATCGAGGGGCCCTTGATCTGCTATGCTGCTATTCTTAAGTATAAAGTGGTAAAAAACAATTCAATACTCAATGCGTTTATTTGCCATTTATAGTATAGGTTACAATTTTGTTGGAGTTTCATAGTACAGTAGATTACTACAGGCCCTGTTATACTCTGACAAATACAAAATGTCAGAGGTGAGATTGTCCTGGCAATTAAGAATGATTTTGATAGGAAACCAACAATTTAAAAGTGACGATACCACACAATTAATTGTAAATCTCTTTTAGTACATATTTCAAAATTTCTATTTATTACAAAGTATATTATATTTTTAGGAATAGCTAATGTGTAAACGTGTGTGGCATAGGTGTAAATTGTAATAGTGTGTGTCTGCCACAGATGAGGATAGTATTCCATATGTGGCCGACTCTGCGGTTGGTAAAGCTGCAAGTGGTGGTCTGGCATGAAATACCGTCTCAATCTACTGAGCACACCAAGCTTTTTTGATGCCAGTTTAGCCTTCCCTTTCAAATGACTGCGGAATTGTACGTCTCTCGAAATGTCGACGCCAAGGATTCAGATGCTGGCTGAGGCAACGAGGGGAGTGCCCTGAAATTAAGGAGATACGACGAAGGGGTTCTTTTTTGCGGTAAACGCGCAAACCTGTGTATATTGAGGGTTAAACTAGACTAGATTTAGTCGCTCCCAATCCGAGACTTTGTTGAACAAATTCGAGTCTTTTCAGACACAAGTTTGTTCCGGCACTTGACGACGGATTTCTAAGAAATATTAGCACAGCCGGTGTATAAAGCATCGCCAGTGCTGTCGTCTGCATAACAATGAATGTTACTAGTATGCAACATATAATTGATATACAGAAGGAACAGGGTAGGCAATAGCACGCAGCCCTGTGGAACACCAGTATTCACAGGCTTGGAGTCGGAGCATGCACCGTTGACTACGACCTTAATAGTTCGATCTGTAAGAAAACTGGTGA
Organism: Parnassius orleans; assembly: GCA_029286625.1. Taxonomy (NCBI): domain Eukaryota; kingdom Metazoa; phylum Arthropoda; class Insecta; order Lepidoptera; family Papilionidae; genus Parnassius; species Parnassius orleans. The sequence goes on from JAGSMP010000051.1 coordinate 2,613,773, forward strand.
CCCAATTGCATAATTTCTCAAGAAGCCCATAAGAGGGAAGGTTCGAAAGAAGTGCTTTGTGCCAAACCCGATCGAAGGCCTTCGCTATGTCCAAACTAACCGCCAGGGCCTCCCCCTTGGTCTCGACTGCCTCCGCCCATCAGTGAGTCAGATAGACAAGAAGACCACCAGCTGAACGACCTCGACGGAAACCGTATTGACGATCACTAATCAGCTAATACTCTTCAAGGTACTGCATGAGCTGGCAGTTAATAATGGATTCCATGGAGAATAAGGAGGTGATAGCGAGAGGCTTGTAGTTGGACATGTTCGAGCGGTCACCTTTTTTAGGGATCGGGTGCACTAAGGCTGTCTTAAATGAGCCTGGAACGACGCATAAAGAGTAAGAGAACCGGAAAAGAAGCGTAAAAAGCGGTGCCAACTCTGGAGCATACGTCTTTAGCACAATTAGGGGGATTCCATCAGGCCCACTCGACTTGTTGCCGTCCAGGAACTTCTTCCATATTGGATCATCCATTGAGAAGCAAATCCACCCTCATGGGTAGGATGCAAAAAAAGCCGCATCGAATCCCAATCCGCTGACCTAATCAATCGTGCCTGCAATGAGCAAGTGATGGGCGCTGTACTCCGGGTCAGGCAGTGATCCGAAGTGCCTAGAGGGGCATCGACGGAGACTTGAAATCCGTCAGGATGAGAGGTCAGCAGAAGGTCCAACAGAGAATGTGTACATCTTGCATCCTTTACATCTTGTATCCGCGTGGGCGAAGTGACCAGTTGTGTCAGACCATATCCCAAGGCAAAGTCGTAAACAGAACTGAGCCATTCGTCGTGGTTGAAACTTGTGCGTTTATTGTATGAAATTGTGTTTTATTTTCGCCAAAGAAATGATAGATTACTGATTGTCTGCCATGGATTGTATTAGTCGAAAAAGGTGTAACGTTTCACGTTTTTGTGACATCAAGTAAATTCAATATACCACGTCTAAAGTTTCACTCAAAAATTACGCTTAAGCGGTGACGGCCGGGTTTGGATACGCGGGGCCCCATTTTGGGGCCCGTAGCAATTGCTACTCCTGCTACGTGGTTAATCCGGCACTGTTGTGGGCTATAGCCATCGATCACTAATTTTTTTATTAGTGATCGATGGCTATAGCATCTACTTACGATCAGGTGGACTACGCGCACTTTTCATCCTTATTCTATAAAAAAATACTTATTTTGCGAAATAGCACTTGATATGAAACACAGTTTATTTGAGTCGTAATTAGTCAGGGGCAAAACGCTACCGTTACGTTCATAGAAGTACGGAAACGTTCTATTCTTAAATGTCACTTACGCGATTATAAATCTTGAAAATTGATTAAAAATTAAATCACCTTTAAATTAAAAATAATATACAACGATACCTGGATTTACCTTTATTATGTAGTACGTAGCAGAGCTACGCTGAACTGAACCGTGTAAGCCTACACCACCTATTGATCAATCAGAAATCAGAATAGATACAGCCTGAGGATACGGCGTGTATTATGTCACTACAAGATTTTTAAAAAAACCGGCCAACTGCACTACAAGATTTTTAAAAAACCGGACTCGCGCATGAAGGTTCCGTACCATCGTAATAGGTACACGTTACTAGTATGGGAGCCCCCTTTAATTTTTAATTTATTTTTATTTTTATTATTTGTTGTTATAGTGGCAACAGAAATACACATTCTGTGAAAATTCAACTGTCTACCTATTACGGATCATGAGATACAGCCCGCTGACAGACAGACGGACGGACGGACGGCCGGACGGACGGATGGACGGCGGAGGCTTAGTAATAGGGTCCCGTTGGTTACCCTTCGGGTACGGAATCCCAAAAAGAGTGTTACAGTGTAGTGTCACACTACGATTTGAGTCAGCTGTCTTAATCAAACGGTAATAAAAAAAAAGCTAAGTCAAGTGTTCTATATGTAAGTAACAATATAATCAAAATTAAATAGAGTGTAGTAAGAAATAGTTCGATACTAAGTATTTGGACGGCTTCCGAAACCCACCGCAGTCAGACAACAGATTAACAAACCGCTGTGGACCTATAGGTATTATAATTTCTTTTACGAGTATAGCGTGCGTGACATGTGATACCCCGAGTGCGATACACCGGTCACTACCGATCATTAATACCTTTGGATATTAGTTTATGTTAAAAGCATTCCGAAATGGTCACTCTGATTATGTTGCGAACCAAAAATAACATAACGTCCTAAAACTTTATTATGCGATAGACTTTTTATGGTAGTCAAAATTAATTTTCTAATAACTTCTCAGTTTCATAATGAAATAAACATGTTATTTGCATAATTTTAACTATAAGTTAAATTATTTTATCTTAAAACGGATAAACGATCAAGTTTTAGGAGACTAATGATTTCTTATATTACAAACACGAATACTAAACATTGAATGAAACTAGTTTTTACGGATTTTATCGCGTTCATTATGCGTTCATTTAACTTAATTTATATTCCCGAAGTTTCGAGTACTTTGCAGCACCTATGGTCACCTATGGTTTTAACTACGGTTACCTTTAGCTTAAAATTATTTTAGATTTAATTTCGTTTTTCTTACTTATGTCTTCCTGTCATCAGACGTGTATTAGCTCTTCGCCAATCACCTTGCCAAACTAACATACGGCAGTGTGGCGACCATGGTTAGAAAAACGGCGAGGCATCTTGGCAAGTTTCCATGAACCATGATTTTATCGGGTCTACTATATATAATAAAATTTATATAATATTAGTAAAATTTTTGGATTTTATCGCGTTTTATTCTAACATAACCGATGTCTTGAGTGTCAAACCTTAACCTGCGTAGATCGGGCCAAAAATTAATAATTAGAGGCCCATAGCCCAGGCTAATAATAACGGCAGAACATTTAACACTTTTTTTCTACCTTGACAATATACAAACCACTGGAAACTTTATAAATTCAAAATAACTTAAAATAAACGCAACAAAATATATTCAACTAACGAACTCTAAACTAAAAACAATTCAGCATACAGTTGTCATAACAGAGGTTATAAATAAAAAAATATGAAGATGAAAATTTATTAATGAAACAAACTTTGAAGTTATGGAATTTAACTTTGATAAAGTACATTATGCGTCATTTGCAATGTAATGAGTATGTACTCTGTATGAAAAGAGAACTCTGTGGAGATAGCACTTAAAAAGTAATATTCCCGAACTATTTTCAGCCGACTTAAAAAAAAGGATGTTAACAATTTGACTGTAGTTTTTGTATGTATATTATTTGATATTTTCGTCAATTGTGAAATAATTTTGATGATTCTTTTTATATCAAATAGGTTCTTTTCTTCAGGGGTGGTCCGATATAAATTTGGAGAAAAAATTACATCCCTAACGGTAAATTTTTAATAGAACAAATTAAACGACATTGAGATAGTGATATTTCTTGGCCTACTCAAAAGAGTAAAAAAATAATTTTTAATATAAAGTAAAAGCCGACTGCAAACAACTAAAAAAATAAAATAATTTCATGTTCTGAAGTCGGGACTTTAATTCTTCAATGCAATATGTCTTAGAAAAGATTTAGGTAAACTATATTGAACGATTAAAAAATAAGGCCTTTAATTCTAAAACAAATGTCACTTTTATGTAAATTTGCTCTCACCTCACAGTCGAACGCACATTCTTTGTTAATTATTCAAGATGCTGTATAATATAATATAATATAATGTAATTTTATTATATATTAAAACACTTGATAAAAGGATATGAGAAGCCGGTTGTACTACGTTGAACAGACATCCGTTGTTCACGGCATAATTATTAGTTGTGGGAAACATGATAACAATGATAAAGCCATTATAATTAAACAGTCTCATTTATTGAAGTAAAACTTCTTTATCGACGTAGTGGAGAAATTTAGTACTTACTGTATTAAAAAAAAAACGTCACGTTTTCTTATAACTTTTTCTTATAACGTTTTCTTGTAATGTTTAATCACCGGGGCTGCATGAGTATACTATTATTTAACCTATCTAATTATGTAAAATATAAAATAGAAGAATTATAGGTCGCGCACACGCACAATTTTATTATTATAATATATTGGTAGCTTTATAAAACAAAGCCATTTTTCCGCAGCGAAAAATACTCTTTCGTTAAAACGGCTAAGTATACAGGGTTATTTTGCAATAACCGGCCAAATTTGCAGAGAAGATTCACAATAAGTAATATAGGCAAATGGTGAAGAAAACTAAATTAAAAAAAATCTCAAACATTCTGTCCTTTTTCTTTTTAAATTCAAAATGCGTGGTAACGCATTATTTTAACTGATTTTACTGCGCACGCACACATTCGTAAGGGTCGATCGGTAGGCAAAAACGTTGTTGCCCATAAATCACATTCAATTTGGGATAATTTCAAATAAAAGTAGAAGCCTTATTTACGCGTATTTTCAAAAACTGCAATAACGGTATATCATTATTTATATATATTTGAAATTAAGTTTAAAATTTGGCTACTCTTTAAAAAATAATCCTGTTTAATATGTATGAAATAAAAAATATCAACAATAATTAACATTTTATATGCACGTTATAAAAGTTTAATTCATGAAAAGGCTATTAAATAATCATTTATCATCGTCATTATAGTCCTTCACAAGTCCACTGCTGAACTTGTAAAGAATACGAGGTAGGTGATTCAACAACCCCTGGGAATGAGTAGATCGCTACCAAGCTGTTTCTTAATGTTTTTATATTATAATTTAATGTCCCAGGACGAAAGGCTTTTTCCGAACGCATCATAAGCAAATGTCTTTCAGAAGGACCAATAGACAGTTATGAGCTTTTTTTATATATAGAATAAGGGTGACAAACGAGCACACAGTCCATGTGATGGTAAGTGGTGCTGTAGCCCATAGACATCTATATTTATCCTCAATTAAGAATCAAAATTCAGATCCGTTGTCACCCCTGAGGACTGAGATGGAATGCACCGTTTCCAGTAAAAAGGGTCTCCGGTTCTGTACATTTACCATACGAAACACAGCAGTATTAAGCTGCTGTTTTACGCTGGTATTCTGTGAGCGTGGTCCTACCCCGGTCGAGCCGACCCATTCGTGCTGCAACCACAATATAGCTGCACCATGGCACAACATGGCTCTACCATGTTTAAAAGTTTGAGCTTTAACGAAATGAAACTTCAGACGTCAAAAAAAGCATAATCCTCATGAAGAATAATAACAAAAGTAAGCGCAGTAAATTGAGACTGAACAACTAACAAAGAACCTACCTTTTGTTTCCCGTAAGTATGATTACGGAAATTTACTTATGTGTTCCAACCACGCTCGCACCTATTTTATTTACTAACATTCACCTTGTATCCAGACGAAGCCTTGTCAGCAAAGCATTTAAATTGGTTTTAGTTTGTTGTTTTCTTTTTACTGGTGTAATTTTTTTTAATATGTTACCGCACGACATTGAAGTGTAATGTACTTACGTACGTAGTACACATTACTTCAATGAACGTAGGCAGATCTTGATATAAAAAAAATCCTTAGATATATAAGTCAATGATCTTTACGCAGTCTGGTTATTTATTTACGAAGTGAAATATGTTTTAGGAATAATATAAAGTTTATTATATAATTGCGTTTATTTGTTACACATGTATCGACATTACAAAAGGCATTTAGGAATATTATTGCATTATTCCTGAAATAAAATTTAGTTGAAAAGTTTTATCAATTAAGTTTTAACCTCAATCTGTATATTATACGTCATTACGTTTTTTATATGTGGTAGAGCGGGCCATGCTACAGCTATATTATGGTTGTAGCACAAAAGCGTCGGCTCGACCGGGGTAGGACCACGCTCTCACAGAATACCAGCGTAAAATAACAGCATAACGCTGCTGTGTTTTGTATGGTGAGTGTAGAGAACCGAAGACCTTTTTACTGTTAATGACAACGCACCTGCATTTTGATTCGTAATCGAGGATGGATGTAGATGTCGATAGGCTACAGCATCTACTCACCGTCAGGTGGACTATGTGTTTAGTTTGTCACCCTTGCCAAACGTGTTGCAGCCATAATACAGCTGACTTTACCATAATAGAAGATAGTAGTTAGATTATCCAATCCAAATACAACAGACTAGTGATGGGCGGTTAACATTACCAGAGCGTGAGGACCAGCTCTGCACTCATCGACCCGCAGTTTGGTGACTATAGGAAAATCCTTGAAAAAAATAGCGTTTAAAAGTTTTGAGCATACTTACCACGCCGGACAGTAACAGTTAAACACCTCGCTGCTCCAGTGTATGCTGACGTATCTTATGACTTACGACTTCTGTTTGAGTTTTACCCATATTAGAAAAATCAATTCTTAAGTAAGTCATAAAAATTAACATTCAAAAAGGTTCAAACATGATGTAGAATATGATTTATTCGAAAACATTTCCTAATCAACATTCTTATAGCCTTAGTAAGTGATAAAATTAAAAATTTTGTTCAACCGACTTCAATATAGATAAAATGAGAACATCATCAATGTACTCGAAGTCAATTAAATACGCATTATTAAGGATAACTCAAAAACTACTGGTCAGATCGTGATCAAATGTATATGGGACCACATGAGAAGCACCAGCTTTCAAATAAAAAAAGAATCATCAAAATCGGTTCACCTGAAAAAAAGGTTTTGAGTAAACACACATAAAAAATACAGTCGAATTGAGAACCTCCTCCGTTTTTTGAAGTCGGTTGAAACCAAAAAGTTGCTGTAGCCCGAGGGTATTCATCCCAATTTTATCATTAAGTCATTAAAACGTGCTTTTTAAGAAAGAGTTTTTCTATTAAATTACGCTACTAAAGAATTATAACATTTCTTGCTAATTTCTACATTACATAATATAATATTGATAATCGTTGTTTCTTCATTAGGATGGGAGCACACCGAGTGGATCTCCTCGTACCAGTGGTGGGGAAGTTACCCTGGCAATACCACAAAGTCGTAACTATGGTGCAATTGGCGGAACTGAGAAAGTCACATACACCTGGGCCGACGTCAACGCCTTCGCCACCGAGTCGAGATCTAGGAATAGAAAATTCTGGAAATTCTGGCGAGGCTCCTCCGACCGTATGTTTCAGCAAAGAAAACAGTTATTGAGAAACGGTGAATGACCTTTTACTATTATGTCCCTAATAACAATATGAACACTACCATAAGTTTAATATTTGTGTTATAATGAAAAATAGAAGCTTAGCGTTTACTTTGGAATTCGTAGAACTTCACCTTCATCTCAAGTCGCACATGTTTAGCCTCTATTAGCCTCCTATTATCTAATTCGAAATTTGTTTTCTCTTCGAGATAAGCCAAATATTTTTCTATATAAAAATATTCTCTTCATAGAGTTGAAGCGAGGGATGCAAATATCATACAATTGAAACTGTTAAATACCGTTCCTCCATATAAAATTGGAATCCCCTTTCTCCATATTATGATATAATTATTTGTATATAAAATAGGGAAGGATTTGAACAAAAACCCTACTTAGTATGTCTCGGCATAATAAAGCTTAACCTAGTGAAATACATTTATAGCGTTATCGGTTTCGCCTCGGCGCGGCGGTGTGGAATCGGTTAAAAGGAAAAGCTACTTTAAACAGACATTTTACAATAACAAATTTTGATCGTCTCGCAGTAAATGGTGCAGCGTACCCCGGAGAGTTGTTAGCAATCATGGGCTCATCGGGCGCTGGAAAGACCACGCTCCTCAACACGTTGACGTTCAGAACACCAAGCGGCGTGGTTTCGAGTGGAACACGGGCGCTTAATGGACAACCAGCAACCCCTGAAGCACTGACTGCGCTGTCTGCGTACGTACAGCAACAGGACCTGTTTATTGGAACGTTGACAGTGCGCGAGCATCTTATTTTCCAGGTGAGAAAAGTGATACGTATAGTTTTCTTAAACTTGTATTGAAATTTCATTTTAAAACTTTACAATAACTTTAAAAGCGAAAGGAATCCCGCTAGTAATATAATCCAATCAAGGCCTCACTCAACGCGCTTTCCTCATCGTCAACTTACTATTATCGTATCTTTATGTTTTTTTTAATACAAGTAGAATTAATGAGTACGCTGTCCATTTCATAGTAAGTGGATACTTTAGCCCGTAGACATCTACGTCCATCCTCGATAAAGATTTAGGAATCAAAATATAGATGCGAAGTTACCCCTAAGTCCTAAGATTGAATGCCTCATTATCAGAAAATGTCTTCGACTCTTGTTATAATCTTACCAAACACAGCAGCATTGCATTGCATTGCAGTGGACTTGTGAAGGGCTGTAATAATGATGATGATGATGATTCCATAAGAAGATAAACATTGTCTATTTAATTATGAACCTTGGACATAATGTGGACTAAATTTTATTAGTTAATTATTGATCATTAAGCCTATTTAGTGAACAGTCTTGGAAAGTCATCAGCCAATATGCCAAAAGTCTCACGGAATATAAAAAAATCATCTCGTAAGATATACTATCACAAGTCTTGCAAGAGGAACTAACGTCAAGTCAGGTAGAAACCTTTTGTGTAAAATATTACCTTCTTACTTCCATCTTGTATGTTTGTACGTGGTAGAGCCATGCTGCAGCTATATTAGTAGTATAGTTGTAGCACGAATGGGTCGGCTCGACCGGGGAAGGACCACGCTCTCACAGAATACCAGTGTAAAATAGCAGCTTAATGCTGCTGTGTTTCGTATGGTGAGTGTAGAGAACCGGAGACCCTTTTTACTGGAAAGGAGGCATTCCATCTTAGTCCTCACGGGTGACAACGCATCTGCATTTTGATTCGTAATCGAGGATAGATGTAGATGTCTATGGGCCACTGCAACAACTTACCATCAGGTGGACTGTGTGCTCGTTTGCCACCTTCATCCTTTAAAAAAATCTTAAATATCACAGTGTATAAAATATTAGTGATAAAAATATACAATGATGAGCATACCGGTTTTTTACTCACTGTGAACTTGTAATTATTAAATGACGTAGAAATAACAGTTATATTACTGTACACAGAACCCTTTTTTAAAGTGTAATAGTCAGGTAGATCCACCGTGCTTAGGTGCGTAGTGTTGTTAGTTTTTTACTTCAGAAATTTTGTTTAGGTATTTGCAAGTTTCTTGCAATGTTTTCGATTTTCATTCACTCCCGAGCATGTCATAATTGAGTAATGCACATTGCAAGTGATTCACGTAACGTAGACTGAACTCGTTTACTTGTGTATGAATTAAAGGTGACTGCCCTTTGAGCTATCACGCTTTCTTGTATTGTGTTAAACACTTTTATACTATATTATACATTTGTAAGACGGCGGTGTAAATGTGAATTGATCTCACAAATTATATTATAGCCTGTATCGTCAACTACAAACCGGTTAGGGACCTTGACTTTAAGATATGTTCAGAGAACTCGTAAATCGGAATTAGTTAGAATAAACTCCACACAACTGAAACGTTTCGATTAGAATATTATATAATGATAGAAATGGGCCGACTAGTCGCCGACTAGTCAGGAAAGCCGACTATTCGGCATCTTTTACAATCGGTGGTTAGCAAATTAATTAAAACAACATTTATTTCTAATAATTGTTTTTTATTATACTAATTCATTAATCCACTGTGATAGCTGTTTTTATTATTATTACCTAGCTGCACTTTATTATATTAATTATTAATCTGTTACCATATTATAAGGAATTTAAGAACCAGTCAGTAATTAAGTATCATCAATCAATGACACATACATAACAAATAAAACAAAATAATATAGGTACCTTAATAACATTTTCAAGGTATCATAGAGCCATGGTATTACTTTAAATTTACTTAGTCTTTATTCAAGAATAATAAAATATAAAAATAGTGTGATGGAATCATTGTACAATATTAAAATAAATTGGCAACAAGATGTTTAGTGCTAATGAATGCTTAAAAAGTACTTAAATATCTTTGTTTTTAATTAGTGGCAAGTTATGATGCAAAAATAAAGAATAAGAAAAAAAGTTACGTTTCGGCGCGATCTGGAAGTAAATGGTTCCTTTTTGTCTCATATACTCGTACATTACCAGCTTCTGAAAAGAAACGCTCGCTATAAACTGTGCTGGCGGGACAACACAGATATACTTTGGCTTTACGAGCCATTTCAGAATATCTAGAGATGTTATCATGCCACCACTTAAATGGATCTTCAGTTCGCTTTAAGACTGGCAATGTGCAGTAAGAATGAAGTTCGTGGATCGAGCAAAGTTGCAAGTGAAAATAATTTATTCTGTTCCAAATATCTGCATCTAGTTTTCAAGCCCTTTTGTAATACAGTTTTCATTTCCATTAATTGCTCATCGCATGCGCGAGCGAGCCGAGTGATAACGACATAGCCCGAATACCTCCGAATGGCTAGTATTAAAATGATCGGCATCGCCGACTAGTCGGCCAACTGATCGGCAATTTGAAAACCGATTAGTCGGCTAGTCGGCTAGTCGGCAAATACCATAGTCGGCCCATCTCTAATAATGATATTATTATATAACCATGGTGACATCTGGGAATAAGGTGATCGCTACCAACCTGTTTTTAATAAAAAAATATGATGAAGTATGCATCCTCGATTACGAATCAAAATGCAGATGCGTTGTCACCCGTGAGGACTGAGATGGAATGCCTCGTTTCCAGTAAAAAGGGTCTCCGGTTCTGTACACTCACCATACGAAACACAGCAGCGTTAAGCCGCTATTTTACGCTGGTGTTCTGTGAGAGCCTGGTCCTTACCCGGTCGAGCCGACCCGTTCGTGCTACAGCTATACCAGTAATATAGCTGCAGCATGGCTCTACCACGAGATAATTTGATTTTGGCCAAATTAAGATTATCCTTAACCGACGAGCATGTATGCTTAGGTAATATGGATGTGAAAGAAGCGAGAGGTGTGTCAAGATAAAGAGTGAATACATAGGATGTCTTTAATTTTTAGTCAAAATATGAGTTTCATAACGAAAACGCCAAAATTAGAATTTTCATTACCACAAAGTTTGTCGTTAGACTATAAGTAGGTTATCCAGCTTCTACAACGTGATATGAAATATCATCTTAGAACGCGGTGTATTCAATGATAAAGTATTTCACCCACGCGTTTGTAAATAGAAACCGCAATATAAGGTTACAATAAATGTATAAAGTTATATGTCAACAGATGTAGGTAGATTTCGTTACTCACTTATGAAGCTGCAACATGCCTCCAACGTTAAATGCCAAGCATCTACATATAAATATTTGCAAAGATCAGATACATGTACAAAATCTAAATATTCCCGCCATATTTATTTATTTTCAATCTAGCTATTGAGACTGTTACATCACGTTGCCGAGGCTTAATAACTTTGGCCTTTAATATTAAACAAAATTAGGATTAAATATTTTAAGTAATTTTAAAATTTTACATCAAAATAGTGCTTTGTTGAAACAAGATTTAATAGAAATAACTATACAGGAGTTATGGGAGAGAAACAATGATCCGGATGTAATATGTCTTTCGGAAACTTATAAAAAAAGGTTATGAAATTTTTTAAGAATAAGCGGTTATGTAATGGCCGCTAATTTCTGCAGAGAAAAACAAAGAGGGGAAACTTGCATCTTAGTTAAAAAAGGAATGATTCTTAATGAACTGTCATTTATAAAAAAAATATGCGTCCCGGGATACGTTTGAAGTTTGCGGCATAGAACTAACGTGTATTAAATTAATAACTGTCTGTCTCTACAGAACACCCCAATCAGATCCGACCCAGTATATACCTAAACTAAATAATCTCTTATACGATTTAACTATGAAATACAAATCTAGAGCACGTATAGTATTGGCTGGTGACTTTAACATAAACACGTTAAATCACGTAAAACACGATCATATTTTGAGTAATATTCCGGATGCAACTGCAACAGTGTTACCACTTTATCTATCTGATCACGACACAGCACAATTCTTAAGCTTTCCTTTAAAACGCGATATACGAAATTTAAAGAATGTCTACAAAAAATGTATTGGTCTGAAGCGTATACGGCAAATGATACTAGCGTCGCTTTCAGTAGTTTTCATGACTCATTCTGTCTTTTGTATAATGTTTGCTTTCCAAAAGTACGAATTAAAGTAGATATAAATAGTAATAAAAAACAAAATTGGATAAGTAAAGGGATCAAAGCAAGTTCTAAAACCAAACGAATCCTAAGATATAAATACTATAGAAATACAAATGCTGTTAATAAAGCAAAATATATGACATATTCCAAATTATTAAGAAAATGTATTTATAATTTTAAAAAGAATGCCAACATAAAGTTTATTAATAAAAATTACAACAAGTGTAAGGCCACGTGGAACATTAGTAAAAATGAAATAGGTAGCTCACATAACAATATATATACATTGAAAAAATTATAATTAATAACACAGTCATCACGAACCCAATAGAAATAGCCTCTGCGTTTAACAATCACTATATTAATTCAACACACGAAACAACACACACAAAAAGAAAAAACTTACTATGTAACAGTTATCACACCAACTCTGTGTTTCTCAAACCTATGTCGAAAGACGAAGTTAGAAGAGAGACAATGTCATTGAAAAATACAAGTTCTGCGGGCTATGACGACATAGGTACAAAAATTATAAAAAATTGTATCATAGAAATTATAGAAATCTTGGATCATTTAATAAATTTATCTTTTTCGTGTAGAACTATTCCAAATGCACTAAAGTTATCCATTGTCAAACCACTATTTAAAAAGTAGAGAAATATATCGTCAATAATTATCGCCCAATAACGTATTATGTTCAAAATATAACCTATTATGTTCAAAATATATGAAAAGTGTATGCACAAAAGAATAATCGAATTCTGCAACAAATATAATATTATAATTAACGAACAATTTGGATTTCAAAAAGACAAATCTACAACGTAGGTCATTTTTTCTCTCCTAAAAATAATACTAGAAAATTTTAATAATAATCACTTAACTACAGGGCTGTTTTTTGACCTAACTAAAGCTTTTGACTTAGTCTCACACGACCTTCTGCTACAAAAACTCGAAAAGCTTGGGATTAGAGGACCTACTCTTCAATGGATATCTTCATACCCAAGTAACAGACAGCAATGTGTTACAGTCATAAAAATAGAGGAAAATAAGGATTTCATACCGTACTCGTCTGAATATAGATTCAATACGTATATAGGCTCCACAAGGAAGTGTGCTCGGTCCTATTTTATTTCTATTATATATAAATGACATTGTTAATGTAACAAATCATAAATGCTTATTATTCGCGGATGACATTTCAATAATTATGACATCTAATAAAAAATGTAATACTATTAATGACCAGGAGACTGACATAAATAACACTATTGATAATTTAATTGATTGGCTTGGCATAAACAATTTGAAAATAAATCTTGACAAATCTGTATATATGCAATTCAATAAATGTAATAATAAGAAATATAATATTAATCTTAACATACCAAAAATATTAGCAGTAACAAATAAAACATTTTTAGAAATAACTATAGACGAAAATTTAAACTGGAAATTGCATGTAAACGATGTATCTACGAGATTAAATAAATTTGCATACGCCTTTAAACATTTAAAAAACGTTACAAACATAAAAACGGCTGTTCTGTCCTACCATGCATACGTAGAGTCAATACTGCGCTATGGAGTAATAATCTGGGGTAAAAGCACGGATCGAAATAGAGCATTTAGTGCACAAAAAAATGTATCAGAGCAATATGTGGGCTTAAACCAACTGAATCATGTCAACAGGTTTTTAAAAAACTTGACTTATTACCCTTACCATGTCTTTATATTTATGAAATATGCATGTTGGTATGGAAGCAGAAATATTTATTTAACACGGCAAATGATACAAATCCTCGAAACCGGCGAAACCCATACAAGCTCATTTTAAGTGACACACCTAGAATAAGTAAATATAATAAAAGTTGTCTATGTGTGTACGTTTATATAACAAGCTACCAAATAATCTAAAAATGTTAAATACTGGATTATTTGAATCTAAATTACAAGAATACCTAATTAAGAATAATTTCTACAGCATTATAGACTTTTTTAATCATAAGCCTTAATGTATAAAACAAAACCTTTGCATGCTATATATAACTGTAGCAAAACATGTTGTTCAATTGTATAATATTCTTCATACCATGTTTTAAGCAAATAAATATATTATTATCATTATATATATCGTGGTAGAGCCACATCGATGTAGCATTTTGAATCTTAATCAAGGATAGATGTAGGTGTATATGGTCACAACTGTTCTTACCAATAAGTGAACTGTGTGCTTTTTCACTCTCACTTTTATTTAAAAAAACATAGCTACATAAAGCAAACTAGATGTCACTTCTTGTTCTTCTTTATAAACCAATACTACTAGCCTCTCCCGTTTTAGGAAGGGTCTGCTGGTTAGGAGGCGACAACAGTACTAGACTTCTCAAAACTTTGATATTGTCCAGTCTATATATATTACGTCTGGGATAGACGGATGGTAGGATGATTGTGCCATCATCTATGTCATGAGATCAATCTGGCATTTCCCATAGTCACCTCTCATGACAGATAGAGCCCATAGGGGCGATGAATTCTTTTATGCTGCTACCACAAACATGTCAACGTCATTATCAATTCTAATTTGTAATCATCGTCAATATGATAGTTGTTCATAGCATGTATACAGCGGCTGACTTTTTTACCACGATGAAAAAATAAGGTGTCAAAGAAATCAAATTTCTTGTTTTATCATTGACATTTTATCAAATTGATCTATCAATAAATACCACTGACTTAGTAGGTATATCTATATCTCTATGATAAATACTACTCATTTGTAATTAGAAGTAAACTTTTATCTAGCTGCCGGTTCAAGGTTCAGTGCTTTACAAATTCATTGATACTTACCATGCATAAAGTGGGGTGCACATGTTTTGAACTTCGTAATTTTTAATCATCATCATCATCATTACAGCCCTTCACAAGTCCACTGCTGAACATAGGCCTCCCCCAAGGAATGCCACAAAGCACGGTCCTGAGCCACCTGCATCCATCGACTTCCTGCATGTCTTACCAGGTCGTCACTCCATCTAGTGGGGGGACGCCCTACACTTCGTCCGCCGGTACGAGGCCGCCACTCGAGAACCTTTTTTCCCCATCGGTTTTCGGTTCTTCGAGCTATATGGCCGGCCCATTGCCACTTCAGCTTACTAATCCTTTGGGCTATGTCGGTTACTCTGGTTCTACTGCGGATATCCTCATTTCGAAGTTTATCACGCAGAGAAACTCCGAGCATAGCCCTCTCCATAGCTCGCTGAGCGACCTTGAGCTTCCTCATACGGCCAGCAGTGAAGGACCACGTCTCAGTTCCATATGTCATCACTGGCAACACGCACTGGTTGTACAATTTAGTTTTGAGGTTTTGAGGTATGCCTGACGAGAAGATGGGTCGTAATCTCCCAAACGCTGCCCAGCCGAGTTTAATCCGTCGATTTACCTCTCGGTCGAAGTTGGACTTACCTAGTCGGACTATTTGTCCCAGGTAAACATACTCGTCAACAACTTCGAGCTTAGTGCTCCCAACAACTACCGGCATAGGTGTGACATGGACATTAAACATGATCTTTGTTTTGTCCATGTTCATCTTAAGACCTATCCGTTGGGAGGCACTATTGAGGTCATTGAGCATAGTACTTAGGTCCTCCAGCGATTCTGCCATAAGGACTATACCGTCGGCAAATCCAAGGTGAGTGATCTACTCGCCATTGATGTTAATACCGTATCCTTTCCAGTCCAGAAGCTTGAAAACGTCTTCCAATGCAGCGGTGAAGAGTTTCGGGGATATAACGTCACCCTGTCTTACACCTCTCTGCAGTTGGATAGGTTTCGTACTCTGGTTCTGTACTCGGATAGCCATCGTAGCCCTACTGTACAAGTACTTACTACTACTAATAGAGACTTAATATATTAAGCCTATTTTTCCATTGTAAGTAATTTTATGTTTTGATTAGAAAATACATAAAATAAATTTCTGAAAACTGTATTGATAATAAATACCTCTATAAATATTAATTATAATAATAGTACGTCCATATTAAAACACTTACAATAACGATATTTTCATTTACTGTACAGGCATTGGTGCGTATGGATCGCCACATACCTTATGCACAGCGTATGCGGAGGGTTCAAGAGGTAATTCAAGAGGTAAGTGACATGTTTTTCTTCTTAATAGGAATTTTTATCTAAAATAATGATTTGTTTTTATAATATAGTTATAGTGATGAACGAGCTAACGACCCATCTGGCCTTTTTTGTGTTTTTTGGCTGGTTCATTTCCACTTTCAACACAGCTTGCGTGTTGATTAAATCTCCCATCATTTCCTCCTGATGATATTGGTTCTCCACAAGTTCCACAAACTCCGTTTTCTTTGTATGTAATCGGTGATGTTTCTCTGCTTACTGACATCTTTAAAATTAAAACTAACGCAGAAACTCAATATTGAACGACACTAACACTTTCAAGACTTGATGCAGACTGTGCCCGAACTACGTCGTAAAGGTTCCTATATAACTTGAAAATTTTGTTCTAATAATTTTCTTTACTACTCCATAGCCACAACAACAAAATGGCAATTAACCCGGTATATTCATGAACATTAACATGGCGCTTCGCGCCGTTAGTTCGAATACCGGGTAAATGTGGCTAACGCAGCTCATTTGTCTGCAACTAACTTCTAACAACCGTCTTAGTCGTCAGGGGTTACAAAGGCCGAAAGCGTTGTAACCCCTGACGACTAAGACGGAATGCCCCAAGGCCGGTATTTCCATATATTTATGCCAATAACCTACACACATTGATAAAAGTAATTTTATGGGTCTCATTTAAATAATTAATTTATAATAAAAAATCGGTTTGCAGAATCTGCTTCATAACTAATTTCTTTGGAATATAATATTATGTAAAAAAGTAATTTGACCTGTGGGCGTTCGAGGTATAAGACAAGCATGTGATTGACGTACACTTAATCGATCTAAGATAGCGAGTCTTAGAGTAATTACATAGCGAGTATACTAGTATCTTGAAGTATAATTTGCATAATTTACCTATCATAATGAGTGCTATTAATGCGTAAGTTTTATATTGAATAAATATAATACTAAATTGTAATATTCCTTTTCAACTCGTAATTTTTCAAGTTTTCTTTGTATTCTGAAATGACTGCTCTTTATGGTTATATTTATTGAACTAGCGGCTTCGTACGGTTAATTTCTTGATCTCGACAACAACGCCACCTACCGGGTCCAATTGTGAATCTAAACCATTATCTAATCAACTTAATCACACACACAAAATTTCATCAAAATCGGTCCAGCCGTTTTAGAGGAGTTTAGTCACATATACACGGACAGAAGAATTATATAATATATAATATACATGTATTATACATATAAACCTTTCTCTTGAATTATTCTGTCTATTGATTCTGAAATTGCATCAAAATCCGTTGCGTAGTTTAAAAGATCTAAGCTTACAGACATCGGGAAGCTACTTTGTTTTATACCATGTAGAGAAGAGATACAAGAAGGGAACTGACAATCTGAAGGCTGTAAGTTTTACAAGTAAATACAATATTATGTCATGACAAAAGTTATCGAAATTTATTATTTAAAAATATTTATTTCGCTTAAAAGGTAAGAATAAATTACAAATGACCTTCTTTTTTAATAATAACCAAAACCACAGATGACAACCGAGTAGATTTTCTAAGTTGATGAACCTAACTGGTCGAGTAAGTTAACATTTTTACGTTAACAAACAAGTCGTAGAAAAACACGAGCGTTTAAAGTCACACGATTGACCACTTAATAGGACGGAACATATAGCCTTTAAAAGCACTAATAAACGTTTTTTTTTTTTCATTTCGAAGTTATACTTCCTTAGAATCGCCTCCTCACGAGAGAACTACTCAGCTACCACCGTTACGGTCGTGAAATCTCGTATGTACTTTGAGATTGAATCGTCTCTTCTCGAGGGAATCCTTTACCGGTTGTTAATATAGTTTTGAAAAGTAGATTTTAGCCGGTCACATCAAAAGAGTTAATCTTTAACGGTTCTTGGTATCGTCTTTGAATTAAGTTTTTGCAAAACTCAAAGTAAAAACAAATTTTGTTTTACTTTCGAAAACGTTACCATTACAGTGACCTGATGCTCTAGCCAGGGTTGCGTCGTGCGCGATGTCTTGAACGTAAACTATAATTTTATGTTACACAATTTTTGCTTAGAATAGACACACTATTATAAAATTGTTTCTAACGACGAAAGTATAACATTTAACGGACAAATATAAGAAAACAAACCTATTTTTTTAATAGAAGGAAACATGACAAATGAGTACACAGTTCACCCGATGGTAAGTAGTTGCTATGGCTCACCTACCTCCTACTCTACGAGTATCATATTCTATCAAATACTCTATCATCGCTTTGATTTCGATTCTTAAAAAGCAAATTTGTCGTCACCCTCCAGGATTACATAGTATGCCGCGTTACCAATAAAAAGGGTCTTCGGTTCTCTACACTCACCACTCGTAACAAGCAGCATTATGCTGCTATTTCACACTGGTATTCTGTGAGAGCGTGGGTCTACCCTGGTCGAGCCGACCCATTCGTACTACAGCTATAATATGGGTGTAGCGTGGCTCTACCACGTTAAACATTTATTTAAAAAATACTTCAACTACTTTTTACGTGGTAGAGCCATGCTGCAGCTATATTAATAGTATAGTTGTAGCACGAATGGGTCGGCTCGACTGGGAAGGACCACGCTCACAGAATACCAGCGTAAAATAGCAGCAATGCTGCTGTGTTTCGTATGGTGAGTGTAGAGAACCGGAGACCCTTTACTGGAAAAGAGGCATTCTATCTTAGTCCTCACGGCTGACAACGCATCTGCATTTAAATTCGCAAACGAAGATAGATGTAGATGTCTATGTGCCACAGCAACCACTTACCATCAGGTGGACTGTGTGCTCGTTTGTCACCCTTATTCTATAAAAAAAAAAAATTTAGAAAATTCTTAAACTATCCGCCTAAGCATTTAATTACCTATCTTTTTTATTTTATTATCTACCTATATTTTTGGTATTACGATTTAAAAATTAAGTAATACAATAATAAATAAAATTCAACATTAATTAAATAATTTTGTAGTTAATTTTTACTTAGTTTTTTTAAAAAGAGATTTTCAAATAAAAAAGATGTAATGATAAAATGAATGAATTATATTTTTACGTTTTAAAGTCATTAAATTCTTTAAAAATTCTACTCATAATACAAGACAGTTTAATTTAATATTTTAATATTGCAATAGAAATTATATAAATTGTGTTTCATGTAGCATGTTGCATACACATTTGAATTAATTAATACTAGTGGCATTTGTTATTAAGAACTTCGAAGATTTTGAAACACTAGTTGCGAATAGCGTCGCATAATATAGTGTAATAATGACGAATATAAAATAATAACCTAACAGGAGTAAACAATTTTATGTCAATAAAAATATTGGTACTATAAAAATAGTTCAACTTTTTAATATTAGTCTCAGAACAACCAAGAAGATAGACGGAGAGCTGCGTACATTTCAAATGATGCTGAAACTATGTGCTTAATTTCATACATACACTCACGCAAATATCTTTCTTCTTTCTTTCTTTATCTGCCCGTTAAAGTTTACAGCTTGACGCACACATATGCTCCTGAAATCTTGTTGTTGGTTGGAAATTTTAGATGCTTATGTGTATGTGAGTGCGTATTCTTACAATAAGTTGAGTCCGGTTTTGGCTTGGTTTTTGGGGTCACTAGAAATGTACGCAGTGTGATAAATAAGTTAACAGTTCACCTGACGGTTAGTAGTTATTGCCGCCTATGAATTTAACAATTCAAAAAGGAGGCTACAAATGCAATGTTTTTCCTGAAGACTTAGATAAAATGTAAAACAGATGATCTGCAGATATTTACAATAAATAAATCGCTGACTGCCCAGAGTTTGCCACATGAAGATAGAATTTTATTACGTCACGCCGAAAGAATCACTCTAAAACGGCAATTAAAAAGTTGAATGTGGTTTTATTATTCTCAATACTGTAAGAAGTGGTTTCGCATTAAAAGTATCTAATGCCTTGACCCATTTATAAAGTTAAGTTTATATCTTGATTTATATGATAACATCGAAATCGCCATTACAACCCATCGAAAGTCCACTGCTTAACATAGGCCTCCCACAAGGAACGCCACCATGTAAAGTCCGGAGCCACCTTCATCCATCGACACACGACATCAAGAATATCTAAAGTAAAGCTCAAGAAACAAATTCCTTTGTCCAGTTGGCGCTATCAAAATGTCAAAACACGGTAATCGGCATACCAGGGCGATTGAAGGGCATATCAGGTGGCGAGATGAAGAGGCTTTCGTTCGCCAGTGAGGTGCTCACCGACCCACCCCTTATGTTTTGCGACGAGCCCACTTCTGGCCTCGACTCCTTTATGGCCCAAAACGTCATTCAGGTTTGTATTACCGAACATACTAGTTACTACCCTAAAATAAATTCAGATTTTGAGTTGAAGTTAAAAAATAAACTTTTCACAAAATAAAAATCCTTTTTAATATATTAAATATATATTTACATCATAAATCTACGACGAAACACAAATTTATTATTTATAAACACATAAAGCAAAACTAAAATTACTTCACCTTTCTAAGCTTTTTTATACTTCGTAAGTTGCTACCATTTCTTAGTCTATCAACTCGTGCTTTTCATATTCAAATTGAGGTGTTTATGTTTTTTTTTATATCTATGTATAGCATGGTAATGATGGTGTTGTTTAACTAGGTACTGAGCGGTCTGGCAAAAAAGGGCAAGACAGTAGTGTGTACAATACATCAGCCGTCATCAGAGCTTTACGCCATGTTTGACAAACTGTTGATCATGGCGGATGGTAGAGTCGCTTTCCTTGGCTCACCTGACCAGGCCAGCGAGTTCTTTAAAGAGTAAGTTTTGATGTGCTTTGCAATTATATGAAATACTATTTTAGATTGGATTATATTATTTTTGATGACAGTGTCTAATTAATTAAAATAACAATGTCCTTATGGTCGATGTATTTGAAACCAACCAGCAAAATTAATAAAATATCACCAAATAATTTTTATATACATTATTTCTAGCCGATTTCGATTTTTTTCTTTTAAAGCATTATACTTCGCCATTTAGCTTAAATATATTGGGATGCACAATTCATAATAGGTGTATATGTAACACTTACTTAGCAATAAGCCTCATACATTCAATATTTGCATGCAGACAAACTTAATGATTTTATGACATAAAATGGGCAATATAGATATAACGAAAACCTCAATATTTCTCAAATGAAAGCTGTGTCATAATTACGTTGTGTTATCAACTAAGGTCACAAAGGCAGAATGATTAACATAATATGTTAACCTGCAAATTACAATAGGAATAAAAAGTGGGTCGCATATAAATATGAATTAAATAATAATATGATAATAAAAGGAAAAACTGATACAGCCTTATTACAAAAAGTAGTTTATAATCAGTCTTAGGTCAAAACTAGTATCTGTTTAGTGAAAGAACTAAGATGTTCACATTATATAAAGTTTGACAGCAAATGTTGAATTTCGCGAACACTGTGGCGCGGCGGCTAAGGGACATAGTTCAAATCCACGAATATTAATAAAACACCTTTTTCAACCGACTTCCAAAAAAGGAGGACGTTCTCAATTTGACTGTGTTTTTTATGTGCGTTACGTCAGAACTTTTTTTTCTAAGTGAACCGATTTTGATGATTCCTTTTTTATTTTAAAGCTGGTGCTTCTCATGTGGTCCCATATAAATTTGATCAAGATCTAACCAGTAGTTTTTGAGTTATCCTTGATAATGCGTATTTAATTGACTTCGACAGTCAACTAAATACGCATTCAATTCAACATCATCAATGTGATGTTCTCATTTTATTTATATTGAAGTCGGTTGTACAAACTGTTTAATTTTATCACTTGTTTTTAAAGTGGATATTGTTTATCTTACAAATTTTTTAAGCGAAATAAAAAAAAACTGCGCTATCTATAATAGAGGTAGCTTATGTTCAGCATGACGACGAAATTTTACCGTGTATTTAATTTTGTACGTTTAGGCTCGGAGCTGCATGTCCTGCAAACTACAATCCTGCTGACCACTATATCCAACTTCTTGCTGGCGTACCAGGCAGAGAGGATACGACCAAACACACCATAGACACAGTATGTACAGCCTTTGCCAAGTCCGAAATGGGTTGTAAGATTGCTTCCGAAGCCGAGAACGCCTTATTCCTTGAGGTAAGTACTTTAAGCATTTAATTTAGATTCTATTCTGAAAGGATTAATAAATATGCTATAGACATAAGAAACACAAAATATGTTTTTCTTTAAATACAAAACAATAGGATATAGATATACAACATAGGCTCGAGGGACCAAATTGTTTATATCTTGCAAACGTTTTGCATAGAATTTTAAATATTTATATACATTTTATAAACTGAGTAAATTGGCACGGATATTAGTACGGGCGCAGCTTGGTGATTTTACTCTTTGTTCGATTAAAATGCATAAGTCTGTAGGCTCTGAGATCGTTTTTCAGGCGAAGAAAATTTTAATGAGTTTTGCATTTCTCAGAGTCAGAGTTTATATACCAGCCAGTGTCAACATTTTTGTGTCATTATTAAAGTGATAAACGCACTTAATGTCTACCTGATGGTAAGTGACTACTGCAGTCCATAGACACCTAACCTCAAATAAAGAAGGCTACAGATACGTTGTCACCTTTGAGTACAAAAATCAAATGCCTCATGGCCCATAAATATGCGGTGCAGTGGCGTGTAAGACAGTGGTACCCACGCAGACTTCTAGGCAGAAAATAATTCACTAGTAAACTGTTAGTAGTGGTCCTGGTTGTGTGCTGACTTCTCCGTCTACTTCCGATTTTTCTCATGCGTCTTCGTCATGATAAGGTTAAGGTTTTATATACAAGGGTGACAAATGAGCACAGTCTACCTGATGATAAGTTGATTCAGTGGTCCATAGATTTAAATTGAATTTACAAAATGATCGTTCTCGTCCCTGAAGACTAAAACAGAATGCTTCATTACTAGTAAAAAGGGTTGTCCGATTCCCTTCACTCACCACACAAAACACAGCAGTATAACGCTGCTATTTTACGTTGGCACTCTGAGCGATCTTTGTTCTTCCCCAGTCGAGCTGACCCACATAATACGATGAAGCAAACGTTGTACAGGTAACGTATAAAACATGTTTATAGGTTAAGCCAAGTGGCTTTGTTTTTATCCGACAGCTCCAGAGGAGGGTAATGTTTTTCGAGTGTATGTATGTATCTATGTGTCTATTTCTTTAAAATCATTAGAATCGTCTTAGTTGTAGGAGTGACATAGGATATAAAACTTTTCTCTTTTACAGCCTATTAAAGTACACTGCTAAACATAGGACTCTCCCATAGATTGCTTCATAGGGGGGGATATTTGACATAGTTGCGTTGGCAAGCGGGTTGGCAACCGTAGTTTTTTTAATTTTTAGTCGTTATTAGGAAGACGTTGCTGCCCATCTCCTGATTTGTTTCCTTCTGTCACTTCTTACGACAACCACGGGATGATATGGGGTGGTAGGTATTCTTACACCGCCTCTACACGCAGTCGGGTTTTTTCTTTACTGTTGTAAACTTTGGACTTGTTGTGCTGATACTTGGGGCACACACTTAATAGCTTTCGAATATTCGGATTTTGTCCCTGATGTCGCAAGTTAGCCAGGACGGTATATAAGTGATCGTTTTATGGTTCAGCGTAAGATATCTGGCGGGTGGGTGGAGGCGCCGTGGGCTCGCGTGGCGGCGCTGCGCGCGCGGCGCTCGCCGTACAAGGCGTCGTGGTGCGCGCAGTTCCGCGCCGTGCTCTGGCGCTCCTGGCTCTCCGTCACCAAGGAGCCCATGCTCATCAAAGTGCGCTTCCTGCAGACTATCGTGAGTACACTCCTGCTAATGCTCTCTCTCTAAAAAAAAACAAAATGATAATCTTCCGAGGTACTACTTTATGTACTGTTGCTCACCGTACCTTTATGTTTCAGTCTTTCACCGCCATAAGCTTTGGAATACTACCTCCACATATTAAGAACTATATATATAATACTACCTCCACATACTACTCACCTGAGACCATAAGCTTGGAATACTACCTCACATATTAGGAACTATATATAATAATACCTCCACATACTACTTACCTGAGAACATAAGCTTTGGAATACTACCTCCACATATTAGGGACTGTATATAATAATACTACCTCCACATACTACTCACCTGAGACCATAAGCTTTGGAATACTACCTCCACATATTAGGAACTATAGTATAATAATACTACCTCCACATACTACTCACCTGAGACCATAAGCTTTGGAAAACTACCTCCATATATTAGGAACTATATACAATAATACTACCTCCACATACTACTCACCTGAGACCATAAGCTTTGGAATACTACCTCCACATATTAGGAACTATAGTATAATAATACTACCTCCACATACTACTCACCTGAGACCATAAGCTTTGGAATACTAACTCCATATATTAGGAACTATATATATACCTCCACATACTACTCACCTGAGACCATTAGATTTGGAATACTACCTCCACATACTACTCACCTGAGACCATAAGCTTTGGAATACTACCTCCACATATTAGGAAACCAACTTCTAATACTGTATTTAAGAAAATGATATTGGATCATTACTAAGCTTGTCTACTTCCAGTGACAAAATTTATTATTATATGGCTATATAATTACTATCTGGCCAGGCAGACGTTGTTCTGCTCTTTCTGACGACCCTTCCTATAAAAAATCCTTAAATGCGCTATAAAAAAATATCTGAATAAAACTATTCTATCTCTGAAGTAGGACGAAACTGTACACAGTCTGAAAAATTTCATTGTAATCAGTTTAGTAGTTTAGGAGTTCATCGCGGACAAACAATGTTACACGTATTTTTTATATATAAAGATATTATATGTGTTTGTTTAAAATATGTGTATTGTGCTATTTTTTATAATTATTTACTGTGTAGGCTAATGTCAGAACTGTAAATTCTTTACTGGTATTCTTCACTGTATGAATTTCTGCTGTGTTGCGAAGCCGTTTTACAGGCATGAGTTGCATATGGCCAAACGCTCAAACCCTCAATTATTTGTAGGTCTCAACATTCTACAGTGCACAAACACCAATAACTTGCACTCTTGAACCTTAAAAAAGAAGAGCCGTATCGCTTGTATCTCAAAAACACATTAATCAAATGCGGGTGCCTAAGACAGTTTATCACCCTTAAGAATGATGGGAGGTGCTATTAAAATCTTAGGGCCCTAATTTATTAGCTTAAGCAAAGGAATTACGATTACGACACGTCCTACATAGATATTGGTTTATCCAGCTGATTACGATATATTTATAATAAAAAATATAACTTGAGCTTATTTGCTGTCATGAATTTTTAATAATGTGTATACCAAAGAGTAACATGCAAGTTTTTTAGATGGTGGCAATTTTGATCGGAGTGATATACTTCGGTCAACATTTGGACCAGGACGGCGTTATGAATATCAACGGGGCAATTTTCATGTTTCTCACGAACATGACCTTCCAAAACATCTTCGCTGTTATTAACGTAAGTGCGTCTATGATTCTTTATATTGATAAAAAAATTAGTTTTGTTATCTACGCTCATTGCGTTGAACTTTCTTGTTTGACTTCTTAATTAATTTTCAATTTACTTAGCAAACTGATTACAATGTAGCAGTGATACCAACTTGATAACAATTGTACTATAATACAAGTAATTACTCTTGTTTTGTTCAGGAAATTTTCTATTTGCTCAATTCTACATAAACTCTCACGCCTGTCACCCAAAGGGGTAAGCAGAGACTACGGACTTCTATTTGGTACGATCCTGACACACTTCTCTCGCCTCTTTCACATCCATAGATCTGCGCATACATACTCATCGTAAAGCAGCATTAAAATAACGTTACGTAGACTGGATTCAAGCTAAAAGGTTAAAGTCACAACCTATATATTTTATAAGTGATTTATGGAGCAATCATTCGTTGCGCTGCTCTAATACGCGTTGGCGGACTTTACATGACCTTGAAACATTTTATTTCACAGACATGCGAGTTTCCTGACGATTTTTTTCTTTATCGACGAGCTCGTAGTAAATTGGCATTTGCAATTACAATTAACAATTTTCTTGGCACTCTGAAGTTCATGGCGAGTAATAACTGGGTACTCGCTTTATAACCTCAGCTCAATAAATCAATACCGGTCCAGTCTATCGAAGGACCACTGCTGAACATAGGCCTTCACATAGATTGCCCCTATGAGGATATTTGCCATAGTTGCCACGCTTGGTAGGTGGGTTGGCTACCGCAGTTTATTAATTTTAGTTGTTAATAGGAAGAGCCTGCTTATCTCCTGGTTTTATCCCGCTGTCGCCTCTTACAATACCCACAAGACTATATGGGGTAGTGAATAAATAAATAAATGACGAAAATGAATTATTAAAACCATCACCCAGGTGTTCTGCTCGGAGCTGCCGATCTTCATTCGCGAACACCACTCGGGCATGTACCGCGCGGACGTGTACTTTTTGTCCAAGACGCTGGCGGAGGCGCCGGTGTTCGCCACCATCCCGCTGGTGTTCACCACTATAGCCTACTATATGATCGGCCTCAACCCGGCGCCCGACAGGTTCTTCATCGCGTCGGGGCTCGCTGCCTTGGTCACCAATGTCGCTACCTCGTTTGGTAAGTGCTCCCAGTCTATATTTCTTTTTGAACTAGCCTCATCTATGAACATCAGAAATTGAATCTTTTTGCGTTTGATTTCTAATACTAATATGAAATCAGTGTTGAATTTATTTATTAGCCAAAAAAAGAAATTAATTACATAAACATTTAATTTTCTTTTTAAAATATATAACAATAAAAAATATACCTATAGCACAACAACCGCCATTACTCAGTAGCGGTTTGGTGTCGGTCATTGAGAGCGAGTGGGAACTTTATTTTCAAGAATTCCTTCGAGAATATCCTTTGGGCAAGGTGATCTTTTTACATAAAATTCATTTAAATTTTTCATTTTAAACCAGAACATTTTCCCATATCGTACATAGTCTCCGAAATAATCGCAAAATAAGTGTTAAAAGTGGTTTGAACTGCTTGCTTTAAAGTATGCCACTATTCCAATTGTTGTGAATTAATCTCAAAAAAATTTAAAGTAAAAAAACTTTTTTTTAAAACAAGCTCTTATCGTATTCTCAGCAAGTCCTTTCATTTGATACCCATATTGTAGGAAAGCATAAAAAACTTAGTCCACCATCTTTAGAAGTCCGCCATATTCTCTTCTCTTCTCTTCGCTTCTATCTGCTTGGGAGTTCGTAAGTGCACGTTATTGTGTACAGACGTGTCAAATAGTAATTAAAATAATTAAATAAGTATGTGCTTAGCCGTGACCTCGTATAATACCGGTAGTAAATGTGACATACTTTAGTTATATGTGTGTTAGTGATTTTGCAGCCCCACCCATGCAGATACAGATACCCACTTCAAGCGAACCAATCAAAGCAATTCCAACTCCTGAGTTACAGCATTAGATGACAACCATTGAACAGTGCCTTAACAACCATTGAGGTGTGCTCCATCGCTACAGGTCGAAAATTTAACTCCAACCAAAAAATGCGCATCAGCTCGCTTTGTCGAAAAGTAAGTCACGGTACATCACAGTTGGTAGTCCAGTACATGTCCCTCAAAATGGATGCCACTAAAGCCCAGACCTCCATCGTATCTCTGCAGAACCAACTTGACCTGTCCCAAAAGCTGCAGGACCTCAAGATTAGTATCGAAGAGTCATCAAAATCGGACTCTGGAACCACTTTTGCGGACATGGTCAGGTGGACTCAAAAAGGTGGCCAAACCCTCATCCGCCCAAACAATCGTAGTACCCTTGCAATTTATCCGAGGGACAAGTCCAAAACCAGTGATGACACGAAGTGCCTCTTACAAAGATAATATCCCCAGAAGAACTCAAACTACATGTCCGGGGCATGAGGAAGGTAAAAAATGGGGGAGTTATGATTAGCGCTGAAACAAAAGGAGATATCGACAAATTAAAGAACTCCGAGAAGCTTGTATCTTCTGGCCTTACCATGGAAGAGCCGACTAAACAACGTCCAAGGATTGCAATTGTTGGTGTCCCTGTAGCCCTCACTGATAAAGAAGTGTTCGAGTGCAAAATATTGCTGATAAATTTCCCAGTGCCACCCGTGAGTCCTTCCTGGCAACAGTCAAACTGAGCCATAAATCAGGTAAGAAAAACCTTCCTAATTGCAATTACATTGTCGAAGTGCCACCTAGCATCAGGAAGGCCCTTATCAATCAAGGACGAATATATATTAATTGGACCTCATGCCCAGTCAGAGACTTTACAATAGTAACAAGATGCTTCAACTGCCAGCAGTTTGGTCATTCAGCCAAATTTTGTCGGGAAAGTAGCCCTACGTGTAACTACTGTGGAGAGCTCGGGCATTCCTTTAAGGAATGTAATAACAAATCGCATGCCCCGTTTGCGCGACGTGCAAACGTTTTAAGAGAAAATACGACCACAAAACTGGTGATGAAAGCTGTCCAGCACGTAAATTCGCAGAGGACAAATATATCAACTCCATAGACTATGAGGGCGCCTAAGAGTGCCGCGTATTATTTTATTTACTTAGCTCTTAAACACTAGTTTTAATTTATCTTTAAGGTTAATTATGACGAATCAATTACTCAATGACCTAGACAACATTTCTGTGTCTGACGCTAAAACATGTAATGTGGAAGACAACAACGGAAGGAATGCAAACACTTCCTTCCTCGTCCTGAAAATAAGTTAATCTTACTTACACAAAACATTAGAAGCATAAATCGGAACATAACCGGGTTTGAAGTTTTGTTGCATAGACTGATATAAAATGTGATATTATTCTCCTTACAGAATGTTCGCTGTCAAACCTCCCACCCCACCTACCGCTTCTAGATGGCTATTCCTTACACAAAACCGAGAAAAACGATAATCAAAATGACGGTTTAGTAATCTATGTTAAAAATAATTCAAAAGTAACTGTCACGGAACCTATATTCCAGGATAGTAATTGCTTAATCATTCGAATTAATTCCGAGTCGATTGTTAGTACAATTTACAGACCTCCTTCTCAAAATATTGATAGATTTCTAGAGTCCCTTGATATTACCTTAAACAAACTTAGCACATATAAAAATATAATCCTAACCGGTGACATAAATATTAACATTACCCCTGGGAAAACAGATAACTAGGCACATAACTACCTAAATATCTGCTCTTTTCATGGAGTATTACCAACACATTACAACCCTACAAATTTTACTAACATTGCAATTAACCTTACCGAGAAAAAACTGCATACGCAGCTACAATAAAGTCCATATGACGAACCTTGAAAATGACATTCGTAGCATTAATTTTGACTTTGTTTATCGCTCTGACGATGCAAATACGTCTTTGAGTTACTTTATAAATTCTTTACAATATGCAATAAAGAATAATACATCAACAATAAAACTGTCACGTAAGTATTATAATATTAAACCTTGGATAACACCTGGTCTCGTCCGCTGTATAAGAAATAGAGACAAACTTCATTTAAAATCTAAACTTTCTCCTGATAATTTAATACTTTCTGCTACTTATAAAAGATATAGAAATTTTTGCAATAAACTATTAAAAACCTCAAAATACAATATGATAAAAATGTTTTACAAAAGGCCGGTAAAAACAGTAAACTTGTATGGAAGTTCATTAAAAATAATACATTCAGTTAAAAAAACCTTGGACCCCCACTTGATCTACTATCATTAGACAAAAGCCCAAACGAAGCAACTAATAAATTAATTTTTTTTTTATTAATGTTGGCAAAAAAATAGCAGAGACAACTTTAAAATTAAGCAACACTCGAAATCCAATTTTTATGTCTACATCCTTTTCTAAGTTAAATTCTTTTGTGTTGTTAAATACCGACATTGATGAGATTTTAAGTATAATAACTGGCTTAAAAGAAGATTGTGCAGTTGGATGGGACAATTTATAGAAAGTCTAACAAAATTTATCAATTTTGTCAAATAGTTTGTATTAATTGTAGGTAACAAATAATTGTTATTTAGTTATTTTATTTATTACATAATATAGTTTAAATTATTTAAATTATCTAGTGTCCTACATTATTAAACCCATAGCGTAAGTGATGTCTGAAACACAGGTACTCAACCTAGTTCAGGCAGGTTTTCTTTTGTAGATTCTTCATTATTAAGCTACACATAGTTTTAATTTTATTATAACATTTTATTTTTGTTAGACTTATTGTTACTTTATTTAATTGTAATCATATTTGTTCCTGTATGTAAACATGTGTAATTTGAAATTAAATAAATTATTTATTATTAAAAACATTGGATTTAGAGTGACGTCACTTTATTTTTCAAGTTATACTCAGCAAGCACTTTCATTTGATACCCATATTGTAGGAATGCATGAAAAATAACTAGTCCGCCATCTTGGGTAGTCCGCCATGTTGGATTTAGAACGTCACACATCACACATTGTCATCCAAACTTAACGTTTATACAAAATTTCAGCTCAATCGCTTGAAGATATCTGCTTCAAAATTGAGTTGCAAGATTTCACCCGAACAAACATAGTTACCTACATTCAAAGTTAAATAAAAGTTTGTAAAAAATTACTTTTGAAGCACGTCCCGATTTATTGAGACTTTATCTGTCAGCCGACATGCGTTTAATTAAGAGGGTAATATCAATTCTTATTGTTTAAATCAAATTAAATATTAAGAAGGTGATTTTTTTAATATTAATTGTTTGTAACCAGAGCTGAGTTAGCATTCTTTTACTGGCAGTAATTAATTGTTTATTACCTTTCGAGTTAGCATTCGTCAGTTTCAACGGCTCGTTTTTGATGTGTTACAACAGTTTTTAATTGTTCGTAAACCGGTTTTTACTGTCTCTTTACAGACTCCGGAAAACGTTAATTATTAATCGAAATGTAGTATTTGCACAGATTTGTTTCAATTTTATGGCACTTACTGAATCATTCTTTGAACAAACATTGTCCCAGCAAACTAAAAAATTATTACAGAAGATCTTGCAGATTATTTTCGTTTAAGCTCTACGTAGACGAAGTCACGGTTAAAAGCTGAGTATGAGAGCAGAAATATACAAATTGAGCAAGGAAACATTTATATCTCGCCACATTGTGCAACGATTTTTGTCCAATTTATATTTAATTATCATAATGATCGAATTCATAAAGGCATAATTTTTTCTTGTAAAAATTTATAGTAATGGCTTTATTCATTCAAAGTATCAAATATTTGAGACGTTTGTAAAAATTTTAATTGGCCAATTAACGCATGAACAGTTTTCAATTATTTTTATTCAACGTCGTTATTGTACATTGTAATAAGAAGATCCATACTTTTTCATAGGTTATATTTTTAGAGTTTATATATATGTAAGAAAATCTTTTATTAACGTTGTTTGTGATTTCTGTATATAACTCCAAAAATGTTATAAACAAGTAAATCTATGACTTAAGTATATTGATTACAATTATTTAATTTTGATGATTCGTTTTTTTTTTGTTTGAAAAGCAATTCAAGATCTTAGAATTTGCTTTTGACAGTCCTAATGGGGAAAAGTGGACGAGGTTTATTATAACAGTGTAATTTGTCCCACCAAAAAACGATTAGTGGGGAAAAGTAGACGAACACATTTTAAAGAGTCCACTTTGTCTCACCACTGGGACATTTGGTTCGAAAAAGTGGAATAAACCGTGTAGAGAACCGGAGACACTTTTTACTGGAAACGAGGCATTCCATCTCAGTCCTCAGGTGTGGCAACGCATCTGCGTTTTGGTTCTTAATTGAGGATGGATGTAAATGTTTATGAGCCGCAGCATCCACTTACCATCGTCGGGTGGACTGTGTGCTCGTTTGTCACCCTTGTTCTATAAAAAAAAGTATAACTGTATCCCTGATACACTGAAAGTGGGCCGATAAGCCGTTTTAAACTCATCGTATGCCGGCAAACAAGTTTCCCGCAACCGCAAGGTCTCATATTTCTTGTAATTTTATGCTATCAATGGACTGTTTCGTAATTTTCTAACTATAACTATGTTGACGTAACTGTTGTAGTTGAGACCCTTTTAAAATAAAGGTAAGCGCGATTAAGAGATACGGGTAGAAACTTGAAGAGCCTTCAAGGCGAGAACAATTGCTTCATACTAATTTAGAACCTTTACTGTCTTGTTCAAAAAAAATACTCAAGGATGTAAAGAATTTTTGGATCTTTATTACACTTTTAAATTCAGTTTCAAATTTTGATTATCATTTTCTTAAAACTATTGGATTTACTGATTCATGCCTTGAATTGATTATAATAAATGACCTCGGATATGCATAACATGGTGGCTTGTGATTTTCCGTTTACCGAGTTTGTAAATTAAAATTATCAGTTGCTGATGATGTTCCAAATATTACGGTTTACGATTAAAATTAAAATTAAATTTAAAAGATCCAAAAACTAAAGAGAATAAAACACATAGCTTCCGAAGTCGATGCTAAGCTACTACGCCACGGAGCCGTCGTGTTAAAAGGCCTATTACATTACGCGATTTATCGGGCCCTGTCTATCGTGTGCCCTGCCTACCAGGTAGGGCGCTGCTTTTTACACTTACGCTAGAAATCGCTTCCTGCCTCAGTCGTTACTCAAACGTGGAAACGTTTGCACGTCTAGCATTATGGCGCCGACTTTATCTAAACGTCAAAAAATTGCTTTAGTGGTAACTTTGGCTGTCGCTACCTTGCAAGGCCAAGCTTTTTCCACTTTTTCACCCGCAAAAAAAGGAAGGAAAGGAAAATGTGGGTGAAAAAATATTTACTCCTAAGATTTATAAATTTGTAGAAGTTATTTAAAGCCTTCGCTTCTTATTTATTTATTGGAATAGTCCTTGTGCTCTTTCCTCCAAAGATAAGGCATATCTCTGTAGATGTCGATGACATTGAGAAGGGCATCATTTTCTTTAGCGCACGACATAGTTACGAGCAATGATTTACGAGTCTGGATTTGTTCCGGGTCTGGATGTTTGTCCTTGTGCAATTTGTGTTTGTAAACTGCCTCCACGATACAGGAGAAAATCCAAGTGTGGGGGTAACGTTTAAAAAAATAAATAACCAGACGTGTAGACTCTGCGCTTGCGGCCACGCAACTGAACTCCCTGTCTCTCTGTCTCTTATTACACTACACGATCCACAGCGCGGCAGGGAAGCAGGGCGGTCGGAACCACTCGGTCGCCCTGTTTAGGGACCCTGACTCCCTGTTTCTTAGTACACTACCCTGTCCCTGCGGGCAGGGCCCGAGAATCGTGTAATGTAATAGGCCTTTAACCCATAGCAAAATACCATACGACATTATGTTATAGAAATAACTCCAATAAACTAGTCTAGCTGTTTTAACGCATAGCTTATCAAAAAATTCAAGCCTTGACTTCAGAAGCGATTCCTTATGTGGAAATTGTTTTATTATTTTTAGTTAATGAAGTCGTTTTTTTAAGTTTAACTTTTTACTCTTTTGAGTGAACTAAAGAATATCTCAAGTAAAAGATAACAACAGGAATTTAGACTAAATAGTTACATTAAAATCTTCATCATTAAAATTTCCTGGAAAAAAAATTGGGAATGAAGATTTTAATGTAATATAGAATCCATACATTCATTGGTATTATAATTACCTTTTAATACACATACATTGTTAAATAATAAAGTTTTTAAACTTGGCGGTGGACACATTTTGCAACTGATTTTCTGGGATTTAGTTGTAAAAGCGTTTATATTCCTTATGAATGAATTACTGACATTGTGGAGTCGAATAGCTGGTACTACAAATTTTTTTTGAACCTAGTATTTACAGAAGGAATTACCCTTATTTTTTCAAATTACTTATTTGTTTGGGCACATTTATTACATTTCATAAATGTATTAAGAGCCTAACGTTAATAACATTATATAAATCTTAAATATCTGTGTTAGAGACTCTTTAGGTTTTAAATCGTAGATTGCTTTTATGGCCAATAATATATACAAATAAAAACAAATATAATATCAGGGTCAGTCGCGTTTTCCCATAGCAAAATACCATACGACATTATGCTATAGAAATAACTGAATTAAACTAGTCCAGTTGTTTCAAGGCTGTTGAGACTTCTAGTCTTTTTACAACCGCTAATTTGTTTGCTAGTTTAGATACATGAAGGGCCCTATTGATGCTTCGCCTCTATAGTGAAAAAACATTGGCATCAACACGACTTTTCATCACAACTTAACTTTTCCCCATTTCAAATTACATTAGTATTTAGATATTTAATATTTTATTAATGTTCTACTGTAAGGCACTCACCTCATTTCAGGTTATTTGATATCCTGTGCAAGCAGTAGCGTCAGCATGGCAGCGTCGGTCGGGCCTCCGGTCATCATTCCCTTCATGCTGTTCGGTGGCTTCTTCCTCAATTCGGGGTTTGTATTACTCAATATTAATTATGTATATATTATAATATTGTCAATTTTGTGCGCTCTTTATAATTTTTTCGGAATTACAAGAATATATCAGAGATA
The DNA here is from genome assembly GCA_029286625.1 of Parnassius orleans. NCBI lineage: Eukaryota > Metazoa > Arthropoda > Insecta > Lepidoptera > Papilionidae > Parnassius > Parnassius orleans. The sequence continues at coordinate 2,648,819 of JAGSMP010000051.1, forward strand.
CACCTACTAAATATCATGTCTGCTTCTTGTTGTTTTCTACATTTAACTAATTTTTTTAAAATCAATTTGACGCATATTCTGTTTAATACAACCAATTTTCTTTTAGGATAGAAATAGTCCATTTACTAGTGCTAGGATTTATTTTCTGTCTAGGAGGTCTTTATTTAACAATGCATCCATTTTTTATTTTCTTTTTTTTACCCCCATACTAGGATTTTCTCTTGTATCGTGGAGGCAGTTTACAAACATAAATTCAGACCAACATCCAGACACGGAACAATTATTTGTAGGCCATACAAATACTTGTTCGCGGCCTCCAGTACTGCAACCCATTGCTAAGCTCCTGCGCCATGGAGCCGTCAAATCCCTTATAATTATTTTATCGTTGTGTTCCAGGTTGAAGGTGTTAAGGGGCCAGAACAATTACTGTTTTTTTTTGTGTATAAAACTGAGGTGTCAAACGAACTTATAGTCTACCTGTAGGTAAGTGGCTGCTGTTGCCTATTCACAGCTACAACCAACTTTAATCACAGAAAGCTAGCGAGGTGTTGTCACCACCACTGAGGACTTAGATGGAATGCCTCACAGTGTGTAATTATACTGGCTCTCTAAACCCTTCAGACCGGAACGCAGCAGTTCAGGCACTGCTATTTGGCGGATGATAGGTAGAGTGGTAGCCACCCAGGCGGACCTTTAGGCAGAAAAGGTATTCTACAACCTAGTAGTGATTGAGAGGCATTTCATTTTAACCGTCGAGATGACAAAAATTCGATGTATGTGCGTTCTATGTTGTATGGGTTGTAAGCGTTCCGATGTGCCAGTAATTTACTAAAGTGTGTGACCTTCAAATGGACAGGTCGGTGCCGGCGTACCTAAGCTGGATATCGTACCTGTCGTGGTTCCGGTACGGCAACGAGGCACTGCTGGTGAACCAGTGGGTCGGCATTGACTCCATCGACTGCACGCGCGAGAACTACACCTGCCCCGCATCCGGGCAGGTCGTACTACAGACGCTCAGTTTCTCAGAGGTAACTTGTATTTTTAACCGACTTCAAAAAGGAGGAGGTTCTCAATTTGAGTGTATGTATGTTACGCGATATCTTCGCAGATTGTGAACCAATTTTGATGATTCTTTTTTTATTATTAAACAGGTTATGCTTTAAGAGTGCTCCCATATAAATTTAGAGAAAAAACTTCACCCCTAAGCAAATAAATAACTTCTTTTTTGGCAATTTGAAGTCCGTTTTTACTTTTTTTAAAGTCATAATTATTAGAAGTAAAACTTCTTTGGTTGCGACTTGAGGGTAAATGAATTATTTTTTCGGAAGAAGGTAACGTTCAGTAAAATCTATAGTCCATTTCGTATTTATTAAGGCAGCGACTTACTATAGTATTTCGTGAGTATAACAAGTGTTATTTTGTACACATATGATATTATAATACAATTTTTAGAAGAGTAAGTAATTTAAAAATAATTATATATTTATAAGTATTTTAAGTAAATCAAAAATAACGACACGTATATTTTTTTATGTATGACCACGCATAACTTTTTACAGAGTAGTCCGATTTTGATAATTCTTTTTTTATTGAATAGGGTATACCTCGAAATTGGTTCCATATAAATTTGATCAAGATCTGACCAATAGTTTTTGAGTTATCTTTAATAATATATATTGAAGTCGGTTGTACAAAATTTTTAAAAGTAATAAAGAATATGTACATGAAAGAAATAAATATTAATGTATAAGTATATTATATTATTTATATTACACGCACAATTTTTTTCCACGGGGAAATGTCTACGCATACCCGCCTCGCGCCGGCAGACTCGCTCCGTTAAACCCCATGGTAATCCACCTTCCCACGGAATCGCTGTCACACCTCGCTCCCGGGAGCCTTCACATCCCCACCGGCCGATCTGCATTGCGATTGGGTAACTCTGGTGGAGTAGATTGCTTTGACGTTTGGTTTCGTTGTAATATTGTGTAAATGTATAAGCATCGATTATAGGCCCATATATTTTTATTATCATAATATGTACACAATATGTATATATGTATGTATGTATTATATATATGTATATATTACATTTATATACATTTTTGTTTTATTTTATTTTTTATTCTATATTGCTACACCTACGTCAAATTCTCACCACTCCATGGTTTAACATTGGTAGAGAATGCCTCAAGGCATTAAGTTTTGTATTCTTTTGTTTTAAGGAATGCAATGAAGAATAAATTAATAAAATATTGTTTCAAGTTACGAATTATTATCATAATAAATTAACATCATGCAGTTGCGGATTGATTCTCGTCGGCAAACGATTTCCATCAGATTCCAATCGCTCCATGTAGTGGCGGTGTAAGAATATCCACTACCCCATGTCTACAAACTAGGAGATGGGCAGCAGCGTCTTCGACAAACGAACACACAGTCCACCTGGATAGTAAGTGGATGCTGTGGCCCATAGACATCCTCAATTAAGAATCAAAATGCAGCTGCATTGTCACCCCTGAGGACTAAGATGGAATGCTTCATTTCCAGTAAAAAGGGTATCCGGTTCTCTACACTCACCATACGAAACACAGCTGTAACCACAATATAGCTGCAGCATGGCTCTACCACGTAAAAGTAATAACGATCGTCGACGAAAATAATAATAACAACTAAAAAATAAAAATAAACTGTGGTTACCAAGCTGCCTGCCAAGCGTGGTAACTATGGCAAATATCCCCCCTATAAGGCAATCTATGGGAGGCCTATTTTCAGTAGTGGACTTTTGATAGGCTGTAACGGTAACGGTAATGGTACAATCGCACAACTGGTCTATGGCATCTCCGCCGACAATATTTTGGCTGCGAAGAGAAGGGAGAGCGGCGCCTCGCAATGCCGACACCCCTCCCCCCGTAGTACCACCACCGACCGGTGCGGCCCGGCCAGATTTGCGCAGAATAGTGGTAGAGACGGTTAGGTCCGACGATAATTTAAAATCGGATGCAGATGTACATCCAATTCTAAAGATCTAGTTCCCGTGTCCGTCGGACCCATATGGGTCCGGCCCAAACTGGGTGCGTGTTCCAGCTTCTGCGGTATATGTTGTATCTCCGTTCGGAGCGGTCGATACTGTCGGTATATCCATCAATAACGCGGGGGATGCGGGTCTGCGGATTCGTATTCATCCATAATTACCGAGCGATTGGCTCCTCGCCATACCAACTAAAGTTCTGAAAGTAACGAATTAATGTATAACCGTATAATACGTTACTAAAAAACATAATTAAAAATTAAAAATTTTGTACAACCGACTTCAATATATATTATTAAAGATTATTGGTCAATAAGAATTATCAAAATTGGACAACTCTGTAAAAAGTTATGCGTGGTCATACTTAAAAAAATATACGTGTCGACTTGAGAACCTCCTCGTTTTTTTCGTCGGTTAAAAAATTTTTTTATACTTAGTACAGTCATGCTGCAGCAAAATTATGGTTGTAGCTCTTAGTTTAGAGAATGTAGAGTGTCGTAGACCAACGTGTGACAACGCATCTGCATTTTGTTCCTAATCTCTATATATAATGCTAGTCTATGTGCCGGAAAGTAATAAAGGCTACTTTTTATTCTCGAAATATGCACATTTACTGTAGGATAGACCTTGAGCGACCGATTGACCAAAAATACTGGTCTAAATTTAATTTTGTCAATTTTACGTCAATGACTTTTGCCTATAAATTTTATTTTACAGATTCAAGTAGGTATCTTAAGCTGTTTATATAAGTTTTGGTAAAGTTTTTTTTTACCTACTATATACCAGTGTTTGACACAACGCCACCTGGTGGTAAGTGGTGATGACTGAAAGACAGATACCGATCCACTCCCTTCCAGTCCAGTCCACTCGGTTGCCCATGGGTGACCAGTATAAGGAGGACTGGCAGTAGCCAGTATAGTTTGTTTATCATTCTGATATTTTAAAAAACATCCTTTTAATATTAACTTTAAAGTTTTAATAATTATTTTAATATTTGATTTTGCAGAAAGACTTCACGATGGACATTGTAAACATGGTGCTGCTCTTTATTGGGTTCAGATTCCTCGCGTACCTCGCACTCCTGTTCCGGACGCGGCGTGGAAAATAAATTTTGTTATATGGAAACATATTCTATGCCTTTCGTTGTTTTTTTAAATAAATATCAATTTCAAAAAATATAAATTATAACTGTTCACCTTTAGAATATTTTAACATAAAACAACATACCTGGCAGGGTTATTCGATTTTATATCGAATAAATGATGACAAAAACATAATAAGCTATCATCTTAGACGCTTTATTTCTTATTTTGGAACTGGCAATTACTTTGGTAAAATTTAATTTAGCAAGCTGTGTGGCTATTACACTAAAAGAATTTACTTAAGAAAAAATAGTTATTTTTCTACTTTCACTTAAGTAATATTTTTATTGCCTCGTTGTTCTAGTGGTCGTAAACGCGCCTGCTGATCATGTAGTCCTTGGTTTAAATTCCAGATCGGGACAAAATAAGTTACCACAGTACAGGAAGTTGACGATTAACAGTGTTTCACCTCAGTAAGTCGTAAAGCACGTAAAGCCGTTGGTCCTGCACCAGATCGCACTCCGGTCGTGTCGGATTACCGTCCCTTCGGACTATGAGAGTGAGGGAACAGAGAGTGCACCTGTACTTGCGCATACATTTGGGCACTACAATCACTGTAGAGACTGGCCAATTTCAATGGTAAAATTACTGAGAATATTGTTAGTAGTTTTACACGTCACATCACATTTTTATCACATTTTCATTATTTGTTCCTAACTATAAGCAGTCAAGAAAAGTGGAGCGTAAAATAATAATTTTAATATTTTTATTCTAATAATAAAATATACTTAAAGAATTATTTTTAATAGTAGTAGCCAACTTGTACCTGAGAAAAGGTCGGTTTTCCTCTAAGGTTTCGATGGTCCGCTGGCAGTTGCTTCGAGTTGAAACCAGTCAATATTGGCCAGAATAATATTCAATACTTAGAATATAATGTCATAATATATTTTCCCAATTTATTCATTATTCATATCACTTGTTAATTGACTTTATAATAATTATTTTTGGTTTAGTGTCTGTGCTGTTGTGTTAGTGCTGTTTGATTTAAATTGAAATTTTACCGAATTTATTTTTATATTTAAAATAGTTTTAAAAGCAATTAACTAATTTTAACGTAAAAACCCAATATATTGGCCTTAATGTTTCTATTATTTATATTTGTAATGACATTAATATAAGTATCTATATCTTGACGATGTTTATATGTGATTAAAACATGTTTAAATTTTTCCCCTTTTTATAATTAATTACGCTGTTTACTTAAAAGTCAGGAAAAGAACTTAAATGGTGAAGTAATATTTGTTATCCTTGTATTCAATTCTTTTATTATCAATAGTTTTGAACATAGAATAATATAAGTATTATAGTATTCTATGGTTTTGAAATATTGTAAATTTTACTTTTATCAATAAACTGTTATGTATATAATGTATTATGTAGCAAGGAGCTATGTAACATGTATATTTTTTATTTTAAACAACCGTTAATACTATTGCCATGATTAAATTTTGTTGTTGTTTTATTTAATAAAAAAAAGTATTTTGATAAGTTTTTTTACTCCGTACGATTGTCGTTCGTTTCGAGACATGCAACATCGAAATTTTCATCACAACAATGATAATAATTAAACATTTAAAAAAATATTTTTTGGTGATGCAGCCGAAGATGGTAAAGAGCACTTACTTTGCTTAACAAAAGTCTATTCACTCATACTTTAAAGACACCTGCATTACAAACGTATGGAAGGCAGATGCTGGCAAATTATTTCACTATTTATACGCTCCTTTCACGTGTTTATGTATTATGAACGACGACGATGACTAATGTATCTGTGACCTATTGTATCTAAAAATTATAGGTACTACTTCGATGATTTTATTCGGTTTAGTTTTTTGAAGTACAGTTTTTACTTTTATAACTTTAATTATGGTGGATAAAATTAATTTACCCCGGCCGGAGTGATCAGAAATTGGTTACTTAATTATAATTCAGCGAGAAGGACCAGCTCTGGTTTTGATCCTGGCGAAGGCCCAAAAATGGTGTGTTGGTTTAAATGACCAACTGCTGGTTGAGAGTTATTAAAAGGATGATTTTACGTAAATTAATGGACTGTATGGTGCGGTGCGAATTTACTATTTCGCGATACTGCAAATGCTCCTAAATTCGGGCTACAGGAAGGATGTGAAGGAATGCATGTGCACTCACCTGGACTTGGATGGTTGGATGCCGGCTGTCTTCACACATATAAACTTCACAGATAATCGCGAAATATAGCAAATATTTGTATACTTTACTATATTTTTGTATAGTTTAATATTTAAATTACACCACGGCGGGAGCGATGACGCGATATATAGGCGATGCGGTTGATAGCGTGTCTTGCAAGCTTGTGAGAACCCCGTTTAACACAAGAGTGCACATGCTACGCAAAAAAGGCGGTAGATAGGAAACCCGGGAGTGGGTTTTGCTATTGAATAATAATTAACGAATCTCATAAGCGTTAGGCGGTAGTTGCAAAGTGGCGAACAAAACATTTGACCCTTTTGAGTAGACTAAGCAATATTACAAGCTCAAGGCAGTACTAGCATATCGTCTTAATAGTTTGCATTAAAAAGTTCATCCCTAATAGGGAAAAGTTTTACCAAAAAGTTCAACTAAAAGTTCCATAAAAAATTACCAGTAATGATAGCAATACTTAACAAATTTCTACCGACTTCAAAAAGGAGACGGTACTCAATTCGACTGTATGTTTTTTTCTTCTTTTTTTATGTGTGTTACCTCATAACTTTTTTCTGGGTGAACCGATTTCGATGATTCTTTTTTTATTTGAAAGCTGGTGCTTCTTATGTGGTCCCATATAATTAATTTGATCAAGGTTTGACCAATAATTTTTGAGTTATTCTTAATAATTTATATTGAAGTCGGTTGTACAAAATTTTTAATTTTTAATTATTCTTCAACATTTTGTTAAAAAAATTGTAAAATTAGATAACTTGGGAGGTATATCTTACTTAAATAAAAAGAATCCTTAAAATCGAATATACCGCGGCGTAATATACGGTGAAAATAATATTTTAAATGGCGCCAAATCGAAGTTACTTACATCATAATTTGAACTGAGAATATAATAAATTAAGTAACATTATTTATCGCCAGACTAATTATAATTGATTCATCTTCTACAAGTAAATATTTATAATTTATATTATGCAGTATAATTTATTAACATAACATTAAAATACACAATATTTATTACCATAATAAAATACTAAACTTAGAACAAATTATCATACAAGTCCTACTCCCCGCGGTATAATGCCAAGAACGCTGGCTGCATTTTCTCGCTGAATGGTTATACTTAGTCTTTGAGCTAGAAAAGATCAATCTCTCTTATTATCAGCGGCGACGACAAGTCGTGGGTACAGTTCCTTTAGGAACTACACCGCACGCGGACCACATGGACCGATATTTTCTACAGCAAATGGCACAAATATTCTCCTATAGAGAGACACTCATACTTGCGCCACTTACTCAGTTGTGTCGCCTGGCATATAGGCCGCAGGTGTAAGTAGACATTTTTGCAGGGAGGCTGCCAAAGTCTACGCTCGTGGCATCCCTCATTCTTGGGTTTTACCTCTCTTTCAAGGGACCAAAGTCATACCGTCGGATCTGCCATCGTCTCTTAATATTCCACAAGGCTCTTAAACTGAGGGAAAATTGATAGATACGAAAGCTCTTCGGATAACATCGTTCAGAGAACCGTGACGGACTGATTGGACAACCTCCCAGCACATTTCTCACATGAATGTTCGTGGAGCCTCTAACTCGTTGACGCCGCTACCACAAGGGCACATACAAGAAGATAATATTTTAAAATAGTAAGAGTGAAATGGGGTTTAAGATATACAATTTATCAACATGGTTTAAAATCTGATCAAATTTTGTTTGTATAAAACAATTTTTACAGATTTTTCGCGTTTAATTTTACTTATTTTTAATTAAATTTAAAATCAAATATATATAAATATAAGAAACCATCTAATTCATCTAATTTTGTTTTTAAAACAGGTTTAAAATACTGTAGAAAAATAACGGATCACCTAGCAAGTATAGCATTTACGCACTAACAGCTTTTACTCTGGAGAAATATATTGCTAGAACTAGATAAATTACTGGAAACCCGTCGTCCAGGGACCAGACATTCATTTTGGATTACAAATTTAAATACTCTTAATAGGTTAAATTCCAAACTGAAAAGAGCTGGACCTAAGAGGTCACCCTGCTGGCCTGCCCTGCTCTCGGAGACAATAATATGGTCCTCAGTATTTTAACTGTAACATTGTCAAACGTAAAGATAAGTTTTGGGGATATTGTTAGTCATTTTTTTCTGCGGGGTTACGCTATCATTAGCCTGTAAAATGCTATCGCTGAACATGGATCTCTCAAGTTAAAGGGGGGATTTACATTATAATTAAAACAAACCGACGTCCGATGCTCCGGGAAGTCTGCCGTCTGTGAACATGTTCCGTCAGTGGGCCGTCCCCGCCATCACATCAGTTTTGATAACTACAAATCCTCGCAAAAGAACACCGATTCTTACCCCGAATGACTCACGAGGCTATTGCCATAAAAATATTTTTCATTCATTCATTGCTCCATCACAGTCTATCAACAGTCTGCTGCTGGTTATAGGCCTTCATATTCATATTATAGTTAATATCAGGGAGATGCTATCTCATGTTTATTTCCCTCTGTCGCCTCTTACAGAACCCATGGGATCATAATATGGGATATTGGACTGTCTTACGCCGCCACTACAAGGGTACGGATAGTATTTAGAAAATATTGCCTTCTTTTCAGTTTTCTACCCTATTTACATTTTTAATGGCCAAGTATAGCGAACTATACTTGGCCATTAAAAATGTAAATCGCTAAACCGAAATCCATGCGAGCGAAGCGACGGGGAAAAGCGTGACTAAAATACACTAGCTGGTAAAGTAACATTGTGCAATAATTGCAATTAAATGATGTCACGTATAATATATTACTTTATTATATTCATAAGTCGTTAACTATTTACCTAAGCTACATAAGTTGTGTTGTGGTTATAAACTTAGTAATTATTAGGTATGTATTCAATTACGTTCAAAAATTGCATTAAGTTTGTAAAAAGTGAATGAAGATGAAATTAAACAAAAATATCGTTTTTCGTGAATTTATTTTCCCTCTTTCTTCCCTACAAATGTATGAATAAAAAATATTATAACATGAAATAAATGTTTCACAATATAAAAAAAAAATGTAAACTTACAGCTTAAGTATTTGTTATTTATGCCACAAATGTTAAATTTTGTAACAAACATGGATTTAATACAATTTTTTTATAATATGAGTTCTTATGGATTTAATACTATTAGAAATTATTTTGGAGGTTAATTGTTAAAAATAATAAAAGTGTGAGAGCGGATGTTCAACTTGTTCTCCTGCTTACGCAATTAATAATTATTAGCAATAAAACAGCGTACTGCACTATACATTCAGTATAGGGCAAATACCACGTGGTAGAGCCATGCTGCAGCTATATTAGTAGTATAGTTGTAGTACGAATGAGTCGGCTCGACCGGGGAAGTACCACGCTCTCGCAGAATACCAGCGTAAAATAGCAGCTTAACACTGCTGTGTTTCGTATGGTGAGTGTAGTGAACCGGAGACCCTTTTTACTGGAAAAGAGGCATTCCATATTAGTCCTCACGGGTGACAACGCATCTGCATTTTGATTTGTAATAGAGGATAGATGTAGATGTCTATGGGTCACAGCAACCACTTACCATCAGGTAGACTGTGTGCTCGTTTGTCACCCTATCCTATAAAAAAATTACATTTCGACCATACCGTAATGTCCCCATCACAATCACACAGTAGTGTAACGTGAGGGACGTAATTACATAATAACACCAAAGTATGCAAACCAACAGCAACACTACCCATCTCAATGTAACAAAGGGGAGCCTCTCAGCAACACGATCTTCTTTGCCTACACTAGAAGTATGATTACAACGAACAGAACCACGATACTGTCATTCTACGAATCTTACTCGTAGAATGACTAAGGAAGAATCTTAGTACGTAGGTAATGTTTTAGCAAAAGTACTAGGTCGGGGAAAAAGTTTCTTCGTATTTTATATACAAATTCAAGTTTTTTTTTCAAAGTTTCATTACATTTAATTATAATTTTTATGTGCTATTCTGTTCGATAACTTGTTGCCATCTTGTAGGTAGTGACATAATCCCGTTGCTGTAGAAATCTTGAGATTTTTGATAAAAAAATAAGACAAGTAGTTTTGACAGTCATCTCTTGATGTTAACCTAACACTACCCAAAGAATTCTGAAGAGACCGAAACAGGTGAAATTCTGAGGGTGCAAGGTCAGGACTACATGGTGGATGCAATAACACTTCCCAACCAAGCACTCTCAATTTTTGCTGCGTGGCCAACGATGCGTGTGGTCTGGCGTTATCATGATACATACATGATAGGAGCTTGACTACCCTTTGACCATGATATTTTTCGCACATTTTTGTCGTAGGTGATCCATTTTTCATCACCAGTGATCAATCTTTTCAAAAATCTTTCGGTTTCATTACGTTTCAATAGAGAATCGCAAATGAGTACACAATTCATTAGGTTTTTTTCAGTGAGCTCGTGTGGTGCCCAAATATCGAACTTTTTTGTATAGCCAGACTTATTCAAATGGGTCAAAACTGTTTTGTAGTCAATCCTCAATTCCTCGGCTATGTCGTAACTACTAATATGCTGATCATGCTCCACTATTTCAAAAATGACATCGACTTTATTCTATATATTATTATGTATAAGGACCAAAGCGAGCTGCATCTTTGACATCAAAATTCCCATACTGAAAACGCTTGAACCAACTTTGTGCTACTCTTATGGCTGATTTACATAGGAACAGTAACTGGCTCCAAATTCGAGGCAAGTCAGTGCTGACCCGCTACTGGTATAATGTAAATTGATTTGGAGTCAGTACAGCACTTTCGCGCCAGTGCTGACTTCAATATTCCTGTTTGAATATTTTGAAGTCAGTCGACTCCCCCCGCCACCCACGCCAGTGGTATTAACCTTGTCTAAACGACCAAGTCAGTACTTGGTGAGTCGCTGGCGCTGCATTGTAGGGTGACGTTACGTCAACAACAAAGCAGAACCTCCAGTTTCTTTTCTGTCGTCTATTCATTTTCTTATCAAAAGTCATTTCTTTTTAAATATCTCTTCTTCTAACATTCCTGTAAACTCTTTCAACAGCAGATAGGAACATTTTTTCTCAATAAATATTTCAATCTTTGTAAATTCTGCCGTTTCCGTGAATGCATTTTTCCCACTGACTTCAATAACGTGCCTAAAGAACCCTACAGAAGTTACCACGACTACTGACTGCGTGTAAACAGTGCGAGTCAGTCCTCGGCGCCAGCACTGGCGCCTGTTACTGACCCCGTGTAAATCAGCCTTTACTGACACTGCATTAGATCTATAAACGTCACAATTTTTGTCCCTTTTTTGTAATAAAACTTCACAATGTAAATGTCTTCGTTAGATTCACTCATTTTGTCGGACGGAAGAACAATTGAAAAATGACGGGAAAGTGTTTTTTACTTTTTAGTTTTCTTTTTCTTAATGTCTTATATGTATTGATATAAAAACCAGACAAATGCAAACAGTACAACCAAAGAAATTTTTCTTCAATTTTATACAAACAAAATACGAAGAAACTTTTTCCCCGACTTATTATTACCCCAAAGGCATAATAACGACAGTGGGACTCGTATAATTACCGACTGATCCCTCTTATACTGTTAGAACGAGTGGGAGATTACAGTTCTCTTTTCTTGTATTTTTAACCAACTTCAAAAAAGGAGGAGATACTCAATTCGACTGTTTTTTTATGTGTGTTACCTCAGCACTTTTTTCTAGGTGAACCGATTTTCATGATTCTTTTTTTATTTGAAAGCTGGTGCTTCTCATGTAGTCCCATAAAAATCGTTCTGATCAGTAGTTTTTGAGTTATCCTTAATAATGCGTGTTTAATTGACTCCGATTACATTGACGATGTTCTCATTTTATGTATTGAAGTCGGTTGTTATTTATTATATAATATATATTAATTATTTTTAATTTTACCACTTGTTTTTTTTACCTTCATTCCTAATAATAGATACTATTATTTTTAAATCGGAGCTTTAAAATGTAAATATTTTCCATTCTAATGACAATAAATGGTTCTTATTCTAAAAAGATTTCGGTTCTGATTTAAAGTAATAGACTTTATGTCTGTAGATTTTCCGGCAATTTTTAATTTAATTTTATTTCTTAAACAAGTAACACTTTTTTGAATCAATTTTAAACAAAAAACAACTTTTACTTTTTAAGGAAGTAAACTGATAAAATGATGTTACAGCCCACTTAACCGTAAGTGGATGCTGTAGTATCCATCCGTATCTATCCTCGATTAAGAATCTAAATGCAGATGCGTTGTTACCATTAAGGACTAAAAAGGAATGCCTCTTTACGTTCTCGTCACTAATCATACTAATGTCCTCTAGAGCGAATTTCGGTCTACTGCTCTGATACGACCGGAGAGACATCAGGCGCAAGACCAACGGATTTACCTGATTTCTGAGGCACGGGTGTGGAACACCGCCAACTACCTGACTTCGGGCTGTTTCTGAGAATTTCTTGACAGTAAACTGATTTTGAGTTGGTGAGTTTTGACATGTTACGGTCACTAGACCAACGAGGCAGCACTCACTCACTATACGAAATATACAGCAGCATTACGCTGCTACGTCACGCTGGTATATGATACTAATCACCGCCAACCCGCCGCCCATTAACATCTGCAACACCAGAGGAATAAAATAGAATAGCATAGAATAGAATCATTTCTACTCAATATAGATTATACATGTAATTCTTATTGAAAGTCATTTTTTACTTTTACCAACATAAACATAAACACTCACGCCTGTCACCCAGAGGGGTAGGCAGAGACTAAGGACTTCCATTTGGCACGATCCTGACACACTTCTCTCGCCTCCTTTACATCCATATATCTACGCATACACGCTTTTCCACTGGTTCGGAAAAAAATCTCTGTCCTGGGAGAACCAGCAAGAAACTCAGCGGGACTTTTTTTTCTAAACCATAATTTACAATAAAATATAGAATAGAAGATGCGTTGCCGGTCTTTGACGAGGGGACCATAGATTATAAAAATAAGGGTAACGAGTTAAAATAGCTAAAGTGACTGAAGAAACAATAGGTGGATGGATTCTGATTTCATCACGTTATGTGGGTGAAGAATTCAACTCTGTTGGCTAGTTATATTACGTTTAACTTTGTAGGGATTTGCCGCTTTTCTTGCAAAATCCACGGAGGCTTAAAGTAGAGAAGTGTTATTGGAAATTTCTCATAAAGACAAAAAAAGTAAACAGATCAAAAAATATATAAAAACATTAAACCGTTACCGTTACAACCTATTAAAGTCCACTGCTGGACATAGACCTTCCCCATAGATTGCAACATAGAGGGGATATTTGCCATAATTGCCACGCTTGGCTAGCGGGTTGGCAAGCGCAGTTTTTTATTTTTAGTCGTTATTAGGAAGACGCTGCTGCCCATCTCCTGATTTGTTTCCCTCTATCGCCTCTTACTACAGCCACGGGATGATGTGGGGTAGTGCATATTCTTACACCGTCACTACACGGTCAATAAAAAAACATCCATAATACACAGGCAGGTAGCTATTTATTTAAATGTTAACCCAATTTCCCTTCAATAGCTCGACTATCTGACTGCACATGAATATGGCAGGGGTATTAGACCCTACAGACTATAACTAAGTTCCCTAAATGTAGAAGTCCCTACCACCGCGAATACCTTAGCCCTACCATATAAATATACATAAATAAATTAGATAAGTGCGAGATGTCTGCACCATGAGACCTAAGGTAACAAACGGACAGAGACAGAGTGTCAAGGTTTAAGTGATAGCGTTTTCTCACTGCCAGTCAGGCAGACTCACAAGACTGATCAGGGGTTCTGATGGCTAAAGGCTGCAGTGAGAGGAAGACCAGGTTTACCAGGAGTATCGGCGATAATAACGAAGTCGTGGTCCAGCGTTGAAAAACAAAAAACATTAAACATAAGAGTCTATTTCACAGAAGTTTCAAAAAAATGCAAAAATGTTGGCCTTTTCTCCTAATAAAAATTATACTTGCTCGCGGGGTACCGTACCTACAGATTAATGGACGTGGATCTGGCGACTGTTTGACATTCTATTCAGAAACAATGAACTCAAATTTCATAAAAGTAATGAGTAGCCGTGGGGTAATGTTGAAGAATCCATTGCCTTCACTCGTCCCGTAGGTGACATAAAGAGCGACTATTAGAAATGCTAGAAGAATCTTATTTCTTCCGATAGGTTGCGGTGTATCCCGTTTACACTTGACGTGAGTACCCAGACCGTCGTCGGAAATCAGCGTTAAAGGTGCGACACGTCTGGTCCTGTAATCGCCAATCAGCTTGTAAAGAGTTAATATTAACTACAGCGGAAACAGCTCATGCCAGCAGTGGTCTTTCGTTAAAGAAGACAGTCGTATCACCATTACCTTGCTGAGTTCTTGAAAATCTTTAGGTTGCTTCACCTCACCGCTGAACACGTAGGATCAGCACTTAAAATTGCATTTGAAATTTCGTTACAGCCGCTGAGTATTGAACTTGGGTTGCTCGCCTACTATGAATACACTATATATAGCATTATATTAATTAAAAATGTTATTATCCAGTAATATAAAAATCTGACACTGTTTGATGGCGACGTAAGAAACTTCATCACTACACTTCATCCCATAAGTGGCATAAGAGGCGACTTTGAGAAATGCCAAAAAGTTCACATGGCCTCCGACAGATGGTAGTATAGACATCCCATAACGCCAGACGTAAAATACCCTGACCGACGAAAGGTATCGAAAAAGGTGTGAGACGTCCGATACTGTGATCATCAATCCACCTGCCAAGTAAATCCTCCGTAAAACGGGCGGGGCCATGCCCAGCAGAGGACTTTTACGAGCTGATGATGATTATGATGATGATAAAAAATAAATACTTGTTTTATTAATAAAATTTAATAAAACAGTGAGAGAGAGTGAGAATAAATCTATTTGACGTATAGTTAACATTAGTCAATACAAAAATAATGTTTAGTTTTAATTAATCAAACAAAAATGCAAGATTTATAAGTATTTTAATGTTCGTTTAATAGCTTGAAAGCTTTTATTGCGGTTTCAAATGTGTTATCTTTTTACGGCTTTAGATCTCTAATGCATTGGCGATTAAAACAGTATTTTACCATTGGGATAAAAAAAAACAAGTTATCCGTCCACAATTATTTAACGTGGTCTCGAATCATCGTAACTGCTTCGCGAGGTCACAGAGGTATGTAAGCATTACTATGAGGAGCTGAATTCACCGCATAACGGTATAAAGGACGTGGTCGCATTCCATAAAGGGATCCCATGACGTTGACGCTGAGGGCGAGCACCATAGGGTTTTAGTTGGTAAGAGTCCGACGTAATATGCCTGCTTCTCCTAGAGCAGGCGAGTATCCATTTCCCCGGGTAAAAAAAGCAGTGGGAGGTGGTTGCTTATAGTGCTGCGGGTCACAGTTTCAATCCCCGGACGTTACAAGTACAGGCTTTTAATACGTGTCCCTAGTCAGGCTTTCCATGTGTATTTTATGTATGTTAAAGGTCTACGTTACAGAGAACTCATAGTGTGGGGAATTTTTTTCAAAGAAGTTTTTATGTGCAATTAATGTACATAAAACACTTAAAAACGATGCAGGAGAAATTACTTGAATGGAAATAATTTTCATGCTTAAAGTTAAGACGGTAATAAAAACAATGGTTTATAATACCACTTTTCAATGTACATACTATCTTTATATATAAAAATTACGTGTCACATTGGTTGTCTGCGATGAACTCCGAAATGGCTCAACCGATTTTAATGAAATTTTGTAAATGTGCTTGCTCCAACTTGAGAGATAGGATAGTTTTTATCCCGATAAGTGACCCTCAATATTTTTTATTGCGAATTTAAAGATTTTTTTAATGGAAAAGGGTCGTCGGAAAGGGCAGAATAAAGTCTGCCTAGTCAGCTAGTGGAATATAAAATATCATTTGCTTATTCGATTGCAATATACATTTTTAATTATTATAACAATGGCTTTGTTATTATTTATTAACGTTTGCATTTGCATTGCGGTTATCAAACGTGTACGCATTACGACCCTTATGCACAATAATTTTCTAATTCAAAGGGACGTCTATATTGGTTTTCTCTGTCTAAAATCGCCGTACTCGTCTCTCACTTGTCATTCATCCTCATTGCCGTCTTATCGTTCCGCGACAAGGCTGCGCTGCGCCCGCGAGACAATGTTGTGTTCCAAAATTCAGTAAAATTTTTGAGTGTGAACTTTTAAAAATCCGTGACAAACTGTGATTTTGAAAATGAGCTATTCATCCAAAAACGATAAACCGGTAGTGAAGAATATGTCTAGTCTAACATCATCGCTCAATTCCTCTGATGTTCTTTCTTTTAAGGAAGAACCTCGCGTAAGTCTGCTCATATTGAGACAGTTTTCATTTTTGTTTTTTTTTTTTTTAAATAATAAAACTAATTATAATACGACTACACACGTACCACGTTTCCGACAATCGCTTCTATTTCTGTTCTGTTGTTGTTAAAATAACTTTTCAAAAACGTGCCCAAAACTCTTATTAACCGACTTTAAAAAGAGAAGATGGAGTATATTTTGAAAATTTAACATAGGAGGATCCTAAAGATAGGAATTTTAGGATAATAAATCGATTTTATAGATTTTTTTATGGAAATAGTAGTAGTCACATACAAATTCAAACAATATCAAAGGATAATTAAATTTTATATTATAAAAATATTCTTTTAGATACATACCTTACAAATAAAGTTTAGTTTTAGTTTAACATATAAAGTTATGCTAGTTACGTTAATTAAATAAAAAAAAAAATTAAATTTTATCATGACCGCTGAAAGAATTTACATTAAATTATTTTTAACCCCCGACGAAAAAGAGGGGTGTTGTATGTTTAACGTGTGTATCTGTGTATCTTTGCGTCTGTCTGTGGCATCGCAGCTCCCAAACGGATGAACCGATTTAGATTTAGTTTTATTTCTTTGAAAGGTTAATTGATCGAGAGTATTCTTAGCAATGACTCAAAAAAAATCCTTTCAGCCGTTTGAAGATCATCGGCTCTTTTTGTTTGGGGGCTTTCTAAAATTTTTAATTTATATAAATATTTCAAGTACCACCTACTCTGTACTAGATATTAAAAAGTAATTAAGTGGTGTACACATTTAAGTCAGGTATGTGTGTGTATGGTAGGTATGTAGTGGTGTACGCTTTTAGTCATTAATAGCGTATTTAAACAATTTTTGTTATAAAATATGTGTTTTTTTCTTCCCAAAGTTTACGTTGAATGATACAAATAAATGAAACCTTAAACAGACGGAACTTTCAAATCTAATTAGGTAACATATTTGAATTCAAAACGTTTGACCGTAATTTTTTTTCCTATTCACTTAACGCCACAGATTATAGTATTATAATACTGTTCGTGTAGAATAAAATAAAATATTTTAAACGTGGAAGAGCCATGCTGCAGCCGTATTAATAGTATACTCGTAGTTGTAGCACGAATGGGTCGGCTCGACCGTGGAAGGACCACGCTCTCACAGAATACCAGTGTAAAATAGCAGCTTAATGCTACTGTGTTTCGTATGGTGACTGTAGAGAACCGGAGAGAGAACGAGACATTCCATCTTAGTCCTCACGGCTGACAACGCATCTGCATTTTGATTCGCAAACGAGGATAGATGTAGATGTCTATGGGCCATAGCAGCCACTTACCATCAGGTGGACTGTGTGCTCGCTTGTCACCGTTATCCTATAGAATAATTTAAGCCGTGTGGTGGCAGCGTACGTGAATCCATCACCTCATTTTATCCCGTGGGTGCCGAAATAGTACCCAATCCCCCTTAAAACAAGAAAAGCCAGATGTAAGGATTGATGAGGATGCTGGTGAGGATGCATTTTTATTCAATATAGATTACAGTAATACTTATTAAAAGTCTTTTATGCTTTTATCACTGATTCGGAAAAAAACCGCAGCTAATTAACATACCTATTTAATTTTAATAAAATGTTACATTTTAAATTCAATATTATAATGAGATGTTAATTTCATTATAATACTTATTATTACATTCATTTTATTATTACTATTAAATAGATTATAAGTATTGAGTTTAAAGAGATGATGAGTATATTTAATAAATTATATATTATACTCATCATCTCGTGCTTGTCCTAAGAGGCAACAAAGGGAAATGAAACCGCCGCAGATTGGCAGCAGCATCTTCCTTGTAACAACTCATAATTATAAAAAAAACTGCGGTCGCTAACCCGCCTCCAAGGACTTTTGATAGGTTGTAATAAATAATATTGAATTTGAAGTCATAAATTAAATCAGTTTGAATAACTTTAATGAACGCTTAATCTTTATTGATAAGAAGCGTGTAGCATGTCACCAAGTGTCATATTTACTCTAATAAAAACTACTTTTGATATAGGTATATATTACCATAATGAAAACTTTAACGTTTTAAACCTTAGAGTAATTACATACATAGATGCATAGAGAGAACGTACAATTCTACATAAATTGAGTCAATATACTTGTTTCGCTTTTTCCAATTTAATTTTCGAATAAGGCAAAAAGATGTTGCGTGTAATTTATGCGTCTTTGGTCTCTTTATACTACACCAAATATGAAGCTATACTCGTATCTTCTGATTTACTAGAAAAATTACATCCCTATTGTAGTAGTAATATGTGTGACGTTATTTCACAAGACATGACGTCTTTAATCTATAGTGATTTCGTTCTCAATGTTAACAACAATCGACATCGACATACTCGTTTTTGTTTATTTATTTTTATTACTCTATCATAATTTGACGTAGAAAATTAGTTTTAAGTCTAGGACAAAATTAATTTTGTCTTTGACTTAACTAACAACAACCTTGTAAAAGAAAGAAGGTGAGAATAAAATAGCTATCCTATTTTGTACCACGTAAAACGTTATATGCATAATGAGTTCAATTAAAAGAATTTTGTTCTTATTTTAGGGTTCCCTCTATGCTCCTAATTACTCTGAGTTTTAAACATTTCTTGCCTTCCACCAAAGCTTATTTTTGCTAATTACTTAATCGTAGTTTTATCGATAATGCAGATGTGTTTTATCTAAATCTATCCAAAAAAATTCTAGGTTATTTAGAATTTCGGCTTTCGTAAGAATGGTCACATCTCGTATCACCGTTCCAAACTTTTTTTACTTACTACAATCTCTCCTGGTGGTAAGTGGTGATGAAGCCCAAGATGCTAAATCGCACTGTCTTAGCGTAACACAAGCTTTGCCTTGAAGACGCCCAAAGGAGAGATGTCCCGCCGCGCCGACCGCCTGGTAGGCCGATGGTTATGCATACTCTCCGAAATGCATCCTATAGAAAAAACCTAAATGTCTTTTATTTTCGCCAAAATTCTTAATCCAGTATCTTGCTGGCAGGTATTACCTTAAGGATATATTTTTTATGTATCTTTGTTCTACTTACTATCGAGTACCACGATTACCAAATAGTCTTAAAATGTATAATTCACCATCATCATCATTACAGCCTCAAAGCCTACTGCTGAGCGTAAGCCTTCCACATACATTGCCTCAGTAGCCACACTTGGCAGACGAGTTGGCAACTGCAATATTTAGTTGCGATAAAATCCGTAAGATTTGTTTCATTTAATGCGTATTTTTTATTTTGAATTGTAATCACAAAGATGCTGCTGCCCTTATCTTGTTTCAATTTCCCACTGTCGCCTATTTTGACACAAACGGGATGATATAGAGTAGTGAACTCTTACTACACGCCCATGATATCATCGTGGGTGTCATGATTGAACAGTTTTTTTTTACAAATACATCAGAATTGTGAATTTATCTAGTACATTTTACAAGATAACTTAATTTGAAAATATAAAAAACCCCCGAAACAAAAAGAACTGATGATCTTCAAACGGCTAAACCGATTTAGATAAACCACCGCCAGAAAATCTGCTTTTAAATAAAGAAAACCGCACCCAAATCGGTTCACCCGTTTAAGAGCTACAGACAGACAGACACACACATAGCGGTCAAACAACACCCTCTTCTTGCGTCGCTGGTTGAAAATATAGGTATTAGTATTAGTGTTCATGTGGAACATGTAGTGCACTTTTTGCTAGTCGCGAATAGGTCGGCTCGATGGGGGAAGAGAATTCAATTTTGATCTGGTAACTGATAACTTTATCATGTTATTCAGGATTTATAATGGGTAAAATAATCTAATCCTTTGTCAAGGATGGTATGGATGGTAAACATATGTTTATCACTTAACATAGGTTACGCGCAGAAAACATGATAAGTATACAAGATGAAATTATTTAACTTTGAAATTTACAGTAGGTAGAGCACTACTGAAAAGTCACAGGTAAAAGATCGCGAGAGCGCCCGGAGAGAGCTAAAATACCAGGCCCGTACATTAGTTCAAATAATTGTTAAACGAATAATTTCAGATATTTTTATAAATGTTTCGTTTCGCAAGAAGTACGCAAAACATAAAAATATAAAGGATTTATACAATTAAACGAACTTTTTTAAGTGAAAACTTCCTTAGCAGCGTTGTGATTTGAAAGAAATGAAACGATAAAGCGACACTAAAAAGAGACAAATATATAAATCTGGAGAAAGGGATGGAATCTATACCAATATAATAAAGGGAAACACGTTTTTGTTTGCTTTATTATATTAGTTTTTTATTTAAACACGATAATATCTGGAATTACCAGTCCAATTTGAAAAATCTTTTTGTATTTTACGATTTAAATTCACAAGGAATAGAGGCTATCTAGCATTAGGCTATACCTCTCAGCTAGCCTTAAATATTGATTTTTGTTAAACAAGTCGGAATAAAAAGCGCTCCCGAACTGTTTAATCCGCGTGCGCTGGCGTAATGGTTAGTGATACGTAAATACTACGTAAAAAAAAGTTCACGATACTATAGTCCTACTTCTTATACATAAGCCACAATAAGGTACTTTGTGACAAAAAATATTAAAAATTAAAAAGTGATTTATGAGCGTTATTATTAGGCATAGCATAATTATGAATCCTTAGGAACGAAAGTTACTTCATCACCAAGAAAAATTTATTAACTAACTTAATATTACGAACATACTATTTGGATGCATAGTTTAAGAGATAAGAAAAATTAAAATAATTCAACACTCGGCTTGGCGCGCGAATGACGCCTATCCACCCGATGAGAACCGAAGTAGAATAAGCGAGGTGTCATGTGGCGCGGCTCAGAGCGTAATTGATATACGCGGGTGATACCGCGGGTAACAGCTAGTTCAGTATAAAGCGTTTCCTATTATCTCGGTCTCCTCTGTGTGCAGTGCTTTAAAAATGGCTAATATAACTTTTAAATGTTAAAATAAAGAATTAAAAAATTACAAATTTATAATTAAATAAATAAAATTAATCTACGATTTCGTATCTACCGATTTATATTCAATTAGTCTATTTTATGGACGACTTTGAGAGTCAATCAATTTTTTTTGTTTCCTTATTCGATAAAATGATTTTTTCTACAGAATTCATTGTATAGGTAAATCATTTTATCGAACAAATATTCATTGACTGCCGTAGATGTCGCTATTACAAAGCAATTTTCGTCGAAAGAAAATATTCTTTTCATTTAATATACTAAAATTTAGGCTCCACATGTCTAAAAATAAGGATTGTAATATTTATTTGTTATAAAATTAAACTTTTAAGTTATATCTTATGCCGCACTTGTGGTTGAAAATTATCAAATTAAATAAATCATTTGCTGTGAAATGTTTTTGTTTTATATTTCATTTCATTTGAAGATTTCACTTCACCGCGTGTGAACTGCACGCGTGCTTTTTTTGTCAATGTTTCTACGGACAGACTGACAGCTGCCTCGTTATCATTGACGAACGTTACCATCAGAGACACACATACATAAATTATTCACATGTTTTTTCATTGATAAATGAAACTAGCTTTTGAACGGAAATACTTTTTGTCCTGTATTGGAATACTCTCCTCTACCGTGAGATTTGAAGAAAAAAGATGTCATATGTCCTGTTCCATGACATTGAATACTTCGCAACGATAAAAAATTTACTTTGAAAGTTTTTATACTGAACGTTTTTATAATGATGTCTTCAGTAGGAAAGAGTTCAGTTCTATTTATGCTATGGACACAAATATTTTTGTGCTTTAAACTTTAATAAATTTTAAATAATTATATTTTTGATTTCTTCTACTTTTACATCAGCCCGTAAGAGTAAACTGCTGGTTATGCACCTTTTGTAGGGCGGATCTATCATAATCGCCACGCTTGGCGCCATCGCACCATTAACGCTTCTCTCTGTCACCGGACTGGATATTTCGTTTGGCGAATACTGGATGATTATACTGCTATCTATCGGAAGTCGAACATATCACGCGATAACGATATCGATAATGTATTCTTTTATGCCGCTACTAAATGGCAAATTTTATGTACGAGCATAAAATTTATTCTTGAACTAGCGACCCGCCCCGGCGCGGCGTCTGGGTGGGATGAATTAAAGTCGTGCCATTTAGTCAAAACTCACTTATTTTATCAATTTTTCGATATCCTAAAAAAAACTTCTATTTCTAACCGACTTCAAAAAGGAGGAGGTACTCAATTCAACTGTATATTTGTGTGTGTTGCCTCAAAACTTTTTTCTTGGTGAACCGATTTTGATGATTCTTCTTTTTAATTGAAAGCTGGTGCTTCTCATGTGGTCAAGGTCTGACCAGTTGTTTTTGAGTTATTTTTAATAATTTATATTGAAGTCGGTTGTACAAATTTTTTAATTTCACCAATTGTTTTTCGGAGTAAAGATAAACTTGATCACTCTTTGCATTGCTCTCTATCTGTTCCTAAAGTTTCATCGCAATCGGTTCAGGCATTTTGAAGAGTAGCCCGAACAGACAGACACACAATTTTTTTAAATAAATTAGTCATACCCCGAGTAGTGGCGGGTAAGAATACCCACTACCCCATATTTTCCTGTGGGTGTCGTAAGAGGTGACAGAGGGAAACTGAGACAGAAGATGGGCAGCAGCATCTTTCTGATAACAGTAAATTACAATAAAAAACTACGGTTGCCAACCCGCTCGCAAGCGTGGCAACTATGGCAATATACCCCCCATGACGAAAGTTACAAAAAGATGGCCCCCAGTCCCCGGCGGCTCCGATATTCCTGGCTACGGTGGCTAACATACAACGCACGCACCCTGAGAACTGACGAGAAGATCCTGGAGCTGGAAGAAGAGATAGACAAGTTGCGCTGGGATATTATGGGATTATCTGAGGTCCGAAGAGATGGGGAGGACACGGTAATCCTCGAATCCGGCAACTTGTTCTTTCACCGGGAGGGCGACCATCTGTCCCAAGGAGGTGTCGAATTTATCGTCGATAAGTCTCTCGTTAACAACGTAGTAAAGATTGTGAGTGTGTCGACGAGGGTTGCGTACCTTATACTCAGAATCACCAAACGGTATTCGTTGAAGGTCATACAGGTTTACGCACCATCCTCGGCACATCCCGATGAGGAGGTGGAGGAAATGTATGAGGATGTCTCTAAAGCCATGCATTCCTCCAAAACCCACAATACGGTGTTAATGGGCGACTTCAACGCAAAACTAGGCACAAAAGAGAACGGCGAGCTGAGGGTAGGAAAATTTGGAATAGGGCAACGGAACCCAAGGGGCCAGCAGCTGGCCGACTTCATGGAGAAAGAGGGACTCTTTATGATGGACTCTTTTTTCCAGAAGCTGCCCCACTGGATGTAGACCTGGTCGAGCCCCGACGGATAGACAAAAAATGAGATTGACTTCATTATGACGACTAGACGGCAACTGTTCAGTGATGTCTCAGTGATCGCGAGGGTAAAAACTGGTAGCGATCACCGAATGGTTGGAAGCACAGTGAACCTAAACGTTAAGTTAGAGAGGTGTCTAATGAAATCAACGCTCCGTCCCCCTCGTGCTCTAATCCAGAGTCCCGAAACCTTTAAACTCGAGTTACAAAACCGTTTTCAGTGCCTAGAATATTGCAATGCAGTGGACGATATGAATGACAAGCTCGTAGAAACTGTCCATGCGGTCGGAGCTAAGTTTTGCAAGACTCGCCGCAGAAGAACATAAAAACTCTCCGATCACACTCTTAATCTCATGGTTGTTAGACGGGAAATGAAGCTCCAGTCTTCAGTAGATTTGATAGCATACTATATATAGATTTGATAGGACTGGAAAGGATACGGCATTAACATCAAAGGCGAGTACATCACTCACCTTCGATTTGCCGACGATACAGTCCTTATGGCAGAATCGCTGGAGGACCTAAGCACTATGCTCAATGACCTCAATAGTGCCACCGAACGGATAGGTCTTAAGATGAACATGAACAAAACAAAGATCATGTATAACGTCCATGTCACACCTATGCCGGTAGTTGTTGGGAGCAATAAACTCGAAGTTGTTGACGAGTATGTTTACCTGGGACAAATAGTCCGACTAGGTGAGTCCAATTTCGACCGAGAGGTCAATCGACGGATTCAACTCGGCTGGGCAGCATTTGGGAAATTACTACACATATTCTCGTCAGGTATACCTCAAAACTTGAAACGAGACTGTACAACCAGTGCGTGCTGCCAGTGATGACTTATGGAACTAAGACGTGGTCCTTCACTGCTGGCCGTATGAGGAAGCTCAAGGTCGCTCAGCGAGCTATGGAGAGGGCTATGCTCGGGGTTTCTCTGAGTGATAAATTTAGAAATGAGGATATCCGCAGTAGAACCAGAGTGACCGACATAGCCCAACGGATTAGTAAGCTGAAGTGGCAATGGGCCGGCCATATAGCTAGAAGAACCGACAACCGATGGGGAAAAAAGGTTCCACATGCCAAAAGCATTCCTTTGGGGAGGCCTATGTTCAGCAGTGGACTTGTGAAGGGCTGTAATGATGATGAAATGATGAAATTATTCATGTCTTAATAGCATACAAATAGGTACAGTAAGTCACCCTTATTCTATAAAAAAAAGTAAATGCACTTGAGCTAAAAATAAGCTAGTTATTTCTATATTACAGACGAACACTTCAATTTATATTTATATGTATAGATTAAATTAAGTATTCATCGGCGACTTAAAGATTTTATTAATTCTATTACCAGTCATCAAATATTTCAACAGATTTTTCCTTATGTTTTAATTAATCTATTCTTTTTATGTCGTATTCGGTCATGTAATAAACACAAAATAATGAAAAGCTGTCACGCAAGAGTCTCAGAAGCTCAGGTGATGTGCGTTGGCCTTGCATAAAACCGTAAGGTTAGTTCAGAAGGTTCATAAAACAGCTTTTATTAGTAAAACCAATTATTATCTTAGTTTCGCTCACATACAGTTAAGTTCTTGTAAAGGTATCACGGTGAAGTCCAGACGCTGTTCCTGCAGGTTCGCAGACAGTCAGCTATACAGGTATACAGGTCGGCCGGTGATGATGACGGCCGTTGTAGGATGGTCGGCTAACAGTCGGTTAGCTCACGACTTTAAGAAGGTGGTAGATATATTTTGAAAGTAGGTAAGAACGTTCAACAGTCAAAATTAAAATAATCATCAAATATAGTACGTGAGGGTAATATGGTCATCCGGTTAATATGTTCACTTTCTTATAACTCAAAAACTACAGCCTTGTTTGCATAGATGGCTCTATGATACGATAGCTCTTCATCAGTCAATCAAATAATAAAAGGTCAAACGGGCGCTGCTTCATCGACGCCATTATGATAGTTGACATTATGTTAATATTTTAGTCGGTTTTAGTACTGTGTAGTGTAGTTAGTTTTTTATAAGTTGATTTTTCGAATATTTTTCTTTTTATCTAATTTTTTTCTTAATATATTAGTTATAGTAAACGACCATGTGTTTTTGTCTTTGACTTCCTCCTAGTTTAGGTTTTATAGAGCGGTAAAGCTTAAGGTGACCGTAATATTACTTTCACGTACCTTACCATTTATTTCATCTGTTCTTCGATTTCCCCAAAAAAAATATCATGTATTATTATGGAAAACATATAACCTAGATCGCTTTTAGCGTTGCGTTCTAGCGTAGCTCTATCCGTTCATCAAGTTTCATCGCAATTGGTTTGGCCGTTCCGAAGATTAGCCCGGACATACAAATAGACTGACTGACGAAAAATTTCAAAATGGTTATTCATGTCCAATAGGATGCAAATGACCCTTTAGTTTAAAAGAAGTCAGTTATTTATTTATTACAGACCATTAAAACTTAACTAATTACGTCGTTTATTCTATCTTATAATTACAAATCTTGTCGAATAATTCTATGTAGTATCTCAGTAAAAATAACAAAAATGCAGATAATGCGAAGACTAGAATTGTCCTCTGAATTTTTATTATTATGACCAATGGGTTGAAATGAACTCGATGTTAAAATTAATTACTTACATTAACTTCATGTAAAACTGTATGTTGTCCCAACTACCATTAAAATTGCTACCATTTTAAAATAAGTTAATCTCTTATAGACATAATAAAGACACTGATTTTCTCCTATAATTGGTAGTACATAGTAATTTGTAGATGTAATGCATGTGTTAGATGTAAGTTAATATGTACAACTGTTGGAGATCCATAGAAATAGATAAATAAATAAATGTCTAATTTTATTCGTATTTAAACTGAACAGTCTGTGTAAAGTATAACAAATATATTTTACTACAATATACTCGGAGTTACACATCGTATAGAATGACGCACACTTACCAAGAGTCTGCGGCTTTTAGATCAATGATTCCTTAATGAATATCAAATTTCAGACTCTACAATACTACTTGATTTAAAATAACTGTAATGCTGTAATCATATACGGTGTTTGTTGAGTTACAAAAGAGTAAACTCGATTTTATTTTTACGTATGTGTGGACTTGAAAGCCTGTAACGATGACGATGATAATAATAAACAAAAATCCAGCAGTTGTAGCTCTGGGGCTAAGAGCTCGTTGTAAATTTGACTGTACGCGAGCAACCCGGGCTTAATCCTCGCCGGTACCAATAAAATTGATAACTGCAACTTTTCTGATGTGCCAAGTACCCTGCAGTGAAGGAAAACATCATGAAGAAACACATATCTGAGAATTAAAAAAATATTTCGGAAACATGTGAAGTCCGAAAACGCATTGGGGCAGCGCGGCGGACACCTAAAAACCACTCACTGATGAAAGGAGGCCTGTGCTGTGGGACGTATATAGGCTGTTACTTTACTTTTTTCCCTTTAAACAAAAGTCCAAATAAGAACGAGAATAAAAAATGAACAAAATAAAATGCTTGGGAATCTTTTGTAATTTTTGCCATTTTTGACAACTCTTGGTCCATGAAAATGCGATTTAGGTAGGTTTTATTCCATCTACTCCATAATATAGAGCTCACTTTATTTCAATTATTAATTTTATTTACTTTTGTAAACAAATTACACGTTGTTTCCGTGACCGACACGGCAAAATCAAACCGGTTTGTTATTTAAACCAGAGTTCAAACGCGCCAACCAACAAATGCAATGTTGCATGACCGAGCGTGTTGTCATTTAGGTTCGCTGTTTAGTATAGTTCCATACAAAGTGCTATATTTGAATTTTGTCGTCGTACAACAAAATGTACACAACATTTGTCGTATTACGACAGTGAACAGCCCTCAATGATATGAAATATACTTAAAAACTAGCTTTTATAGGCATTGTCAGGGTCGGCGTGCCAGGTTGATCATTGTGCTTCAAAAATTGATTACCGGAAAGATATACGAAGAAAGCAACTTGAAAGAATTCATTTCTACTTTCGTATTTTATATGTTCTAATTATGACATTTATTGCGGTGTTTTTTTTGTTCTCTTATCACATAATATATCACGAACTTATACAGCCAACTTTATTCACAATTTAAAAGTGCCATAACAAATAATAATATTTTCTTTATATGCAAAGCACAGCCTTCCTCCATTTCTTAGAACGTAATGGAGCAGAGAAGAAGCCACTTCGCTCTGTAGCAACTCACACAGAGTTGAGTGAGACACTACAGTCCACTGTGTGATCGCTCAGTAGTCAAACGAATGTAGACAGTAAAGTTTACTTAGTTTAAGGGTTCAATTCTAAGGTTGGCAGCTACTTTTATCACCACGCAGCACCGAGCGAGTGGGTGAGGAGGGCAGACATGCTAAACCTCACCATTTAGTGGGTATGGGTTCGGCATTTTACGAATAGGAATTCGTCGATTCGTATAGCATTCGTTATTTTGCAAAATGCAGATGTTGGCTTTAACACTGAACATTTCGTACTGTACCGTACCTCATCATACAAAAAACTATAGGTATAACCAATCTCCAACCAACATTACTGATTTATTTTGTATCAGGTTTTCAATACTAAAATATTACACACATACTAACTTTTTTTTCTACTTCCACTTTTTATCAGTTGCCAACGTGCCTTATATGCGCTTGAAGCACATAGAAATAAAAACCAGTTGATTTAAAAAAAATATTCAAATTAAATAACTTTTTGGCAAAACAAGATAATCTTTCCACGCTACACGATAGAAATGATCTCGTTTACGAAATATTTTTTTTCTAATTTTTTATTAAACAACTTAACTAATTTTATGGATTTTATCGCTTTTGATTTTAACTTTTTAATTCCCGACGTACACGTTTTTAATCAACAACATTTTATTCCATGTATAGTATTTGCTTCGAGAATAAAGAAAAAAGAAATCTTTAGCTGTTTCGTTCGAATTAATTCTAGACTTTTTACAGTGTAAATATAAAATTTATTAATAATTCGACCACAGTACCTTCTATCCGGTCTTGATCAAGTGATTTTTTAGGTACTAAAGTAAATATAATATGAATATGAGTTATTTTGGTCCATCAGTGCTTATCGATCTTAACATAGTTATGACCCCTCGTTTAACAAAATTGAGTCGTCTCTCAAATATATTGTGATCAGAAATTACACGACCACTTATAGACGCACCAACGGTTACAAACTATTGTCTTAAGTTGTTAAAACTGCATATTATATTTATTTGGTCATACGAATACAACTTTATACTCTGCCTGGGAGCCTCTCTGGGAACATATCACGTTAGCTACGTTGTTCTGTTCCGGTTTAAAAGGCAAAAGATGTATGATTATACGCTATAAAGTATTTTAGTTTTTAGGGACAAAAACTGATAAGCCACTGGTAGCTTTCTCAGTATGGGACAGAAGACGTTCGTAGTGAAGAAGTCCCTTACTGTCAGGTGGACTAAGAACATATTTGTCAACTAATAATGCAATAAAAATATGAAGAAACGTTTTCTTCCTAGAAGACAAATACCATCCTCTTATCTTTATCTACCGCCAAATAGCAGTGTCTGATGGGTATAGAGGGCCGGTATAATCACAGAATGTAAGGAATTATATCTTAGTCCTCAGAGGTGACAACACGTATGCAGCCTTCTTCTTTCTGTTACATCCGCACTTTCGCACACATCCGCAGCCTCACCAGAATTAGCTCCCCTCCGCGGGAGAGGACATATCCTCCCATATTTTTCCCAGGCAAAGCGCGTTTGAACACATACGAGCCTTCCTACCCGGCCTCAATAGGTAAAAATTTAAGGAAGAACTGAGAAGAGTTGAAATCCTTCACTGCTTGTCAACTGTGTATTATAGAATAAAGATATTTTTCGATTAAGACTGACATCGTTATTGGAGCATTTTTAAACGTGGTAAAGCCACGCTGCAGCTATATTATGGTTGTAGCACGAATGTGTCTGCTCAACCGGGGAAGAACCTCTCACAGAATACTTGTGTGAGGGTAAGTTCTTTGTTTAAAGATAGCTGCATATGTGCATATACTGCTGTAGCCATCAAATGGACTGTTTTGTTTACCACTTCAGTTTTATTGAAAAGAGATCTGGATATGAATCTTCCTCTTATTTATTAAAGAGAGGAAGCAAGTACATACACTTTCGTGTTCAGGCTTGCAGTTTAGAAAGCTAGTGTTGTTACAGTCTGAGATATCACATTTTTCATCTTTGTCTGCAGAGGTGACAAAGGTTTGCGATGTGATTTATTAGCTAGTTTGTTTTAGTGTTATAAAATTTTTAAATGATTTGCTTTTGTTGCAGGGGCCTGTAGAAACAATTAATTTTGATAAAAAACGTCCTCTTCCAAAAGAAGATCCGTTTTCGAGGAATTCGAAGACATTATGGGCACAACTCAGCCGTCTCGTCCATGCACATTAGTCTGGCGCGATGTTTCAGTTCATGTGAAATTGAAAGACGGCAAACTGAAGAGACTCGTGAATAATGGTGAGACTTATTTTCGATTCCATTTATCTCAAAAGTCTTTTTAAGAACAGAATATTATGGATGTTATTTCGTCGTAGTATAGTTTGATTCAAAACTTGTTATCAAAGCATTATATTTAATATCCAGTATTCACAATATAAGTTAGCGAAGCCGCCGAGAAAAAGTTCTCTAGTGGCAACCTCGTACTGGCGAAAGAAGTGCAGGCAAATTAGGACTTTGGAAGTATACAGGTTAATTGTTTTACGAAATGTGTAGTATTCGCGTAAATTTAAGATACGATCCACCTAGATTTTTTATAGAATAAGGGTGACATA
This sequence comes from Parnassius orleans, assembly GCA_029286625.1. Taxonomy (NCBI): domain Eukaryota; kingdom Metazoa; phylum Arthropoda; class Insecta; order Lepidoptera; family Papilionidae; genus Parnassius; species Parnassius orleans. The sequence goes on from JAGSMP010000051.1 coordinate 2,679,940, forward strand.
CGAGAATGGTAAGTGGATGCAGTGGCCCATACACATCTACATTTATCCTCAATTAAGAATCAAAATGTAGATGCGTTGTCACCCCTGAGGACTAAGATGTAATGCCACGTTACCGGTATAAAGGGCCTCCGGTTCTCTACACTCGCCATACGTAACACAGCAACATTATCTGCTTTTTTAGACTGGTATTCTGTGAAAGCGTGGTCCTTCAACGGTCGTGCCGACCCATATAGACCCATTCGTGCTACATCCATAATACGTACAACATGGCTCTACCACGTCTGAATTATCACTATGTGGACTGTTAGTTCGTTTGCTACTTTGATATAATAAGCCTTCAAGTAAAACTTACTTCTTTTTAAATGGCCGGCTACGTACTTGCAATTCTTCCGGAGTTGCAGATGCTCATGGGCGATGGCGGCGATTATCATTTAATTATATGAGTCGCACTCTCACTCACTCCCTCTCTCACAATAAATCTTAAAAAAGTGGAATTACAGTCTATACACGTTCTACTGCTGGGCTAAGCCTCCTTTTATTTTCATTCATACATATTGACGGACTTCAAATGTCCTCGAAATATTTAATTTCTTAGGCATGTAGGTTTCTTTACGATGTTTCTTTCACCATAGAGTACGTGGTAAATCAACCCTTAAAATTCCAACTAACGAATTCATTTGCAGGAATCGAACACTGGTTTCTCACATATAGTGAAATTTTCGACGATTTTTTATTATAGTATAATGGTGACAAACGAGTACACAGTCCACCTGATGGTAAGTGGTTGCTGTGGCCCATAGACATCTACATCTATCCTCGATTACGAATCAAAATTCAGATGCGTTGTCACCCGTGAGGTACACTCACCAAACAAAACACAGCAGTGTTAAGCTGCTATTTTACGCTGGTATTTTGTGAGAGCGTGGTCCTTCCCCGGTTGAGCCAACCCATTCGTGCTACAACTATACTACTAATATAGCTGCTTCATGGCTCTACCACAAATGCTAAGTGCATGTAGCTTAGGGGCTAAACATATACTTAATTAATTTAATTTATACTAAGTGGACCTTAATTTTTGGTGTTATCGCATTAATTAATGGCAATGTTTAAAGCCTTGCTAGTATTTTCATGATTACAAAAGTACTCTTCAATGTTGTCAGATTAATTCTCTGTCAATCGGAACTACAATTCGAGTAAGGCACGATATCTATCCGAGTATTGAAATAATGCAGTTGCAGGATAGTATAAGACAAGATTAATTAAATACCTCAGAAATCCTTCAACCCTGCTGTATAGTCAATAGTGAATGGTTCGTCGACATCACTAGAAGACTAGCATTATGTGCAACGACCTCATTAGTGTTTACCTGCGAGTAGATCTTAGACTTGTATAATGTTTATTCATCTAGGACAAGTTTACCGAGTAGGTTCAATCCATCTTCTAATAAAAGGTCAACCAACGAATCCAGCTCAGAAAAATCTACGTCACATATCTTCAGATGTATAACCTTGTATTAACATAGTTACAAACTTACAATTCGTGGTAGAAATTAAGTAACCTGAAGCGGTAAACTGGAGTGGTAAACTAGTTCCTTACCGGACGGTACGAATTTGGCGGATGGGGGCTAGGCGAGTAAAAGTGTAAGATTTTCCGTCACGACCCCTTCTGACGTAGTGTAGACGGCCTTGGCGGCTATAAGGAAGCGAGATGGAATAATATCCATCTCCCTCGCACTTTTTCTTATCTTGCCTTGAAAGAAATATTATTTTATTTTAAATGACGCTTCATTTTAATAGACGCTAGTAATTAATTTATTTGTAATTTATTAATCAATAATATAATACGTTTATCAATAATAATATACTACGAAAGGAACTTCCGAGTGTTCCACGACACTCACGCATTTTTTCATTTTTAGTTGTTATAATAAAGACGCTGCTGACCATCTCCTGGTTTGTTTCTCCCTGTTACCTCTTACGACACCCACGTGACGATATGGGGTAGTGGATATTCTTAAACCGTCACTACACGGTCAACACTGGTGATTAATCATAATATATATTTATTCATCGATATATCGTTACCTAATGTAATAATAATACTGGTGATATTCGACTTACCAAGATAAAAAACACGAATTTTTATCAGTGGTACTCCAGCAATCCTCCCATACTCCATTCCCAAGTAGTAAGCATGGTGAATACGGAAAATCCTTGGTGATCGTTCAAAGTAAAATCTTTTTATTCAATTAAGGCTTGTGTGAAGCACGTATGACTTCAGACACTATACCGTTACACCCTATTAACATATTTTTAGGAGCCGCACAATAAACACAGGTCTGAATAGGTATAGACACTTTTTGAAAATGGTCGCCATGTTATGTTGGTGACCTTTTTGTCTAGACTTTTCCTTAATTTTATTTTGTTGTAATAAAAGCCGACAGTCCAGTTTGACTTGACACACTAACATTGTTGGACGAAGATTTAAATGCCGATTTGTCACTTGCCCGGTGATGGACAAAAACATGAGGATTCTCAGACATGCAGGCTTGCACGTCTAAGAATCTATACAAATAAATAAAATTGAAGTGGCTGTTTGTAATGTCAAAATAACAGCTTTTTACTAAATGCATATGAAAGTATATGCGGTACTTATAACATTAACACAATTTTTAAAATTTTGTCTGTCTGTCTGTCTGTTTGTTACGGCTAATCTCCGAAATGGCTGGACCAATTTTAACAGGACTATCAAAGTCTTACTTAGCAAATAGCTGGTATTATAAAGAGTAACTTAGCCTACTTTTATTTTACAAAAAGGATAAGGGTTCCGCGCAAAAAAATTAAAACCCATGAAACCAAATCGTAACAAATTACACGCAGTCAAAGTCGCGGGGAACAGCTAGCTTTATAATATTTTTAGTTATGTAAAGTTCATAGCTTATTAAAATATATTTAAGGTGAAGTTTATTAATTCCCACCGAGAGAGCATGACAGATCATTTCCTGCTTTAAGTATAACATTTTCAAATACTTTGCCTTTTTAACGCTATTAAAATATAAAGGCTTATTTTGCATGTTCTTGATTTTTACACCATCTTATTAGCTGTATGTATGTATCTATGTATGTAAGTAGGAATATAATGGAATTTTATAATTCAGTTTCGATGACCCAGTTCCGAATGTCTGCACAATCTGAAATTTTGCAAGCGTAGAAACGATGACAAAACAATAATTTCATCATCATGACCTAGTATTCTTACTTGGATCATCACAGCTCATGATCAGTGCGTGTTGATTGTTTTTAAATTCTAATATTATTAAAATTTAGTTCATTAAAAATAATGTAATGACTTTATTGTTTTTCAATAAAGGACACTTGAGTTCTAGTAATAAGACTCTACTCGTGTTGTACTCTACTAGTGTCGTAAAAGGAAGAGAGTTTTAAAGAAACGCTAAACCGGATTAAAACTATACTGTTACAGATTATAATAATAAGATTAAATGTATTTCAGGTAATTAGCGAACACCGCAAATATTGACTGTGCATTTATCGATAAGTGAAGTTAACGACTTCCTCTTAGCAAAATACTTAAGTATTTATTATAAGCGAAATAATAATGATATTAAAATAGGTTTACAAGAAGTGCATTTAAAAAATTAAACTTTTAAGAAATAGGATAATATCTAATAAAATATATTTGAAAAAAAGCTTTCAAGGTGTTGCTAGGGCTAGCATTCGATCATCCATTCATCCATCATCAGATCAGCTCTATGTATTCTTGCATTGTCATCAAAGTTACATAAGTATGTCAATATGATTAATCGATTACAAATGTTTTCCCGAAAGACAAACGAAAGCTTGTAAAAAAGTAAAATAATTTTCACAAAACTTCACAAGTGCTACGACATAGTACTTATATCGAAGAATTAAAGCTACGACTTTAGAGGCTAAGTGAAAATTATTTTTACCGACTTTGAAAAAGAAGGCGGTTCTCAATTCGACTTTAGGTTTTTATATGTATGTTACGTTATACCATTGTCAATTGTAAACCAAGATTGATGATTCTTTTCTTAATTAAATAAGCTTCAAGGGTGGTACCATATAAATTTGGAGAAAAAATTACAACTTTTAATAAAAAGTAAAGGACGTCTCAAATAACTACAAAAAACAAAATTATTTCACACTCTGATGTAAACTTAGCATCGATTACAGAAGGTGTAATTATTATATAAGTAAAGCATTTATCATACAAAAAAAAATGTGTAAAAGCTATTTCGGGAGCAGACCCAAGTGATATTTGCCGACCATTATTTAAAGAATTTAAATTATTGACGTTATCACTTTGTCTACATCTTAGAAGTAGGACTTTTTGTTAGAAATCATCCACAATTGTTTCAGAAATTTGAAATGATCCACGGCTACGTCAAGAGACACTAACCGCTTTTTGGCTCCATCATGTAAAAGCTCACTTTAAAAAAAAAATTACTACATGATAACTATTAAAATTTATAACGAAATTCCCTCTGATATCACGGAGTTATCTTCTCTTCTTTTTATGAAGGCGTTAAAATCATGGCTTATTGATAAATGTTTGTATAGTGTAACAGAATATTTTGAGATACCATAATAACCTTCAAGAAAAGAGCCTACTCTTTTTTAAAAGGCCGGCAACGCATCTGCAATTCCTCTGGTGTTGCAGTTGTTCATGAGCGGCGGTAGTCACTTACCATCATTATTTTATACTGTAATGTAATTATTAAAATAATAATTTATGAACAATTTATTGTAAATAAGAATTCAAGATTTATTTGTATTTAAGTAAATCTGTATAAGTATTTAATTGTTTAATCTATCTATTATATTTTTTAGTTGTTTGAAGTCAGCTTTTACTTTTTATTAAAAGTTAATTTTTTATTGCACCATTAACTTTTTTATGGATTTTCAGCCATGATTATTTAATCTGTTGTATCAGACACGGTATCACAAGGACGTATCACGTGATCACGTATCATTTTAAGGCCAAATTAGCTATCATAATACACGTCAGCACCATGTGACGGAGGTACGATCCAGCAAAGATGTGGACCCGGCCTAATGTGCAACAAACAATCGCTTTGAAAATGTAATTTTTTTTTTGTTTACAGTGAGCGGCATCGCAAAACCCGGCACATTGATTGCGTTAATGGGACCAAGGTAATTACTATATAAAAATACTATATAAAAAAATATTTTTTTTATTTATTTTATTATTGATGAACCTTTTCTGCCTAGCAAGTAACACCCAACCCATTTCTGCCATTAAGCGGCAGTGAATCTTATGCAAGGCGTATACAGGGTTATTTTGCAATAACCGGTCAAAGCAGGTGCAGAGAAGGTTCAGAAAAAGTAATATAGGCAAATGGTGAAGAAAAATTAATTTTTACTACGCATTTTGAATTTAAAATATGTCCTTTTTATCTCTTAAATTCAAAATGTGTGGTAATGCATTATTTAAACTAATTTTGTTGCGCACGCACACATTCGTAAGGGTCGATCGGTAGGCATAAACGTTGTTGCCCATAAATCACATTCAATTTAGGATAATTTCAAATAAAAGTAGAAGCCTTATTTACTCGTATTTTCAAAAACTGCAATAACGGTATATCATTATTCATATACGTGAACTTACCTAAGTTTAAAATTTGAAGTTTAAATCTTGTTTTGTCTTGATTTTAGGGTATCCAGAGTGAGTATAATTAAAAAAATTATCAGGCTGAGTGGCATAATGGCATTCCATCGTTATCCTTAGAAATAGCAACAACATATTATTTGCAAATTAAAAACATGACGTTGCTAAAATTAAGTTTGTTTATGATCTTTACTGTAACACGCCACTCAATACAGCCGAAAGAAATTTTGAATTTTTTTATAAGGAAGTACATTAAAGTGCATGCGTTTCTTTTTTGTTAAAATTTTAATCTTCATAAAAAGTATCCGTCTGAAAAAAATGCGTGTTATAGGTTCACGAAGGATAGCGTAAGGCAGATATTTTTCAATTACTTTTCATCGACAAATTATGAAATTGACCTATCAATAAATTAATCTATACCATATAAATAAAATTGAAGTGTCTGTCTGTAATATTGAAATAACTGGCTTCAATTAAGCTCAGGGGGTTATTTGAATGCTAATAAGACATAAACGAACGGCTCCGTGACGCAGTGGCTTAGCAATGAGTTGTTGCGCTGGGGGCCGCGGGTTCGAATCCCGCACGGAACAAGTATTTGTATGGCCTACAAATAATTGTTCCGGGTCTGGATGTTTCTCCTCGTGCAATTTATGTTTATAAACTGCCTCCTCGATACAGGAGAAAATCTTAGTGTGATGGTTACGTTTTCAAAAAAAAAAAGAAGAGAAAAACAACCAATTTTAAAATTTTTGTCTGTCTGTCTGTCTGTCTGGGCTAATCTTGGAAATGGATGAACCGATTGTGATGAAACTTTACGAACAGATAGAGAGCAACACCAGGAGAAAAAAAAGTAGATTAGGGATATTTTATCTGAAAATTTTAAGGATTAAAAAAACTAATCCAGGCGAAGCCCCGGCGGGTCGCTAGTTTGAAATAAACCTTTCAACTGGCCGCTGATTTCGAGGTCAAGGACACATTGATAATTGCCACGTGTAAAGTTGAATGTGCGAAAAGCTGATTTGAATTTCGATATTTTTAATCGCTTTATATATTTTTCAAAATTCCTGTTTATGTTGTTTAAGTTCGAAAAAAAATTTGAAAAATATCTACGCCACAGGCTCCTCGTTTATATATTACACCCAATGGCTTCCAAGCGATATTAAGATATCACACCCAAATTTTCCATTATTCTTTTTCTCACATGGTCCATCAATTAGCAGAATGCAACGGGGGCAAGTCAGGATGGCACCAAGAAGAAAAAATTATTGTTCAGCCACTTGACCCGTTACATTTTTATCGGTAGCCGGTGGGCTGAAAGGTAAGTAATGTAAAAAATTAAAAAGTCATTATATTATATTCATCTTCCCAGTGCTGAGCATGGTTCCCTTCGATTGTAGGGCGGATTTGTCATGATTAATATGCTTGGCAGACGAATTATCGATCGCAATACTAGACGTAACACATTTTTGCGACTGATCACGTGTATTTTTTTTGACGACGTACGCAAAACTAGAAAGTCGTATTTACTTTTTCTACATGCGCTGCCTGCGTAAGATCATGGACATGGCAAGTAAGAACAACATGAAGGTTCTAGAAACAGAAGCTAGGCGTTGGCAAGGACTAGAGTATGTGACAAGATGGAGCCCTCCCGATTACCACGATATGTTCTTCTTAGTGTATTAGCGAACGCAAAAGAGACGTCGGGAGGCCATCGCTTCGCTTTAAATACGCGCTAGGGACATTTCCGCTTCTGAAATTGGCCACCGAAACTGGGAGAAGCTTTCGGGGATTTACGCAATAGAAAAGTACGTAATGGCGCAAACGGGAATTGGAGTGTCGCAAGTTTTGTGTTAATGCCTGGTTCTCGGTCAAGGCACTTGTTTACAAGAAACAGACGACATCAAGACTGCTCAATACCAACTGCCCCAATTCTTTTTTATCAGACCTGTGGTAAAACATGTCGTTTTCGCATTCGCTTTTATATCTGGTAGCCATGCTGCAGCTTATAATATATATCAAGCACGATTGGTCGGCTCGACCGGGGAAGGTCCCGCTACCACTGAATACTAGCGTAAAATAGCAGCTTAATACTGCTGTGTTTAGTATGGTGAGTGTAGATAACTGGAGACCCTTTTTAAAGAAAATTAAGCATTCCATTTTAGTCCTCAGAGGTAACAACGCATTTGTATTTTGATTCTTAATCGAGGATAGATGTAGATGTCTATGGGCCACAGCATCAACCTACAATCAGATGGGCTGTGCGCTTGTTTTCAATCTTATTAAAAAACGGTCTGTTCAGCCACTAATAGTCTCTCAGACATTGCACCGTAAATCGTCTGTTATAGAAATGTAATGGCCTAGTTAATTTATACACGTGATGGTTATATAGCTCTCCATCGCAGACCTTGTGATCTTTTTGGCATCTTCCCGTAGTGGCATTTTAGGAAAATCTACAGGTCGAACTGGGGTGATGGATTCGCACGGCATTATGTTTATGTATTGATATGAACAAGCAATCCGCAATTTTAATTTAGCGAATTCCAAGTCGGCATTTGTTATGTCCCTTTACCCAATTTCAATATTCCATTTTATTTGAAATTACAGTAAAAACAAAACAAGTAAACAACACTTAAATTTTAAATATGTTCCCGCAATCCATGATAAATGTATTTTTTAAGATATGTCTTCTGATATCTCACTAAATTTATAAAATATTCGTTGCCAAAAGAAACCGTACGATCGTTGTGAGGTCGATAATACGATATGGACATTCGTTCGGAAAGCGTATACTGTGCAGTACGTCTACGGTTACACGGCTTACCTAACTATTGGACCAATTTAGGTATCCGGGTCGGAAGGGCGACGTTGGGCTATTTCTCAACTGTCGGCTAGTCTAGTAATTAGGTCAGGCACTACAGAACGCAATGTTCTTTTAATATAAAAACTTTTAAAACTGCCGATTTCTATGCCTTAAAAGATATAAAAAAATACCCTTGAAAGATAATTATAAAAAAGTCTTTATTTTTTTATTTGACATTACAAAAAAATATACAGAATTAATAATTAAGAGAAAATGAATTTTGTAGAAATTTATAGAAATCAGGATATTTATGCCGTAATTTTATCACTCCAATAATTGAGACACGCATTTCGATTATAAAATTATCAATGTTACCAGTATCGAGCACAGGCGTAAAGTAGCCAGCCTTTCGGTGTTAGCCAGCAGGCTTTCTCAAATTTATAGCTAGCCCCCCACGTACGCCTAATAAATTTCACAGACAATGGCGACGCTTAAAAACTACCTAAAGACGAAAGTAAGATTTTTTATTTAAAAAATATACACACACAAAAGCAATATATTTTTAATTTTTGTGATGGTGACAAAATAGCAAGTAAAGCGTATCACACACTACACAGATAGGATAATATTTTATCTGCGTATAAAAACTTATTTATCTGAAAGTATCACACACTACGCAGGTACGATAATATACGAAATTATATATTCACTCGAATCGAAATCCTTCAAACTTACTAGACGTGTCTTTTGGAGCGGTTTTTTTCTGCAGAATGTTACCTACAATGAGTTGGCGTATGTTGCTTCTAGATTTGCTAGACAGCTCGTCAGAGTAGGATTCAGATTTTGATTTTGATGCACGTGTTGCATTAGCATTTACTATAGTTATAACTTTTAACAAAAAGTAAAAACCGAGTTCAAATTGCTAAAAAATAAGTTATTTATTTGCTACCTTTAGGGACTGATTTTTTTTCTAAATTTATATGGGACCACCCTTGAAGTATAATCTATTTAATAAAAAAAGAATAATCGGAATTGGTTCGCAATCTGCGAAGATATCGCGTAACATACATACAAAAAAACATACACTCGAATTGAGAACCTCCTCCTGTTCGAAGTCGGTTTAAAAGGCGAAGAATTTGGATTGAACGTCATATAAAGCTTAAAAGGAACCGAGGCGAATTTAATAGCATTTTTCAGCGACCATCCTAGCGTATTTTTCTGTAGGTACTCGTGAAATTCTATGTCGTATTTGTATCTGCAGATAACATCTGTCACTATCTTTCGATATATGTCGGTGCTTACTCACTCAGATACTCACGTGGCAGCCGCAAGCAAACGCGGTGGCGGTTAATCGCACGTACCATTGATTATAGTAATACAAATGGCGTGCACCATCATGCGTGTAACACATATGAGCCGTTCAGTCGGGCGCCATAACGTAATTCTCGACCACCCCTATGTTGTCGATATACCACGCATTCGAACCAAAAGTTTTGCGTCGTTGTTATTGTCGTTGTTCGTTGTACAGCAAAGGCGTGGAATAATTTGCCAGAATTGTTTTTCCATCCGATGTGGGTGTCTCAAGGCATAAGTGAATAGTAATTTGTAAAGTTTAATCAGTGCGTTTCACCATCTTCGGCTACATCACGACTTATTATCAGGTGGGATAGTAGTCTTTTTTATAGAATTAATGACAAACGAGCTGACAGCTGAGGACTATAAACATCTACATCTATCTCCGATCCAGAATCAAAATGCAGACGCGTTGTCATCCCTGAGGACTAACATGGAATGCCTCGTTACCAGTAAGGGTCTCCGGTTCTCTAAACTCACCATACGAAACACAACAGTGTTATTCTGCTTTTCACGCCGGTGTTCTGTGAGAGCGTGGTCCGACCCCGGTCGCGCCGATCCATTCGTCGCGCAGCTATGTATAGCTGCAATGCAACATATCTCTATCACGTGAAACGTACCACCAGGGGTGGCCAACACTTGTGTACATAAGATATACTTTTTATCTTAAAAATGTATCGCGATTTACTTGTTGCCATAGGCGTAGTTTAAGTGTTGAAAGAGGGTGTGAAATTACATATTACTATGTCTATACATTGTATTTCCGCTCTACCTAGGGACCTTAATTACACTATTTTAGCACGCAGACTAATTGGTTTCTAAGTTAAGATGTCGTCAGCGATCGATCCAAATTGACTTCGCGATCGACCGGTCGATCGCAATCGACTTGTTGGGTAACCTTAGGTCAACGCGTGCTGGAATTCGACTATAAATTGTCGTCAAAAAAGTTTATAGTTATTTTGACTTTGATCGTGCGATTTGAATTAATTTTTTTTATTGCCTATTGAAGGTCATCCAGCACGTTCTCGAAAAAAATATTTTTGAAAGTATTTTGACATTGAGAGGTCAAGTCTTTTTTATAGTATATTATATAATATGAATGTGTCATATCGATAAAATGCGTTTAACTAGTCTCTCTACCACTTTGCCTGCCACAATAGAGGCCATCTGGGCGGCATTGAATGGGCTAAACCATTCAAATGTATTTTTCTATTTTTCCTTTAGATATACAAAAGCAAATATTGTTTTACGATACAATCTGAAATCAGAGTCTACAACTGCTATGTTCCTATGTTTTGTTATTCCGATAAATTACTTATTTTAAAAACTAAGAACCCTCTTAAATTACTATAACTGCCCAGTCATACCACCGTTATTCGACATCCACCTGTCAAAGGACAACCTGGCGGTGTTTATACTATACAAATTATTCCTCTATTTTCTTTCTTGATAATGACACTAGACACCATGTAATGGTGTAATATCCACTACTTCATATCTTCCCGTGGGTGTCGTAAGAGGCGACAGAGGGATACTAAGATTAGATATGGGCAGCAGCATCTTTCTGATAACAGCATAACCACAATAAAAACTGCGGTTGCCAACCCGCTTGCCAAATGTGACAACTATGGCAAACATGTCCCCTTTACTATGGCGGAGGCTACAGATATTATATTCAGCAGTGGAATTTGATAGGCTGTAACTACAGGCCTATCGCCATCACCTCCTTGTTCTCCAAAATAATGGAGTCCATTTTAAACTGCTAGCTCATGAGGTAGCTTAAGGATCACCAGCTGATTAGTGACCGCCAATGCAGTTTTCGTCAGGGTCGATCAGCTGGTGATCTTCTGGTCTACCTGACTCATAGATGGGCGGAAGCAGTAGCGTCCAAGGGAGAGGCATTGGCCGTTAGTTTGGACATAGCGAAGGCCTTCGATCGGGTCTGGCACAAAGCGTTTATTTTGAAGCTCCCTTCCTATGAGCTTCCCAAGAAATTGTGCAAATGGATCACCAGTTTCCTTGCTGATCGGAGCATCAAGGTCATAGTAGACGGTGCGTGCTCCGATTAAAAGTCTATTAACGCTGGTGTTCCACAAGGCTGCGTGCTATCACCAACGCTGTTTCTTCTGCATATCAATGATATGTTTCAAACTGGTAACATTCATTGCTATGCAGACGAGAGCACTGGTGATGCCTTATATACCGGCCGTGCCAATATTTCCCGGGAAAACGTCGCCGAGTACCGGGACAAACTTGTGTCTGAAGTCGAGTCTTTGCTGAACAAAGTCTCGGATTGGGGGTGACTAAATCTAGTCCAGTTCAATCTCCACAAGACACAAGTTTGCGCGTTTACCGGTAAAAAGAACCCCTTTGTCGTATCTCCTCAGTTTCAAGGCACTCCCCTTGCTGCCTCAGCTAGCATCGGAATCCTCGGCGTCGACATATCGAATAGCGTGCAGTTTCGTTGTCACTTGTAAGGGAAGGCCATATTGGCCTCTAAAAAGCTTGGCATGCTCAGCAGAGCGAGACAGTATTTCATGCCGGCACATCGCTTGCAACTTTACAAAGCGCAAGTTCGGCCTCACATGGAATACTGTTCTCATCTCTGGGCCGGGGCACCCCAGTGCCAGCTCCTTTCACTTGATCGCATCCAGCGCAAAGCGGTTCGAATCGTCGACGACCGAGTTCTTTCTGATCGGCTCGATTCACTGGCGCTGCGTAGGGATGTTGCACCCTTTGCATTTTCTATCGAATCTACCACGGGGTGTGCTCTGAGGAATTGTTTTGCCGCCAAATTTCACGAACGCACATCGCGTCAAAATTCACGATACCATCCTCATCATCTGGATGCTTGGCGCTCCACCACTGTGCGTTTTACTAGGAGTTTTCTTCCTCGTACAACTTCTCTGTGGAATTGTTTACCACCGGAGATTTTTCCGGACTGATACGACTTAGGGACCTTCAAGAAAAGAGCTTACTCCTTTCTAAAAGGCCGGCAACGCCCCTGCGATTCCCCTGGTGTTGCGGTTGTTCATGGGCGGCGGTAGTCACTTACCATCAGGTGAGCCGCATCCTCGTTTGCCACTCTTCTATAAAAAAAACACTAAGGCAAATTATGATATCATGCTTATATACCAATGCCATGTTTTGTTTTGTTTTTCTTATAAATTAATTATTTTAAACATTTGGAAACTTCTAAAATTACTTAAACTGTCCAGTCATACTGTCGTCCAGCAACCAAATTTAACGAATATAAAAAATAAAAAGGATATACACAGAAATAGCCGTAACCCGTCTTACATGGTTCTTGATTAAAAAAATCAGCCCAGTTTTGGAGGAGGAAATAGGGGAATACGGTGTAATAATTTAGTCAGTTCGAGCTGTGGTGGTCTGTTTAATTGCCTAGCTCGGTCGTTTGGACATAGCAATAGAATAGAGCGCTAAAATCAATTTTTTTAATTTCTTGCAGCGCGAATATCCTCAGTTATACACGGTACCAATACGTGTTTTTTACGTATAATAAATCTTTTCCGAATACAGGAAAACTATGTTTTAAGCAATATCACCGATTCTGTTAACACCATAATGGTTGTTATATAATGGCTATTCTTGTTACCATTCATTCGTTTTTATGAAGGGTACGGTTGATAAACGAGCACACAATCCACCTGATGGTAAGTGGACGCTGTGGCCCATAGGCCATAAGAATCTTAATGCGTTTGCACACCAGAGAACTACAATGGAACGTAGACGTAACAAGAGTACCAGTAAAATGATAATATCCGGCTTTCATCCTTACCATAAGAAACACAGTAGCCTTATGATGTTCTTTGAAGCTGGTATTCCGTGCGAGAGTTATCCTTCCTCGGCCAATACGACGCATTCGTACTGCAACAGTGGCACGTGTAAGTGGTATGTTTGTACCATATTTCTTATGAATAAATTTATTATTATTATTATTAAGCTGCAGTGTTGTGCTACATATAGTAGACTATATAGTCTGAATATAAAATGCTTGCACTAAGATTAATTGTCAAAAGTAATCAGTTTAAACACTCGTTTTCTAACCGAGTTCCAAATACGGGAAGGTTCTATATTCGACGCGTATGTTTTTAAGGTTCCGTAGTTAAACAACAAGGAACCCTTATAGTTTCACCAAGTCCGTTTCGTCCTATTTGGACCAATTTTTAGTTACTTAATATGCTTATAGTTTCAAGAAGGCCCCTTTTAAGTTCACGATTTATGACTGACAACTACAGAACCCTACATTGTGCGTGGCCCGACACGCATTTGGCTGTTTCTTTTTACGTATGTTCACCGATTTCTCGGAAAAGGCGCCCTGATTTTAATGATTCTCCTTTTCTAAAAAAAAAATCACCGAGGAAGGGCCGCTAACAGAACACGCTCACACAAAATACCAGTTTAAAATAGCAGATTAATACTGCTGTGTTTCGCATATTGAGTGTAGAGAACCGGTGACCCTTTTTTACTAGAAACGAGGCATTCCATCTCGGTCCTCAGGGGTGACAGCGCATCTGCATTTTGATCCTTAATTGAAGGTTAATGAAGATGTCTATGGGGCACATACGAAGGTCAGACAACCGCCCACGCCTCAGACAGTCACCATAAGAAATTTAAACAATCGTCGTTTGTCTATAATATAATAATCTGGAATTCCATGTCTGAGCCCAAATCTGGCAGACAGAGCACTTAAACATCTTTGTGGCACTGATTTCAGGGCATTCTTGTGAACGCCGTGAAACGGTGACCAAACAGGAAGACCCACGAACATGATCTTTAAAATGGTTTTCCATACTCTATTTGTCTTGCAGATGTGCTCATAACGATCATCAACAATCATAATCAGACCGTAAAAATCCACTGCCAGACCTGGGTCTTGCCCTCGGAATTGCCCGTTTGGCAGATCGCACTACCAGATGCTTGGCAACTTTTACGCTACTGCCTGTGTCGGCCTGGGTATTTAACGTGTGTGACGTAACGAGATGGCAAAAAGTATATAATCACTACGTATTATTAAGTAAAAAGGTACCCCTATCTATCGGAACCTATACGATCTTTTTATCATAACGCCTCTTACATGATATGAAATAGGGGATGGATTCTCTAAAGCCGCCACGATACGGCGAAGTAGTATTATCTAATAATTTAATAAATTTTAATTTCTTTTGTAGCGGTGCCGGAAAAACGACGCTCATGTCTGCATTAGCCTATAGAAATCCAGGTAAGTGATTTTTTTATTAACAAAATTATATACCATATTTAAACGTCCACCAGGTTTGTACATACTTGTTTGTTTGTACGAGGTAAAGCCACGCTATATCACGAATGAATTGGCACGACCGGGGAAGGATCTTTCTCGCACTGAATACCTGCGTAAAATGACAGCTTAATGTTCTATGACTCTTTTTACTGGTAACGAGGCATTCAATCTTAGTCCTCACCTCAGAGGTGACAGAGTGTAGGTGCCTATAGGTCACAGCATTATTCTATATTATATCGAATATAATATAACAAAGAACTTATTCATTTCCAAAACTAATGACAGCAAATTATTACTTACATAGATACAAGGAGATTGTCAATCATTTACGAGTAGGCACAACATGTACTTTTTTTATAGGATAAGGGTGATAAACGAGCACACAGTCCACCTGATGGTAAGTGGTTGCTGTGGCCCAGAGACATCTACATCTATCCTCGATTACGAATCAAAATGCAGATGCGTTGTCACCCCTGAGGACTAAGATGGAATGGCTCGTTTCCAGTAAAAGGGGTCTCCGGTTCTCTATACTCACCATACAATACACAGCAAAGTTAAGCTGCTCTTTTACCCTGGTATTCTGTAAGAGCGTGGTCCTTCCCCGGTCGAGCCGACCCATTCGTTCTGCTACAACTACAACTATAGCTGCAGCATGGCTCTACCACGTAAAAAACACGTACATGTATGGATATTTAGATTTGTGTATCAATTATATCCGAGTAGGTTGATTCATATATTTTTTCATAGATAGTATCAACCTCTTCAAACCGAAAAGCAATGTATAATTAAATAATAAATAAAAATGGTCTCGATTTTGCAGCAAATTACTTAAATTCGAAATACCTGTTGTTAATTATCCAAAAATAGTTTTATTTTCGTCTTACTTTGTGCCCAGGTAGCGTAGTAGCCGTGGTTGTTTGTTTCCGTGTCGTGGTAGCCGTGGGTGCTTATGAATTTTGGCGCTAACGCTTATCCCTTAAGCTACCACCATCTCACAATAGATATATTATGTTATAGACCAAGTGATAAGAATACTAAATTGAAAATTTAAAAACCTCCGAAACAAAAGAGCTGATGATGTTCAAACGACTGAAAAGATTTTCTTGAATCATAGCTAAGAACACTCGATGAAGTCAAAAAAAAACCGCACCCAAATCGGTTCACCCGTTTAAGAACTACGGTGCCATAGACAGACAGACAGACACACATAGCGGTCAAACTTATAACACCCTCTTTTTGCGTCGGGGGTTATAAAGGGCATTATTCATAATACCCATACAATTTAAAAATGTCCGATATGATAAGGCAATATGGTAAAAATCATTGAAATAATTAAATTGATAGGGTTTTTTGAATTAAAGTCCGTTACTTATTGGGCAGAGTAATAAAAAGATAGGTTATGTAAGGACCAGAGAATATGATAACTCTATCTTTTCAAACTAGGTAAGACACATCATTTTGTTTCATTACGTGGATATAAGCAAATTAATTTTTAACAACTTTAATACAATGTGATAAATAATGAAGTTTAAATCAGTATTAATTACGTATCCTGATTTTACTTGTCATTATTCATATTGCCCGGGCATTATAATAAGTGCCCTAATCTAATTTATCACTTGGTCCTTAACATATTTATTATTCTAATTTATACATAAAACAAGTTGTACAATAAAAACTGATTATAAGAAAAAAATATTGGCGCGTGTACAAAAGGCATTTACAAGTTAAATTCTATAAAATATGTTAAATACTATTACATTATGTAAATATTTTGACTTTTCCGATCTTTAAAATGGTGATCGATCGATCAATTATACATATATTTTCAATATTTTAAAGGGTATTCACGATATATCGCTTACGTGTACACACACACGCTCGTACGCACTCACGCACAAACGGCAGCTTAACCCACTTCCTCGATAACTCACTCAATTGGGGAAAGAGTACGCAGTCCATAAATGGGTTATTTTAAGTGATTCTGTCAACTTTTGGTCAGATAATAAATTTCCTCATACTTACTACGGTAGGCTGTCAGGTATGTTAATGTAGAGCACCCACCTCGATTTGCTGCTAACCATTAAGGCCAGTCTGTGAATTGGGTTTAGCACTTTTGGGATGATTCTCGGTCACCAGTCATTCGCCAGAGCCTAGTAATAAAGTTATAACAAAAAAGTACTCTTTTTACTGGTGACAAGGCATTCAATATTAGTCCTCAGGGGTGAAAACGTATCTGTATTCTGATGGTTTAACGAGGATTGAGGTAGATACGTGAACTGTGTGCTCTTTTTTCTCTCCTTTACTTCCTTTAAAAATGTGCTTGTGGTAAAAAAGTTAAAGTTAAAGTTACAGCCTATATACGTCTCATCGCTGGGCACAGGTGTCCTCAGATTTCTGAGAGGGTTTTAGGGCAAGGAAATGTCCGCCGCACTGCCCCAATGTGTGTTGGCGAACTTCACGTCTTCGAAATATTTTTTTTCTTATTTCTTAGACATGCAGGGTTCCTCACGATGTTTTCTTTCTCCGCCGAGCACGTTGTAAATCAGCGTTTAAAATTTCAATTAATAATTTCATTGATGCCGGCGGGGCTCGAACCCGAGACTGCTCGCGGTAATGTTTATTGGAATTAAAATAAACGTGCAAATAGTTGGGTAGTTGACACCGCTATTAATAAAAAGTACATTATATAATTTGAATTTGTTACTTTGATTAGTGTTTTTAAACTTGATCTGTTTCTGATTTTGAAATAAATTAGCTAAAAATAAGATGTATATTTGACTATAAAATACGTGACGTCATTACATTATATTGTTATACAATTTCTATAGAAGTTGTGTATAGAAGCTAAAAAAAAGTGATAATAAAATGCTCTTTGCACATGAAATGTGTGTTAAAAACCTAATTTTTATTCTTTCGTTAACAGTGGGAACTATAGTGGACGGTGAGATCGCAATGAACGGCCTACCAGTGGGTGATTTCATGCACAGAGAGAGCGGCTTCATGCACCAGGATGAACTATTCGTGGAGAATCTAACAGTCATCGAACACCTTTCTATTATGGTATTTTCTATTAAAAAATAATAAAAATCTAGACTATCTAAGCTTAATCACATCTATCTTAAGGTAACTGAAAAGCAATGAAATGATTACATTTTATTAGACTTTTTAGTCTTGGCTTCCGTTTGGAAGGATGGATAGATATTTGTAGTTCTGGTTAGAATGATATGGTGAGTCAATGTTATTATAGGTTATGAGGATTTCGGAACGCACTTGTAGGTTTCTCGGTTTTAATTTGGATGCAGGTCCATACGATGTATCAATTGTCAGCAATTTATTTCATTTAGGCACGTGCCATCTTGGCGCGAAAGAAAAAAACGAACAGTCCGCCGAATTAATGACTACATGTCTTATAGTAAATTTTTGGTTTGTTGGATATAAGAAAAAATAAATACAATAAAATGATAAAATCAAAATACCTACCTATTAAAATATGCCATAAAAAAGGCCAAATAACAGAAAACAAAAACTTGTTATTGTTTTATATTCTGTTATAGTCTGTGCTAGACAATATGAATGGGCCTTCGAAATTGACTTCGACCTTGCGTTCTTACTTACAAAACCACAATAGGAATTATATTGAAACGAAAAATGATGCATGAATTCTACTGAGTACCTCTCTGTTTGTATTGCACTATAGTATACTATATCCTGCGTAGTAGCCACTGACAGTGACATCTAGTGGTCGCTTTTTTCGAATGTAGATGTTCTTTTTTTTAGAGAAGTTAAGGTGATAAACGACCAAACAGTTCGTCTGATGGTAGGTGGGCCGTGGGTGATAGTATGCACGACATAGAAACCTGTTATTGATAAAGAAGTAAAAACCGGATGCGACATCATCGCTCTGAGGACTAAGACGGAATGCCTCGTTACAAGTAAAAAGGGTCTCTAGTCCTCTACACTCACCATTCAAAATAATAGCAGTATTATAATGCTATTTTACGCTTGGATTATGTGAGCAGATTATGTGATTTTGTGCTGCAGTCATATTCGGCTGGTTCGAAGAAATATAACACCAGTTTGTTGGTCGACAGGGCTACGTTTTTTAAATAGCAGGGTGTACTACTTGTAAGTAAGATACTTGAACATTTTCATTAAAAATATTTAATTAATAATTTAACAACGATCCGCTTACATTTTTTACGAATCAGATAATTTAGCGTAATTTAGAATGAATAACTCAAAAAAACAATTCTAATACATAGGCGTTATAACAGAACAGCTACAATTATCAGAACATATGCTGACAATTTTTACAATATTAATGGTATCTATATTAGATGCTACGAAATATATCTATTAAGTTTCATTAGATAAAAGATAATCGAAGATGCCAGAATTTAGCGACGTATAATTTAGCCGACACTAAGCCGACGCTAATAAACTCATAACGAAATGATGTTGAAACTTTTTTAGGCCGCTACTAATTTTATTATGAATTATATTTATAAAAAATAAATACTGGACATCGTTATGTTAAACAACGAACATTATTTATTGAAAATCATAGTTTTTTTTTATCATACATAATTTGCTACTATATTTTAATATAATTTAATAAGCTCCAATTTTGTATAAAATAAATATTTTATAGCCTATAAGATAATTTTGAAATAAAAAATTAAATTAAAAATTTAAATGAAAAAAAAAAACAATATTTATTAAAATTTAAAAGCCGGTGCTAAGGCAAAGTGAATAGTTATTTTATTCTTTTTTGTACTTGAAATCGGATATTTTTATTAGAAGTTAAATTTTTTGACCCTTTTGAATGGATGAAGCTATACCACAATCTCAAGATAACAACTTCAATGTCGTCTAAATAGTTACAATTAATGAATACTTTATCCCATATTTATTCCATTCATCCCATCTTTAGGGGTGGAATTTTTTCTAAAAAAGATATCGCCTTACCTATATACAAAAGGAAAAGAACTTATAATCGATTTTTGTTTTCACAATTTTCTGGACTTGGCTAAAAATAATAATTTTTAAATATTTATAAACATTTCGTTTTATTGTTGAATATTTTAATTAAAAATAATAATTATCAAATTAATTCGCTGTGCCTATTGCCTTCATTAAAATAATTAGTGACATGGTCAAATCAAACAAATTGTAAAATATCAACATGTTGTTTTAATAATTTACATTTTCAAGGCCCGTCTTCGAATGGATCGACGTACTTCGTCTCTTGTACGCCGAAGACGAGTCAATCAGCTCATGAGGCAGCTGGGATTATATGGATCTAGATATACACGTATCGGAGGGTTGGAGGGACGCAATACTCTATCTGGAGGAGAAAGAAAAAGGCTAGCAGTTGCTACTGAGGTAAAATTCTTTTCGGTCACTGTTGCGATATATTCTATCTTATGGCGTTTAGATTATTTGACGAACAATTTGCCGAGTAACTCGCAGAGTTATTCGTGGACGAGTACGACGCGTTTACATATTCGTCTGTAGTCATTCAACGTCTATCTTTTTGACATGGATGACGTGCATCTCGTTGCTACGACTTTATGTCTACTTTTTTTAAATATTTATTTAAAATCGATTTCTACGATTCCATATCCTTGATAAAGTTCTATAAGTATAGTGGATTCGTTACTCCAATCCATCACAGTAGGTAGATATATTTTCTTATTATTATTTTTTAAATTATGTTATAAGAAAAATAATAACCACCTGCGACAAAGTTCACGGGTCAAGCGAATAATGACGAGTATGTAATCACCGATACGAATACACACGAGCATTCCTTTGACTAGTGCTAAAAACCCGACATCGAGTGGAGAACAGGCGAATACTCGGGCCGAATAGCAAGAACACCCAAACAAGGAAGGCGTTTACATCCTCGTGCCTATTCGTCTGTGCTCGGCGAATATCTAAACGCTGCATTAGAGATGGTGGCGTGTGAGAATCCATCACTCAATTCGTACCTTGGGTGTCGTAAGTGGAAACTTTGGGAAATGCTACAAAATCTTTCGGCTTCAACAGTTAGCTATAAGATACCAACAAAACAAAAGCACCTAGGTACTAGGACTCCTTTTCTGCCTAGGAGTCCGGCCGAGTATGTACCACCCTCTCACCTATTTCTGCCGGAAATATAGCAGTGTTTATCAGTATAATTAAAGGTTATACGGCATTTTATCTTAGTTTTCAAGGGTGACAACGCATCTGTAACCTTCTTTGTATTAAATTGGCTGCAGGTGTCCATGTACTGCAGTAGCCACTTAACGACGGGTGGACAGTAAGTTAGCTTGTCACTTCAGGCTTATAAAAAAAGCCAAACGTAAAAATACATCAGTTATTATTATCTTGATAATGAATTTTAAATTAAATGTTGCTAAATCTTGAGTAAACTGAGAAGTGTCAAAGAGACGGCTCTTTATCATCAGCTTATAAATCCGGTAACTATAAAAAACGTTTCATGATAATCATTGAAGGGAGAGAAGTTCAACAGAGATGGACTAAAATGATGAAGTCAATTATTTACTGTGATAAAGTTGCCTCTTTTATATACATATTATAGAATTAGCTCTGGGTGCGACTCAACATTTATCTGACGATCAGTCGGCTAAATTAATAACAGTTCATAATTCGGAATTCGAGAAAAGCTAGGTCATGAAATAAATTTACCTCAACAAGAATTAATTCCAGTCTAACATTATGCACTTGATGAGGAATATGATGCCGCTATTATAGCAGTATAATAATTGTAGTATTTTTTTATCTTTGACCAAACTAATGATAGGAAACCAAAAGGAAATCAGTAGCGAATGCCTTTTAATAAAATCCAATTTCTTAAACTTCATCATTTTCATCATAATTACAGCCCTTCACAAGTCCACAGCTGAACATAGGCCTCCCCCAAGAAACGCTACAAATCACGGTCCCAAGCCACCTGCATCCATTAACTTCCTGCATGTGTTACCAGGTCGTCACTATTTTTAAGAAATTATTTTCGACACTATCAGTTTAAATTTAGCTGCATGGAGACGGTGGCTAAGATAATTATTTAAAATGTTTAAAACATTATTCATAAATGTGCGTTGAAGAGTTTTTATGTTCCAATAAAATAAATACAAAAGTTGTAAAATATAAAGTTTGTTTCAACTCAAAATATTTTATGTTATTAGTGTTCTGGTAGCTGGTTCATTGTTTTGATGTTATTTTATGAATAATTCACGTATCAATACATAATATTACGGTAAACAGAAACGAAATAATGATAATTTTTGATTCCTAAATGTTTTATCATCAATATTATATACATAACATAATATACAATATTTTATTATATACAATATTAAAAACTAAAATAAAAAAAAAACTATAACTAGTAATTTAATTATCAAACAGTCCTACTCCACGCGGTATCGTGCCAAGAACGCTGGCTGCGTTTCCCCGCTGAATGGCTATATTTAGCCTTTGAGCGAGAAAAGAGCCAGCTCTCTTATCACCAGCAACAACGACCAGCCGCGGATAGAGTTCCTTTAAGAACTTCACCGCACGTGGACCCCACGGACCGATAGTCTCTACAGCAAATGGCACAAATATGTAGTCATCTCTCAGAGACTCATATTTGCGCCACTTACTCACTTCAGCTGCCTCTGATGCCGCCCCGGCTCTAAACGAGGTACCCCTGAGATGATAGGCCGCCAAAGTGTCTAGGCAAGTAGCATCCCACACTAGGGCTTTACCTCTCTCCCAAGGGACCAATGTCATACCGTCGGGTCTCCTGCCATCGTCTCTAAATATTCCACAAGGCTCTAAAACCGAGGGAACATTTATAGAGACAAGAGCCCTTCGGATGACATCGTTCAAAGAACCGTGCCGTGAAAACCTACCAGCACTATTCTTACAAGAAAGTCCGTGGAGCACAAACTTGTCGACGCTACCACCACAGGGGCACTGATGGGGTTGAGAAATCGCCGCTCCTAGTCGGATTCCTACAGCGATGCGCAGCTTTTGCCATCAAGTAATGTGCCGAGATTACGTGATGGTAAAGCGTGTAACCAGGGACTAGATTCCTTAGTCGAAACAGCTAGAAGGCGTGCCTTATCTTGGTCACTATGGAAATTATGAAACAAATATTTCTGCACCCTCTGTACCAACGGAATATCCCACTGTTTTTGTTGGTTAACTTCCAGTGGAACATTTTCGCCGGGACAGAGAGTTTGCCATGTCTGCCCTGCCTCCGTAGCAAAGCACAGGTCTACATTATTATTTAAAATTATGTTACATAAATTACCGACACTATGCACGGAAGCAAGGAAAGCATGCAATGCAACGCTAGAAAGATTTCTCACACCAATACCACCAAATTTTATAGATAAAGTAGCTTGAGTCCAGGCTGTTGTATTTAAAGTTAAATTTAGATTTTTTCTATAGCTATTTTAAGATTATTATCAATATTTTTTAAAATATCCGAACATTTCCATACTGGACTCGAGCGGAGTAAGTATGTAAATCTAGATACAAGGAGACAATATTTTAAAATAGTAAGCGCAATGTGGGGGCTTAATTTATACAATTTATCAATGTGGTTTAAAAACTGATCAAATTTTGTTTATAAAACAGGTTTAATACTGTCGAAAAACAACGGGGCACCTAGCAGGTATAGTGATTCCGTACTGACAGTTTTTATTCCTGGAGAAATATGATTGAAATTTTGAATTAAAGTGTCTCTGTGAGAAGTAGATAAATTATTGGAAAAAAAATATTTCACATTTATTGCTATTTGGTTCAAGACCAATATTTTTAAAATTTCGAAAAATATGAGTAAGATCACTGAGGACGTCATCTGCTCTACCTCCCAGTGTACCGTCGTCCAGGTACCAGACATTCAGATATGTATATATCTTCATCAACATATTTATATATATCAACAAACAACACTAGGTATAAATTTACATGTTCAAAGGCCCTCTCAAAATATACACACATATATATATTAAGAGGATATGTATATTTATTTATATATAAATCATCGAACCGATTGAACGTGATCGAAGTTACGAATCGGCGGTACATGGAAAAACTTTTGTAAGTTTATTTGTACTGTCGGATGTTATTAAATAACTATACTTTGTAAAAAAAAAAAATTATCTTTCATCATTATAGCCCATTTAATGTCCACTGCATAACAAAGGCCTCCCCCAAGAAATACCACAAAGCACAGTCCTGAGCCACCCGCACCCATCGACTTCCTGCATCTCTTAGGCCGGCCACATACATACGGAATTCCGTTTCGGGATTCCGTTTCGATATTCCGATTCGAGATTCCGAACGCAGCAAGTCCATATAAAATCTATGACCCGCCACACACGTACGGAATTTTTCCGTACGGAATTTTCTCCGATTCGAGATTCCGTATGACGCCTGTGCGTTCGGAATCCCGAACGGCAAGAAGCCGCTCCGAACGCAAGTCTTTCATAGATTTTGTTCGAGTCGCAACACACATACGTAAATTCCGTACGGAACGCGCTCAGTGTTCGTCGCACGACCGAAGCGGGTAGGTGTGTTTATGTATGTTTTTACATTTAATCTTATAGGTGTATAGCTTTTCGTAACCTTTCATCTTATTTTATTTAATAATTCGTCGAAAGAGTTTACAGACATCCATATTTAAAACGTATCTCTGGATAGATAGATCTTTTTACATAATATTGACTATATTGCGAGCTTAGGGTGATAAGGGGATGCACCCAGTAACAATGATACAGCAACAATAAAATCGCAATCAGAAAATCGTCGTCATTATTCGCTGCCAGAATGTTTAGACTCAATGGCTAACCTCTCTCAACTGACCCT
The DNA here is from genome assembly GCA_029286625.1 of Parnassius orleans. NCBI lineage: Eukaryota > Metazoa > Arthropoda > Insecta > Lepidoptera > Papilionidae > Parnassius > Parnassius orleans. The sequence continues at coordinate 2,704,914 of JAGSMP010000051.1, forward strand.
TGTTATTCCGAACGGAAATAAACGTATGTGTGTGATGTGTTCACGGAATTCCATTTCGGTATTCCGTTTCGATATTCCGATTCGGAATTCCGTATGTATGTGGCCGGCCTTATAGGTCATATTAACTACATTTAAAAAATACATATAAAAATGTAAAAATGGCGTCGTTTATAATAACCAATTTGAAAGGAGTATTTTTTTATATTTACCCAAATAGTTCACGTTGAATAAAACTAATAGGTAAGTACATATTAAAAAAAATTATCGCGTTTATCAGGTTTTAGAATAAACCAAATAAACTAAATTTTATATAGTTTTGTTTTATTTAATCTTGTTTGTCTAGTTGTTGACAGATCCCGGTTTACTGTTTTGCGATGAGCCAACTACTGGTCTTGACTCCTCATCGGCACAGAAACTAATGTCTCTCCTCCGAGCCAGTGCGGTCCAGGGCAAGACAGTCATTTGCACCATACACCAACCTTCCTCCGAATTGATGGCGCTGTTCGATAAGCTGGTGCTTCTCGCTGAAGGAAGAGTTGCGTTTGCGGGCAACGCTACAGGAGCGCTCAGCTTCTTTGAAAGGTAAGGGAACTAGAAACGGTAAAATGACTGCCGAATGTTTTACATTAAAGTTGTGAAAATCACGAATATAAGAAGTAATATTTTTGTTAATAAAATTATACTTGAATACAATTTCTTACAAGTAAATATTACCGATGATCCACTGTGTAGTGGTAGCGTAAGGGAATCCGTCACTCCATCCCTTAGGTGTCGAAAGAGTCTACGTAGACGTTAGGAAATACCTTAGCGACCGACCTTGATGGCGCAACCAATACATAGGCTAGTGTGTAACGTAAATACACAGCCTGGCAACGGGGAGCAGCCTCAACAATAAGAGACGTCTGGTTCCGTTCTCTACAGATCCTCCTACCAAGCGTGACGCTTACGGCAAATCCAAGGAGGATTTGAAGGAAGAGAGCATCCAGCAGTGAGCTATTTACTGACTGATGGAGAAGAAGATTACTTATGAAATTGTTGATTGAATTTCATAAGTAAATCAAAGAATATTTTATTTCGTAACCAAATTCCAATTTCTAAGAAATGTTTTTCCTAAGTCTACCAAAGTAAATTAATGTTCCATAATAATAAAATCTCGCACAGAGTGCCATCGTTATTTAGCAGCATAAGCTGCGTTGTTTTGTATGTTGTGTGACGGGGATCGGAGTCTTTTGACCGGTAAAGAGGCACCCCAGCGTAGCCCTCAGAGCGCACAATAATTCTGCCTTTTGATTCTTAAACGAAGATATGTGTAGGTGTGTATGGGCCAAAGCTCCATGCGTCATAAAATGTACTATGTGCTTGTTTATCACCCTTATTTCTATAAATAATATACAGATACTTATGCTTGCAGTAATACCATAAATTAAACATGGCTACTTTGTCAATATAATAATTAGAAAATAATACATGTAACAAATCTATATTGTATAACATATACTTAAACGCGCCATTGGACATTTTTGATAGTGCATCAGTCTAGACGCATCTGTTACGAATTTCAATGAATAATTGAGTTACATACTAGCATTGAATTTGGTTAATCTATGACCCTAATACGACTTCCCGAGTGTTCTTCACAGCTCGGTTAAGCCGCCTTAAGGAATTTACGGCAGGCTATTGAACCATCACTAAGAATATTATTATATATTAGTATATTATATGATTCAATCTGGGAAGGATACAGTATTAACATTAATGGCGAATACATAACCTACCTTCGCTTTGCCGACGATATTGTTATGGCAGATTCCTTGGAGGACCTTAGCATAACAGGTAGGTTTAAAATGAACATAGACGAACGAAAATCATGTCTTATTTTCATATCATACCTACACCAGTACTTGTTAGGAACACTACGCTCGAAGTTGTTGACAAGTATGTATAACTGGCACAAAATCTCCGCTTAGATAAGTTTTCAATTTCGACCAAGAAGTTAATCGACGAAACCAACACGACTTGGCTGCGTTCGGGATACAACGACATAGCTTCTTATCTGATATTCCTCAGAACCTTAAGACGAGAGTGTACAACGAATGCCAGGGATGACTTACTGAACCGTAAATTGGCCCTTCACTGCTAATCGTTTGAGGAAAGCTTAAAGTCACACAGAGTGCGATGGAAAGGGCTATACTCGAAATTTCTTTGCTGTATAATGTCTGTCACGAGGATATCCGGAGAAGAACAAAAACTCAGATAGTCCAGGGGATCAGTAAGCTGTAGTAGCAATGGGCCAGACTATATGTCTGCTCGAAGGACCGATATCCGATTGGGAAGAAAGGTTCTCGAATGGCAGCCTCGAACTGGTGCTTAACAGCATTGTTGGACAACCTCCCACTGAATGGGGTGACGACATGATTAAACACGAAGGTAGTCGATGGATGCAAGTGGCTCAGGACCGTACTTTGTGGCCATTCATGGGGTAGGCCTTTGTTCAGCAATTAATTGATGGGTTGTAGTGATAGTTATAGTGAGAAATTATTCAATCACTTCATATTGTCTAGAACGCGATAAAAGTAATAAATAGAGTTTTTGTTGGATCCAGTCATCGATATATATGTACTACGTACTAGATTTGGCATTCCGAACATTCACTATGTTCAAATGAACTGTACTGCAATCCGTACAAATTTAGTGTCACTTAGTGTGGCTTCAATATTCATAGAGTGTGGAGCTACGCTAATAATACGAGATTTCAAATTAAAGTTTAAACCTGAACGTAATTAATAATTCAGTAGTCAAATAAGTAAAATTATTTGTTGTTCAAGTGAATAAATAGGTAATAATATTACAATAGAAAAAATAAATTTCTTCATTTATATGCCACGCTATCTACAATCATAGACTAAAATCTACTATCTCCCGCGCATGCGCGAAAACAGAGTAGTGCACATTTTTTGTTTGGAATGGCTTCTCTAGTACGTAGTACATAGAACTCAATGGATCCAGTCATGTTTATTGTTGTATACTGGTAGTTGCGTAGGAACTGAAAACGCTTCAAAATTCGTAATTTTAAATTCGAATAAAAGAATAAGGGTTTAGTCCTGAACGAGTTCGTTAGCGACTTTCGCGCGGAGCACACGTGTGACTACAAGTCATAATGGATTCCAATAAAGAATGTGAAATTTGGACACTGGTGATAGAAGTGTATAAAGAGCGGCTTCTTCACCCAGTATCATATATTATGTGCTGATTTGTCACCCTTATTCTATATAAAAAAGAGCCAAGGCTATATATACCGATTCATTGATATTTCGATAAAACTGACGCCATTCTCAACGCGTGTGTCCAGCGAAACGTACACTCTCTACTGAACGAGTGAACGGCAGGCATGTGTGTAGCGACAGTTCTGATATTCCCCCAATTGCTGTACACCCTAGATTGCCCCTGCGGCAGGCAGGTGAGAAGTCGCCTTAAGGGTGCGTTTGCAAATCGGGCGAAATTATGCTGTTTTTCGGTAGATTTTGTGACAAAACTAAACCAAATCAAACATAGCTAATTGCTACCACGTATAGAATGGTTCTTCATCTTCAAATGGTGGTGACTTTTTTGTTGAAAATAATAGTTTTTTATATTGTAAATACGATCTTCCCTAGCCACTTCCTACAAAATTAACGATACCGGCTCATGTTTAGGTACATTTTTGTTCTATTATCAACATATATTAAGATTTCTAAAAATACTATAAGTAGGCAAACATATTCAATAAAAAATAGTGGTGTTTACTTTTTATCAAAATGTCACAAATAGTCGTAAAAAAAATAAAAACTGATGCTTATTTTTTCACATATTTTGGTAATACGGATGAATCATAATGGATTGCAATAAGGGTTATTTTATTTTTGGTGCCTGTTTTGATTTATTGTACAAAAATTTCGATGAAACCTCAGTCCGCGCTCGGTCGCCGTCATGAGTGGATACTGTATCGCCTGCCTGATTGTAGCAACCGAAAAAGATCGCTGTAAATACACAAAACGTTCGAATTTGATACATAGGTACTTGACAAGGCAAAATAATATTATTATTTTTATAATCACACATTTTTGTTATAATATTTTGTTTCGCTGAAAGTAAGTGGGATTTATATATATAAATAATTATATAAATGCCTATTCGTCTTGGACTTTATGGAGTGATCTGAAAGTGTTCATCGGTGACTGCTACTGGAACTCCTAGTCGAGTAGAACTAGATGTGCCGAGTTTGGGCTCGTTTTGTTAGTTATGATGAGACTTTACCTCCGGACTTGATGGAGAGACCTGATGGTGTACTTCGGTGACCTTTACTGGATCTCCTGGACGAGTAGAACTAGGTGTGCCAAGTTCGTTTTGTTAGTTATGATGAGACTTTACCTCCGGACTTGATGGAGAGACCTGATGGTGTACTTCGGTGACCATTACTGGAACTCCTGGACGAGTAGGACTAGGTGTGCCAAGTTTGGGCTCGTTTTGTTAGTTATGATGAGACTTTACCTACGGGCACGATGGACAGACCTGATGGTGTACTTTGGTGACTACTTCTGGAACTCCTGGACGAGTAGAACTAGGTGTGTCTGTCACTCCATCAAGTAAGTTCTTACGTTCTTACGCGGGTAAGTTCTTATCATAACTAACAAAACGAGCCCAAACTCGGCACACCAAGTTCTACTCGTCCGGAATTCCAGCAGTAGTCACCAAAGTACACCATCAGGTCTCTCCATCAAGCCTGGAGGTTAGGTATCATAATAACTGAAAACGAGCCCAAACTCAGCACACCTAGTTCTACTCGTCCAGAATTCCAGCAGTAGTCACCGAAGTACACCATCAAGTCTCTCCATCAAGCCTGGACGTTAGTCTCATAATAACTAACAAAACGAGCCCAAACTCAGCACACCTAGTTCTACTGTCCAGGAATTCCAGCAGTAGTCACCGAAGTACCCATCAGGTCACTCTATCAAGTCCGGAGGTAAGCTCTCATCATGGCTAACAAAACGAGCCCAAACACGGCACACCAAGTTCTACTCGTCCGGGAATTCCAGCAGTAGTCACCGAAGTACACCATCAAGTCTCTCCATGAAGCCTGGACGTTAGGTCTCATAATAACTAACAAAACGAGGCCAAACTCGGCACACCTAGTTCTACTCGTCCAGGAATTCCAGCAGTAGTCACCAAAGTACACCATCAGGTCTCTCCATCAAGCCCGGAGCTTAGGTCTAATCATAACTAACAAAACGAGCCATAACTCGGCACACCCAGTTCTACTCGTCCAGGAATTCCAGCAGAAGTCACCGAAGTACACCATCAGGTCACTCTATCAAGTTTGGAGGTAAGCTCTCATCATGGCTAACAAAACGAGCCCAAACTCGGCACACCTAGTTCTACTCGTCCAGGAATTCCAGCAGTAGTCACCAAAGTACACCATCAGGTCTCTCCATCAAGCCCGGAGCTTAGGTCTAATCATAACTAACAAAACGAGCCATAACTCGGCACACCCAGTTCTACTCGTCCAGGAATTCCAGCAGAAGTCACCGAAGTACACCATCAGGTCACTCTATCAAGTTTGGAGGTAAGCTCTCATCATGGCTAACAAAACGAGCCCAAACTCGGCACACCTAGTTCTACTCGTCCAGGAATTCCAGCAGTAGTCACCGAATTACACCATCAGGTCACTCTATCAAGTCCGGAGGTAAGCTCTCATCATGACTAACAAAACGAGCCCAAACTCGGCACACCTAATACCACTCGTCGAGGAGTTCAAGTAGCTGTCACCAAAGTATACCTTCAAGTCACTTCACCAAGTCCGAAGCTAAAGTCTTATCATAACTAACGAAACCAGCCCAAAGACCACAGCCACCATCTCACTGCTAGTAGTGGGCTTCTAGTGCCTAGCAGTCTCTGGAGCAGCTATTCGTATTTCGTATGTAATATATTTTTGTAGGTATAAGAAATGAGAAAAAAAATCAATCTTTCAAATTATCAAAATGTTTTTACTTGATTACGATTCCCACACCCGCAGCTAACCGTGCGTACACTTGTGTGTGTGACCCGTGTCAATGTAATAGTTCGATTCTATATCTATCAATTTTGCAAACGCGTCCTTAAGGGGTTGTCACTTGTTTCCGTTGTGTTTTCTTGCTGTTTCTGTAATTTTTGATCAAAGTGTAAGGCAAGATCTTTCAAGATCAGATTTATTCGGATATAAATAAATAAATAAAAAAAACCTTTATTCCCTCTTTTAACAACTTTAACTTTTTATGTGTGTGTGTGTGTGTGTGTTTGTTTTTTGTGTGTGTGTGTGTGTGTTTGTTTTTTTGTGTATGGATATGCTAGTATTTGTGTGTTAGTTCAATATGTGGTTATCATCTTCTATACAGGGATCATCCATTGTTGGATGATGGCCTCCTCCGTCTCGTGCCATTTGTCTCTATCTTTTGCAGTACGTGTCCACAGGTTTCCCGCTACTGCCTCTATATCATCCTTCCATCTTCTAAGAGGTCGACCACGGTCTCTCTTACCATCACGAGGGAACCAAAGTAGGACGCGCTCGCTCCACCTAACGTCGTTGGATCTTATGACATGTCCCGCCCATTTCCATTTAAGCCTCGCTATCGTCGTAAGGGCATCTGTGATTTTTGTTTTCCTTCTAATTTTGCTGCTATTGATTCGATTTTGTAATTTTATTTGTTACATACTTCTTTCTGTAGCTCTTTGAAATGATCTTATTTTTCTTTTTAATTCTGCATGGCAGGCCCCAGTTTGACATCCGTAAGTAAGAGTTGGTAGTACGTTTGAGTCCATAACTTTCTTTTTTATTTGTAATGGGAAGTTTCCTTTGAATATTTCTTTTAACGACCAGTACTTTTCCATGGCAATGCTATTCTTCTTTCTACTTCTTTTGTTGTCCTGTTCACGAAACAGATATTTTGACCTAAATATATATATTCATCCACATATTCGATGGTTTTATTTTCTAGAAGCACAGGTATTTTTTCTCCATTAGTCATGATTTTTGTTTTATCTAGATTAATTATTAAGCTACATTTTGAACTTTCGGCATTTAGATCATAAATAATTTTTTCTAACTGTTCTTGACTCTCAGATATGATTACAATATCGTCCGCAAAAAGAAGGTTTGACAGGTACTCTCATTAATATTTATGCCTTCTTTGCTCCACTTCAGTTTTCTGAAAATGCGTTCAAGTACAGCTATAAACAGTTTTGGTGAGATTGTGTCTCCTTAGCGGACACTTTTCTGTATGAAAAATTCTTCTCCTGGCTTTTCTAATTTCACATTCGCTTTGCATTTAGTATATATGTTTTCTAGCAATTCTATGTATGATGTTTGAATTCCTTGCTCGACCAAGGCTTCCTACAGTTTATTATGTGTCTCGGAATCAAATGCCTTGTTATAATCTATAAATATAGTATATTGTTTTTTAAATTCTATAAATCTTTCTATTATCTGTGTAATTGTATTTGTGTAATCGATACACAGAACACAATTACTCTCTACCAAGAGAAGAACGCCAACTTCATACTAAAAAAAAGGAAACACGTGTTTATGAATGTACACGAAAAGCGCCTCGGTGGGCGCCCATATAAAACTTTTTTAGCGTGAATTTCAAACCTTTGTATTGTGTAACTTTGAACTTTTTATTTAAGGTATATTCGAGTAATTTTGGCTCAAGCCTCACAAACCTATAGGGTAAATTCCCATACATTTGAGAGGTTGCACCAAAATTACTCGAATTTACTTTAGAGGAGTATGTGGGATAAAATAAAACTAAAAATAGGTATAGTTATGTAATGTTATTTTTTGGAAGATATTGTTTTATACACTATATATTATTATTTATGTTTTTATTGCTATTGCAGATAATATTTCACGCGTAATATTGATTTATAACATATGTTATCGTGATAGCTATTCTTCACAGAACATTAACGTAAATTTAAATCAGCAAAATTCTCATGTCGAAAACTTAACTCAGCCCAAATACATGATCTGAAACAGATAAAATTCTAGTTAATATAGTAATAATCCCTACAAATAACGATGAATAAATTCAAAATGCTTAAAGACTTACCACAATATTATCAAAAGTTTTTCTTCTTTTATTGTAGGAAACCTGCAGAAAGTGATCGGATGATTTTGTGCTTTTTGTTTGCATAATTTTTTTAAATAATAAATTAATTTATAGTCAATATCTCATACAGAGTCAGTATCTCACAAAAAATCTTCACACACACAATCGCTCAGAATTGCCTACAAACGAAAATGAAGTATTCTGAACCAATAATAACTGAATTAAAGCAAAACGCAATAACAAATATTAAAATCTAAATCATTAAATAACTTTGAACCAATTTCAGAAAATATTTTCAGTATGAAAGACGTTGACAAACATACGTAATTTTTTTCTTCTTTTAGTTCATGGCTTCGCTTGATAGAATTCTGCTAATATTTAATAATTTAATTTTAATCAATTAGTAGGTCAATTAATTGTAGAAACCTCAAAGTAATATGTATATAATTAATGTAAGGTGCAAACAAAAGAAAAAATATATCATAGAATTAAAAAAATTCAGTTTCTTCCGATATAATAGTTATGTATATTTGTATCTAATTTTTAAAATGGCAATCTGAAACAACGCGAAAGAATGAAAAGGCGATATCTTTTTATCGCTTTAATTTTACACGCCCACCCCACACATAGATAAAATTATGATTGTGTGCAAGTTTCTCGGGCTTCATACAGAGTTGAATCACCCTGAATCGATAGTTGAGAAGTTTTTCCTGAAACCAGCCTGTTCTTTAGCTTGGTTCTCTTCTATATTTTTAGATTTTCTATTTAAAAGTACAGATGTAAAAAGTTTGTATATGATCGAAAGCAAACTTATTGGTCTATAGTTACTTATACTTTTTGGATCTCCTTTTTTATACAGAAGAGTGATTACGCAGCTTTTCCATTTATCGGGGACTTTTCTTTGAAGCAATACTTGGTTAAATAAGGCTGCTGATAAAGGAGTAATTGAATCATCAAATGCTTTAATTACGTCACATGTTATGTCTTGTTCACGGGGGCTTTTGTTTATCTTCATCTTGGAAATACCATTACTTATTTCCGATTGTAGGAACGGGAGAACTTCCTCACTTTGATTTTGAGTTATTGTTTTATTTGGAATATTCTGTATAGTGTCTTTATGTTCTTTGTATAATTCTTTTAAAAAAAAACGGTTGCTATTTCTAACAGACCTCTTCTAGATGTTACTATTTTTTTATTTTTTTATTTTAATGTCATTATCCAATTTTTCGTATTATTTATTTAATTGTAAGCTCTTTTACTAGACCCTGATAGCTCTAATTCGTCTTGTATGATCTATAATTTAGTAATTTTAATAATAAGTCTATGAGTTTTTTGTTTATCTTTAACTTTTTGTCTTATCTTTTTATTTAGTATTTTTAGTCGTTTACTTTGCTTAAATGTTCTGTATTTGATTTTTTTTAGTTGTCCCTTTCCTCTATAAGTTCCATAATATCTTTTTCTTTACTGATATCTACAAGTTTCTTTTCAATTTTATATGAATTTGGTAGTTTTTTTACGCATTTGTCGATTGTGTTAATAATATTTTCATATGTAATATCTGTTGTTCCGCCTATTACATTATCCTCATCTTTCAGTGACGTTTTTAATGAGTCTTGTTCGATTTGCGTGAAGTTTTTTCTCTTGTTGTCGAATTTTTACCTACTTTGTTTGAAAACTCCATTTAGCTTTATAGTACACCTTACAGCTCTATGGTCAGATGAAAATGGTATGTTCAATACTTCAGTATCGCTAACTATTCTTATATTTTTAACTAATATGTAGTCAATTTCGTTACTTGTGTTCCCGTCAGGAGATTGCCAGGTCCATTTATTCTTTGTGTTCTTTCCCAATTTTGTGTTTGTTATTATCAATTTATTCTCGTAGCAGAATTCTATTAATCGTTGTCCTCTACTGTTTCTACTCCCATATCCGATCTTTCCTGTCACTAGGTTTTCTTCTTCTCTTGGCAAACCAATCTTAGCGTTAAAATCGTATCCTTCTTGGTGTCTTTCATTGCCTTTCTTAAGTCATTATAAAAGTTTTCTATTTCTGATTCTGGTATTTTTTTCTGTTGGTGCATATATTTGTATGAAGGTTATATAATTATTGTTAAATTTCATGTCTAGACGGACTATCCTGTCTGTATTAAAACTAAAGTTTTCAATATATTTTTTCAAGTGATTTTGTATTAAGAAACCGACAAAATTTCTTCCGCTTTGTTCGCCACAGTAGAGGACTACATAGTTTTTTATGTTCTTCTATCTGTTGACCAGCTTTTTTTTATCTCTGACAGTCCTATAACATCCCATTTTATATTTCTTAAACTGTGTTCTAGTTGTGGTAGCCTCGTGCTATCCACCAGCGATCTTACATTCTATGTGAGGAGGTGCAGATTAATATATTTTTGAGTTTGAGATGGATGGGTTTTGGTCTAACTTTCTCGCGATGACCACCCGTACCGAGGGAGTGTTTAAATTATGTAAGTTATTATTACTATTTTCGTGAATGCTGTTGGAGGTTGCTTCATAGAGTCATACATCTTCGTTTCTGGTTATATAAGACGTCATTGTGTTCTTGTTGGCTTTATACTTTTTATTTATTTGTATTTGTTTTTTGTTATTCATTGTTGGCGCCTCTGTAGTAGAAGTATTTTGTGACGTTTTTGGGGGAGATATAGATAATTGCTCTTTGTTATTACTTGTATCTTTATATTTTTCCTTAACAACAAGTTTATGATGTATGCTATATTGACTTTTTTATTTTCTTTTTGTTGTTGAATTTTTAGTTGCTCTCTTATTTTCAAAAATTTTGCAGGGAATTCGTGTTTTATGTTACGCTTGTTTTTTCCAATTTATTCTTATTTTTCAAAATACTTATTTTCTATTCCTAAAGTAGTAAACGTCACAGAGATAGTACTGGTTTTATGTCCTTTTTACCCAATCTTCTTAATGCTTGTAGTTCACTTTCTTGTATTTCAACTTTTATGTCGTTTTTTATTATGTCTATAATTTTTTCTTGAAGATCATAATAAGATTGTCCAGTCTCTTCGACTCAAAAACATACGAGGTTTCTCTATACATTTTTCTTTTCACTAGAACTAACCTAGCATCTAACCTTTTTTCTTGCTCTTCCACTTTTATTCGAATATTTCCCAATTCTTTCTCAATTGTATGAAATTTTTCATCCAGATGTTTTGATATTTTTGTAGTAATTTGGTTTTCCATTTTTGATATTTTTGACTCCATGGAATTAAGTTTTTTTTTTTCAAAATCATTCTTTAATTCTAGTAAAATTTTTTGAAGTTAAAGTAAAATTTTTTGAAGATCTTTCATTATTTATTTCCTTATTTTTAATTTTTTCTATACTTTCTTATTTTTGTTACTTACTTATGGCGCCCTCTGTTGTAATTTTGTACTGTTCTTAGTAACCTATATTGCAATCAATTGATAAAGTTTCTCAAGTATATCTTAATTCGCTGATATTACCATAGATGGCGTAAGTTTCCCTAATATTGCAAAACGTTAGTTAGTCGTTATTGAATGTCTTAATAATATCTTAAACTCGCAGCAGATGGCCCCACTTGACTTGAAAATTATACTTTAGTAATTTATAACGTTTTTTGTTAGGTTATGTTATTGGTCAAATTTTATTACACTGTTATCACTTTGTCCAGAGTTACACTTATTTATATTATGGCGTCTTTTATATTTATAACATTTTAATTTACACCGATCGAACACGAAATAACGAAATTAACTGTAAAATGTTTTTGCACATGCGATGTATTTATTCACTATTTTTGAAGTTATACTTCTTTTGGGGCGTTTGGGAAAAATTATGAGAGTGAATTTTTACGATGCGAGCGCACACCGACACCAAAAAACGACACCATGAAATTGTTACGATGCGCGCGCACACTGACACCTAAAAGCGACAACCTCTGTGGGTAATTGTCTCTCAAGTTTTTTATGTTTTGTTACGCTAAAGAAGTATAACTTCCTACGTGCGTACATAAGTACACACACACTTTTTTATATTATCAGTCCAGATGTATCATTGTCCGCAATATATCTTGGAAAACACTTTGATTACTATTCCTTTTTAACTGTCGTAAAGCAGTAATGAAGCCCAGAATAGTATGTATTATGTTAAACTAAAGTTTAGAAAACTTGAATCTATACACTAACACTTACTATTACCAACCTAAAGTAAGAAACAAAAATATTAAGGAAGTACCAAAAAATATGTGCATTGACATAAGCATTATCACCGGGTATATTTTTTCTCATTTTTATTTTATGTTCGTTTATTTCACGTTTCATTCGCTTTGTAACTTTCTTTGAAAAGGCAACAATACAATATACACGATATGTACAAAAATATTGCGATAATCATTAAAAGTTAAAGTTAAGTTGGCCAACACGCAGTGGGGGTGGGGCAGCGATCCTCTTAGTAATCAGAGGAGGCCTCTAGTCAGGAGTGGGACGTAAATAGAGATAGACAATAACTTTACTTAGATAATTTACTTTATTTGCTATTCGAATATGGTACCTACAATATAATTTCTGGCATAGTACAACATGTGACATGTGCAGGATATTATATATAGGATATATTAAGTAGGTGAGCTTAATTCTTGTCAAAAGTCTTTGAGACAATCTTGATTAAAAATACAACAATAGAGCTTCAGCTTATAGTAATGCCTGTTTTGTCGTACGAATTACTAAAATAGTTTTTTATTATTAAAAGTGAAGGTCCGTAGTGATGGAATTTTTAGAATAAACTTAAAATGTTAGATAAATCATCAATGAATAGCAGTCATTCGTCTATTACTTAGTAGATATTTTTTTATCATCATTATCTTCATTAGTATAAATTAGTAATAACGAGTTTTGAAAAATGATGGACCTTATCAACACGTTTTTAATTTTTCTCTATGACCAATCTTATTTAAATTAAAAATCGCTTTTAAATTTTAACCGGATATATTCTTTATTAATGATATATGATTTAATAGATAATTACGAGGGTGACACTGAAAGTTCTTAGAAAATCAAACACTTAACAAACTAGCAAGTTATTAGTTTTATTATATCTTTTCAAAATAGTGTCCATTTACATCAATACATCGCTGCATCCGATGGAACCATTAGCAAGTTATTAGTTTTATTATATATTTTCAAAATAGTGTCCATTTACATCAATACATCGCTGCATCCGATGGAACCACTGAGAAAAGCACTTTGCCCACTCGTCCTTAGGGGTCTCTTCGACGGCATTTTGAAACGCAGCCACTGCTTCCTCGGCGTCCATAAAACGTTTTCCTCGAAGTTTTTCTTTTATTTTCGGAAATAAATAAAAATCGCAAGGTCGGGGCTATAGGGCGGGTGACCCAGTAATTCCACGTCTGACGTCGCCAAGTAGTCGATTGTTTGCTTGGCGGTGTGCGACGAGGCGTTGTCGTGGTGAAGGAGGATCCTACTGCGAGGTCGTTTCTCCCGAACTTTTTCCAAGATAAGTGGCAAACAATTGTTAGTGTACCACTCTGCAGAAACTGTTTTTCAATCCTCTAAAACAATTGTTGCGTCCTTCCCTTCGTTCCCTCCTTCCGAAGAACGGGACCACAATCTTTTTTCCCACGCTTCGACCTCTTCTCCACTTTAGTTGGCAACTCCTCGGAAGGAAACACCCAGACAGCGGACTGTCTCTTAGTTTCAGGATCATAACAATAATTCCAGCTTTCGTCACCCGTAAGTATGTCGAACACATCATTTGGGTCACCTCCGTCAAATCTTTGAACCATTTCGACACCAATCAACACGACGGAGTTTTTGGGCCCTGTCAAATTATGAGGTATCCACCGGGCACAAAGCTTCCTGACCGCTAAATGTTCAAGGAGGATTTTGTGCACTTGACTCATACCGATGCCTAAGCTTGTCCGAATCTGCTAATAAGTCACTCTTTGTCAGTCTCTATCATACGCCGCACAACACTGATGTTGTCTTCAGTCGTCGCCGTAGAAGGCCGTCCCTCATGCAGATCATCGGTGAGATTAGTGCGACAACGTTTAAACTCATTAAATCAGTTGTAAACAGTAACACGAGATGGGGCTTCATCGTGAAAGACCAATCGAAGTCTATCATAACTTTCTTGTTGACTTAAATGACATCGAAAGTCATAAAAATCATTGTACGAAATTTTTCTCGCGTTAAATTCATGCTGACGTAGCACAGACAATTTTCAATTTGCCGCCAAATCGTAAACAAATGACAAATTAAAAAAATACATACACAATAATATTGGCAAAGAGTCCCATTTTCAAAATTTGAACTCATTTTTTTATAATATCGTTTACAAGTGGGCAGTTCTAACAACTTTCAGTGTCGCCCTCGTACTAGCTTTTCGTCCCGCGGTGTAACCGCGTCTTAGTTGTATATATCAGACAGTCATGACCCACGATTATTATGAGATCTCATACGGAGAGCTCAAGCTATAACATGGAAACCCAGATTTTGGAATAATAATGTTCGCAGATTTTAAGTTAGACTAAGGCCATTCAAATAGTGAAAACGGGTCTAGCAATCTTTCTCTTCGTACTCCAGTACATTCATTTTCATTTTTCAATAAATCATTTTCTGTTACAGCTGTTCACTTGTGGAACTCCCTTCCTATACATATTCGTCGTGCTCAATCCCTTTTTTCCTCCAAAATCTACTCAAAGCTTATTACTTGGAACTCTAATATTCCCATCATACTTTATATCCTGCCTTGTATCTATCCTAATTTTCTCAACTGCCTTTAGTTTTTAACCGACTTCAAAAAGGAGGAGGTACTCAATTCGACTGTATGTTTTTTATGTGTGTTTATCCTCATAACTTTTTTCTAGGTGAACCGATTTTGCTGATTCTTTTTTATTTAAAAGCTTGTGCTTCTCATGTCCCATATGAATATGAATTTGATCAAGGTCTGACCAGTAGTTTTTTGAGTTATCCTTAATAATTTATATTGAAGTCGGTTGTACAAATTTTTTAATTTTACCACTTGTTATTTTTATATTATTTTTCTTTAACTTAATTGTATAAGTTATGTACACCTCCCTCCTAGACATTCATTGCGAACGATTCTTTGCGTAATAAGGTTGTCTGGAAGAAATCGCCTCCAGAGCGATAAAACCGCCTATTGTATTCTTCTTTATTT
This sequence comes from Parnassius orleans, assembly GCA_029286625.1. Lineage (NCBI taxonomy): Eukaryota > Metazoa > Arthropoda > Insecta > Lepidoptera > Papilionidae > Parnassius > Parnassius orleans. The sequence continues at coordinate 2,720,231 of JAGSMP010000051.1, forward strand.
ATATTATTTCGTTTTTATTTATGTGTATTGTCGTACATAAATCTATATGTATATATGTATTGTCATACATATAGATTTTATATCTATATGTATGATAAATGACGACTCATTAGGTATAATCGGTCTAATGGGCTGCTACGGTGAAACATCGATACAAACATACATACATACATACATAAAATGTCAATTGCAGAACACTTTGTTTAAATAGTTGTAATCGGTTAAAAATATTATAATCTATATAGATTGAAAGTGACAACCCTTGGTTGTAACAAAACATGGTAAAGTAACCGTCACATCGTCGCATCACTAGTATGGTAACTTTGCCAAGTTAGTTTTGTAGATAAATGTCAAGACCAACATGTTAAAGACGGTATATTACATTTAATAGCCATCAATATTACGTTACTACAAAGATATGGATACCTACATTCAGTATTTCAAAAAAAAAAACTAAAGTTCTGGAGCACTGAACAAAGAGGTTATTTCGCCGGCACAATTCCGCGTTAAAATAAAATGCTTAAATTAACTCTCATGTTGCCATATCGAAAGCAATGCTGTCAATTTGTTATTGTATTTTCATCCAAAACAGGGCTTATCTCGAAAAACGTTACGTTTTCCGTGTTAATCGTAATTTTGTATCAGTATTTGTATCGGTCGTAAAAAAAAAGTTACATTTAATGCGCGGACAGGTGGAGCGAGAATCACTCGCGCGGCTTGGTCGTTTCGGTGGCTAGATCGGTGAAACAATCAATAAAATACCGCAGTGAATAAATGATCCTACAATATCCAAATTCTGAGATCCTCTTATGAAAAAATCTATATACATAAGTAGCTTCTTCAAAATACATTTTATTAATCAGACGAGTTTTTAAATTACAGAAGATAACCTTGATGGGAATTAAGTTGACAATGGACATTATTAATATTCATTAAAATATTATTTTATTTGTTAAATAAAAATAGTTTTAAAACGGCCTATTATAGTGTCAATGTCTTCCCTATGAGAATTGTCTAATATATTATTCGGAGTATGTTTGTAGTAGGCAAGCTAGTGTATTTTAACCGACTTCAAAAAAAGGCAGTACTCAATTCGACTGTATTTTTTATGTGTGTTACCTCAGAACTTTTTTTTAGGTGAACCGATTTTGATGATTCTTTTTTATTTGAGAGCTGTTGCTTCTCATGTGGTCCCATATAAATTTGATCAAGATCTGATCAGTGGTTTTTGAGTTATCCTTAATAATGCGTATACTTCGACTACATTGATGATGTTCTTATTTTATTTATATTGAAGTCGGTTGTACAAAATTTTTAATTTTACAACTTGTCAAAGCTTTAGTTGGGTCGCTAGTTTTTAGTGTATAATATTAACAAATTAGTTTACCCATGAGACGGTCTGTCTGTGCAAAGGGATATGTTCCAATCATATTATGAAAGATAGTTTCAGATTAAGAATTTTTCTACATACCTATATCATATGCCATTTTTGGATCTCTCAGTAGAGAGTAATAGTGTTCTGGATGTTGGATATCAGATGATGGTTTTTTATTATTTTAATAGCTGGCCAGGCAGACATTGTTCTGTCCTTTCCGACGACCATTTGTCCTTCAAAAAATCCTTAAACTCGCAATAAAAAATATTAAGGGTCACTTATCGGGATAAAAAATATCCTATCTCTCAAGTTGGACTAAACTGCATACAGTGTGCAAAATTTCATTGAAATCAGTTCAGTAGTTTAGGAGTTCATCGCGGACAAACAATGTGACACGTAATTTTTATACATAAAGATTTCGTGTAGTGATCAGTTGGTCTTGAATAGTCGATATGAACCCTTCTGTTCAAGGAAACAGAGTGCAAGTTTTAAGCCATCTGATTGATGCTTCTTTATAAACTAGGGGTGGTTCTCCAAGTCTGCTACAGTTGTGAATTACCAAAATGAGATTCCTCAAACCGGAGAAGATACGGCGAAGGAAACTTCGCAGGTATCTTTTTATTACGGATCCTCTTATTTTCTAGGGCGTACACGTTTATAACGCCTCTAATTCCCGCGTGTCTTTTGATAATTAAACGTTTTATTGCAGATTTTGGGTGGTGGTGGTTGTGTTTGGTGAGAATGCTGCGTGTAGCCCGCTATTACGTATGAATGTTTTTTTTACTTCATTTTATGAAGCCGAATGAATATGTAAGTACTGAGATAACACAAGTGTTGATGTCGTGTTACAAATGTTGGTTACTCTTTTTTGCATTCTGTAAAGGTTCTATCTTGTGCTACTATGTTCTAAATACTTCAGTTGATCGTGTTTCAAATATACATATCATTCGGCTCCATCGCTTCTTTAATTTGGCTCTGGTTCAGTCTAGTTCATTCATTTATCTTATAGTCTCCAGCTCGTATTTTTACTTCAACTATATGTATTGTTTTACATTTTTGTATAACACAAATTTCATATTTTAATGAAATAAATATAGAGAACGGTAGATGATTTGAAATTTCCCATTTTTTAATCACTTTTAACATATAATTTACTTTCATCCATATAAATTTATTTCAAACAGTATCCTATATTTTGACTATTTTCACTTTAGTATGTATGAAAGTGTGTTTTAAGTGGACTTAAGTAATCCTTTTGATAGATCCCTCTTTTATTTACGTTTCAAAAGTGTAACTCTTGCAAGCCGGGTATTTATATGGAGAGTCGTTTTCCAAAGCGGTATGATCTTTTTTAATAGTTCTATAACAAAACAATTTTTTATAGCCAAGGAAAGTTGGATGATTATTAAGGATGACTGTAGTATGGGACAAAAAAACTCCATCTACAGATTTGCATTTATACAACGCCAAATGAATCACTAAATCATGTAAATGAATTTTTTGTTATTGTCGTTAATCTTCCCATTAAGAAAAAGGCAAAAGTGAATCAGATCTTGCTTTAAATTCTCAATCAGTGAATCCACCACTGAGTTCATTTCATCATTCAACCGAAAAGGATGAAGTCAAAAATACCATCTTAAACCTAAAAACGGACAACGCAACTGGATTCGACGGAATCACAGTTCACACTCAAGTAGTACTATTATTTTTATTCTGTGACTCATGATATTAAAAAACTTCTGCTACTACTTACTTATATTACTTATATAATTACTTATATTATTTTGTAATCTGAGTTTTAGTACTGGACACTTTCCTAATCTCGTAAAGCAAGCAGTGGTATGTCCGATCCACAAAGGAGGCACTAAAATGTTCGCCCCATAATTATAGGCATATTTTGCTACTGTCTACGTTATAAAAGATAAATGAATAGCTTATGAAGAAAAGACTTGTGTATAACTTGGAAAGAGATAAATATTTAGAGAACCAGTTTCCTTGCAGAGCTGGTGTTCCACAAGGCTGCGTGCTATCACCTACGCTATTTCTTATGCTTTTTTTTATAGTATAGGGTGACAAACGAGCACACAGTCCACCTGATGGTAAGTGGGTACTGTGGCCCATAGACATCTTCATTTATCCTCAATTAAGGACGTGTTTGCAAAATTGATAGGTATAGAATCGAACTATTATTACATTGACACGGGTCACACACAAGTGTACGCACGGTTAGCTGCGGGTGTGGGAATCGTAATCAAGTAAAAACATTTTGATAATTTGAAAGATTAATTTTTTTTCTCATTTCTTATACCTACAAAAATATATTACATACGAAATACGAATAGCTGCTCCAGAGACTGCTAGGCACTAGAAGCCCACTACTAGCAGTGAGATGGTGGCTGTGGACTTTGGGCTGGTTTTGTTAGTTATGATAAGACTTTAGCTTCGGACTTGGTGAAGTGACTTGAAGGTATACTTCGGTGACAGCTACTGGAACTCCTCGACGAGTAGTACTAGGTGTGCCGAGTTTGGGCTCGTTTTGTTAGTCATGATGAGAGCTTACCTCCGGACTTCGGTGACTTGATGGTGTACTTCGGTGACTACTGCTGGAACTAGGTGTGCCGAGTTTGGGCTCGTTTTGTTAGTTATTATGAGACCTAACGTCCAGGCTTGATGGAGAGACTTGATGGTGTACTTCGGTGACTACTGCTGGAATTCCTGGACGAGTAGAACTTGGTGTGCCGAGTTTGGGCTCGTTTTGTTAGTCATGATGAGAACTTACCTCCGGACTTGATAGAGTGACCTGATGGTGTACTTCGGTGACTACTGCTGCAATTCCTGGACGAGTAGAACTTGGTGTGCCGAGTTTAGGCTCGTTTTGTTAGTTATGATTAGACCCAACCTCTGGGCTTGATGGAGAGACCTGATGGTGTACTTTGGTGACTACTGCTGGAATTCCTGGACGAGTAGAACTAGGTGTGGCGAGTTTGGGCTCGTTTTGTTAGTTATTATGAGACCTAATGTCCAGGCTTGATGGAGAGACTTGATGGTGTACTTCGGTGACTACTGCTGGAATTCCTGGACGAGTAGAACTTGGTGTGCCGAGTTTGGGCTCGTTTTGTTAGTCATGATGAGAGCTTACCTCCGGACTTGATAGAGTGACCTGATGGTGTACTTCGGTGACTAATGCTGGAATTCCTGGACGAGTAGAACTAGGTGTGCCGAGTTTGGGTTCGTTTTGTTAGTCATGATGAGAGCTACCTCCGGACTTGATAGGTGACCTGATGGTGTGCTTCGGTGACTACTGCTGGAATTCCTGGACGAGTAGAACTAGGTGTGCCGAGTTTGGGCTCGTTTTGTTAGTTATTATGAGACCTAACGTCCAAGCTTGATGGAGACTTGATGGTGTACTTCGGTGACTACTGCTGGAATTCCTGGACGAGTAGAACTTGGTGTGCCGAGTTTGGGCTCGTTTTCTTAGTTATTATGAGACCTAACGTCCAAGCTTGATGGAGAGACTTGATGGTGTACTTCGGTGACTACTGCTGGAATTCCTGGACGAGTAGAACTTGGTGTGCCGAGTTTGGGCTCGTTTTGTTAGTCATGATGAGAGCTTACCTCCGGACTTGATAGATTGACCTGATGGTGTACTTCGGTGACTAATGCTGGAATTCCTGGACAAGTAGAACTAGATGTGCCGAGTTTGGGTTCGTTTTGTTAGTCATGATGAGAGCTTACCTCCGGACTTGATAGAGTGACCTGATGGTGTACTTCGGTGACTACTGCTGGAATTCCTGGACGAGTAGAACTATGTGTGCCGAGTTTGAGCTCGTTTTGTTAGTTATGATAAGAACTTACCCCCGGACTTGATGGGTGACAGACACACCTAGTTCTACTCGTCCAGGAGTTCCAGTAATGGTCACCGAAGTACACCATCAGGTCTTTTCATCAAGTCCGGAGGTAGTCTCATCATAAATAACAAAACGAGCCCAAACTTGGCACACCTAGTTCTACTCGTCCAGGAGTTCAGTAATGGTCACCGAAGTACCATCAGGTCTCTCCATCAAGTCCGGAGGTAAAGTCTCATCATAACCAACAAAACGAGCCCAAACTTGGCACACCTAGTTCTACTCGTCCAGGAGTTCCAGCAATGGTCACTGAAGTACACCATCAGGTCTCTCCATCAAGTCCGGAGGTAGTCTCATCATAACTAACAAAACGAGCCCAAACTTGGCACACCTAGTTCTACTCGTCCAGGAGTTCCAGTAATGGTCACCGAAGTACCATCAGGTCTCTCCATCAAGTCCGGGTAAAGTCCCATCATAACTAACAAAACGAGCCCAAACTCGGCACATCTAGTTCTACTCGACTAGAGTTCCAGTAGCAGTCACCGATGAACACTCAGATCACTCCATAAAGTCCAAGACGAATTGGCATTTATATAATTATTTATATATATAAATCCCACTTACTTTCAGCGAAACAAAATATTATAACAAAAATGTGTGATTATAAAAATAATAATATTATTTTGCCTTGTCAAGTACCTATGTATCAAATTCGAATGTTTTGTGTATGTACAGCGATCTTTTCGGCTGTTGCAATCAGCAGGCGATATAGTATCCACTCATGACGGCGACCGAGCGCGGACTGAGGTTTCATCGAAATTTTTGTACAATAAATCAAAACAGGCACCAAAAATAAAATAACCCTTATTGCAATCCATTACGATTCATCCGTGTTAGCAAAATATGTGAAAAAATAAGCATCAGTTTTTATTTTTTTTACGACTATTTGTGACATTTTGATAAAAAGTAAACACCACTATTTTTTATTGAATATATCTGCCTACTTATAGTATTTTTAGAAATCTTAATATATATTAAGATTTCTATGTTGATAATAGAACAAAAATGTACCTAAACATGAGCCGGTATCGTTAATTTTGTAGAAAATGGCTAGGGAAGATCGTATTTACAATATAAAAAACCATTATTTTCAACAAAAAAGTCACCACCATTTGAAGATGAAGAACCATTCTATACGTGGTAGCAATTAGCTATGTTTGATTTGGTTTAGTTTTGTCACAAAATGTACCTACCGAAAAACAGCATAATTTCGCCCGATTTGCAAACGCACCCTTAAGAATCAAAATGCAGATGCGTTGTCACCCCTGAGGACTAAGATGGAATGCCTTGTTTCCACTACAAAGGGTCTCCGGTTCTCTACACTCACTTAAGTTATTTATATAATTAAGCTGCTATTTTACACTGGTATTCTGTGAGAGCGTGGTCCTACCCCGGTCGCGCCGACCAATTCGTGCTACAACCATAATATAGTTACAGCGTGGCTCTACCACGTAAAAAATATCTTAAGCTTATCAATGATATATTGCAAACCAGTAACATTCATTGCTATGCGGACGAAAGTACTGGTAATGTAAAGAGGCTACATCACCACTTACAACCAGGATTGTAGTCAAGCAATGGTTTATAATAATTAAAGAAGGTACATAAAGTGAAATATGTTTGGTCCCCCACTGCTGGGGAGGAATTCTTAGGTTTTCTAAACCAATTAAATGGGTGAATTACACTTGAGCGAAGATGCAGATAAAGATTGGTTTAAAATAAGAAAATAAGAACTATCAAGATATGTAAGTAAAGCAAGGATATTCTTCACTTTATTAACAAGTTCTTTAACTACAATATAAATTTCGAAATACGAATATCTATATTGTAGTTAAATAAGATACTTTTCAATCATACATTAGTAAAAAAACGTACGTAACGATTTTAAAAAACAAGCTGCTTAACTACAGTACCTAATGATAAAAAAAAAAACAAGAGACCTTAACCGGCTTTATTTTAAGAACAAATTCGGAAAAATAGTCAATTAAATTAGTTAAAATCTAACACTCATTTAAATTCAAACTGTAACGATTTTCGAATTCTTAATATTTGAAACGTTGGAATGTAGTATTAGGTAAGCGCGCGCGCAAGTACCTGTTTTTATTTTTCGTGGTTTCATTTCAATGCATCGATGGTCAATAAAATGAATTGCGCGTGACAGTGTATGTATGATCTACAACCAAAATTAAAACCGGTATCATGCGGTATGTGAATGTGATTATAGGAGTATTAGTTACAATAAATTAAACTTAAAAAGAATTTTTTACTTAATTTTTTTACACGGTAGAGCCATGCTACAACTATATTAGTAGTATAGTTGTAGCACGAATGGGTCGGCTCCACCGGATAAGGACCACGCTCGCACAGAATAGAATACCAGCGTAAAATAGCAGCTCAACACTGCTGCGTTTCGTATGGTGAGTGTAGAGAACCGGAGACCCTTTTACTGGAAAAGAGGCATTCCATATTAGTCCTCACGGGCGACAACGCATCTGCATTTTGATTCTTTATTGAGGATAGATGTAAATGTCTATGGGTCACAGCAACCACTTACAATCAGGTGGACTGTGTGCTCGTTTGTCACCCTATGCTATAAAAAAAAAATAGAAAGACAAAACACCTCGCTTATTTTAAGTGACGCCGAAGCCATGCTCAACTAATTGTAATAACACGCACGCACTCACTCACATATGCAACTAAAATTATTTGCAACCAATAACATGGTTTTAGGCGCATATTATGTGCGAGTCCAGCAGTGAACTTTTACGGGCTGATAAAGAAAGCAGAAAGATGTATTCGTGGGTTAGTCCAAGAAGTTGAGCATGGTTTCGGAATTACTTGAAATGGACGTAGTGTTCTGTCTTGTCTGTTCTTATTTGTTGTTCTGATACCTGCTCCACACTAAGTACGCGAAACGCGAAGACGTGAAGAGGCGCGAACATTCCGCGAACACATAATGTAGAACGTTACACAAATTATACACAAGGACATACATCCAGACCCGGAACAATTATTTGTAGGCTATACAAATACTAGTTCCGAGCGGGATTCGAACTCGCGGCCCTCAGCGCCGCAACTAAGTCACTGCGCCACGGAGCTGTCAAAATTCATAGTTATATTTACATTGTTTTCAGAGTTGATGTATATATTATAATTACTAATTCAGATACTCATTACTCAATTAGTAAACGAGTGAGTGTTTTATTGTTACGACTTCGCGCGCGACTGTAGCACAAAGTGTAGAGCTAGCATTGGACCAAATATTTATAAAAGTACAAACAGAGCATTAGCATTATTCTCAAATGTTAGTGCTGTTAGCCTTTTGGCTTTAACAGCTTCATGTGACACTGGGCTCGCGGCGGTAAAAGGGAAAGGCGATGATAATAATGATGATGATGATGGTTTATGACTTGGTTTTGTTACCAATCATCTGTGGGTTTCTTTGAGCTATCTAACCGCTGTCCGATTGGGGCGTGTGGGCCTCCGCCTCTGACTGCTTAGATCGTGACCGTCGATGTTCTGGGCGGTGAGAACCGCCGAGGTATGCGGGTGTACGGGGCAGACGAGAGTGCGGAAGCTTTATACAAACGTTTATCCCTCTCTCTCTCTCCTCTCTTTCTGCACTAGGTGAACCTCCCGCTTTTGTGCGTATGTTGCAATACGCTTCTAAAAAGGTTCCGTATTCTGGTACAAATGTAAAATGAAGATTTATGTGTATTATCTCGTACAAGTATGGGAAGGGTAGGACTATATCGAGTTGCTATTGCTATCTGGTATTATTACTATCAGGTAAGACATGCAGGATGTCGATGGATACAGGTGGTCCAGGACCGTGTTTTGTGGCGTTCCTTGGGAGAGGCCTGCGTTCAGTAGTGGCATTTGAAGGATTAAGATGATGAAGCTAGTACTTAGTCCTAGTTTTAGATTTTGACAAGCAGCTAGTTTTAATAATTCTTTGACATTAAGTTTGTATGAGTAAGGCCTTTTTACGTTCCTTTAATGTCTTACTTACTACTACTTTTATTACCTTTTATTTGCATACGTAAATTATTTTAAGATTTCAAAGGCACACAACATCTTGTTTTATCGATTAATAGTGGAATATCTTATAAACTTTTTTATGCACATAAGAGTGACAAACTAGCACTCAATCCCACTATGCTTAGTGGATGCTGTGGTTCATAGACACCTACGTCTATTATCGTTTTAGAATCAAAACCAGTAAAAAGAGACTCTAGTTCTCTACACTTACCATACGAAACACATACATTCAGCTATTTTACGCTGGTATTCTGTGAGATTGCGGGAGATTATGACACATCTTCATTAATTTTTTAAGTTTGTTATTATGTCTTCATTAATTTTTTAAGTTTGTTATTATGTCTATAGGAATCAAATGTTCCAATAGTTTAAAGCACTTTTTTGCATCGATTAATAATAAAAAACTAGATACACAATCCCAAGCAAAAGTTCTCTAAAAACTGTCGCCAATTGTTTTGACGTAATTCTAGTTGAAATAAATATAATACATTAATGTAAATTCAACCTTAAATGCATTACCTAAAGTTGTATTCACAAAGCTACGTACAAATTAAAAGCGCACCCAAATGTTCGAGTAGGCGCTCATTCGGTAAGGACATTTTTTGTCATGGATTATGTATTTAGTTTTTTATTAGTGATCGATGACTTTTTGCCATATTATTATTATACATAACAGAACTGATTTTGACAAAATTAAACAATATTTTATACATTATATAAAAACAATTACTTTAAATTAAAATAGGGATTTACTACATTGATTTAATTTTTACTCTACATTGTATTTTACAGCCTCGGATACCACTGTCCCATTACTTACAACCCTACGGACTACTTCATAAAAGTTTTAGCCTTGACTCCAGGCTCAGAGGGGGCATCACGACAGGCTATTAAAAGTGTCTGCGACAGGTTTGCAGTCAGTGATGCCGCTAAAGAACTAGACATGGAAATACATCTTGAATTCCATCTAATGGATCATGAAGATGAGGTAAAACGAAATAAACATCTTTGAAATATCACCTGTTTGTTACTTTTTTCTATTAGTTTATTCTTATACAGTTAAGTGCAACATAAAAGCTAAATTATTGTTTGCGAAACAAACCGTGGTTTATGGAGTCTTTTTTCGAAGGTCTTTGAACAATTTTCTTTGCCGATTGTAGAAAAGAAGCACATGCAAAAACATAAAAGACAGTTTAAAATATTATAGCAAATCATAGTAATTAAATTAATGTCATTATGTATTAATAATCAATTAATGCAAATTGATGTTTGAAATTCATAGAAATCTATTAAGGATGTGTTCATGTTCCAAGCGCTGATTAGCTCAAAACAGTACTTTTCAAACCTGTTAATGTCCATCAAACGCTTATCTTTCACAAAAATGTTAATTACTGACAACTTTATTAAATATTTGTTCTAAATGGATAGTAAAGATTTTTTTTTAGATTAATCCAGTAATTGTGTCTGCTATTAAGGAAACTAGATTCAAAACAGAGGTTTTATTAATTACCCTTTTAGCGTCAATTTCAAAGCTTAAAATATCTGAAATGACTGACAAATTTAAGAAAGAAAAAATATAATCAATTCAAAAGATCCCAAGGAAAATAAATAGTTGAAAAGATATTTTGATTTAGGTGGTATACGTGAGAAATTAAAAAATCAAACCAAGTGAATTTTTTAAGAAACTGCTGAGGATAAAACGTTCATTTTGAAATAAAATTTATTTACATTCGAATCAAAAAGTTAAAGCGCAGGCATTATATCCACTGGTGCTGGATATAACCAGCTTAATACTGTTCTTGCCTAAACTGCACTCTGCCTCTTCTGTTATATGTGCCTCTGCGGTTATATGTATGAAGCAACAAATAATCGAGTTTGACAATGGTGGAAACAAACTAGGGGAGCGTGTGGATCGGAGCAAAGTGCTTGGAACTAAGAAAGACGAAGACTAGCGAGCTGAAACTTATCGGAAATATGTCGTTTCAAGGAATGGTTTAATTGCATACGCATGTTGATTGTTGAGTAAACGTTCATACGGCACTAGCTGCGATGCTTCGTCTAACGCTGCGAAAATAGGTAGCCAATACAGCAAAGAAGACCTGACTGTGGGGCGAAAAATTAATATTTGCTTTATTTGCATTAATGTTTGCTGATCGGAAACACATGTTCCCGATCAGCAAACAAAGGAATTGAGCCACCAGATCATAGATGTTGGGAGGTATTTTCCGAAGCTTTGGTAAATTAATCATAAGAGCGACTTTTCAATTAGTATTATTTATCGATATCGAATTAAAAAAAAATATTTCTGTTTCCTCATATATGGAGGTCATAGGAAAGCAATCTTCTTTACGTGGTAGAGCCATGCTGCAGCTATATTAATAGTATAGTTGTAGCACGAATGGGTCGGCTCGACCGGGGAAGGACCACGCTCTCACAGAATACCAGCGTAAAATAGCAGCTTAATGCTGCTGTGTTTCGTATGGTGAGTGTAGAGAACCGGAGACCCTTTTACTGGAAAAGGCCATTCTATCTTAGTCCTCACGGCTGACAACGCATCTGCATTTAAATTCGCAAACGAAGATAGATGTAGATGTCTATGTGCCACAGCAACCACTTACCATCAGGTGGACTGTGTGCTCGTTTGTCACCCTTATTCTATAAAAAAAAAAAAAAAAAAGCAAGTTATTCAGTTTGGGACTTATAAAACGCCTAACTGTTAAAAATACAATTTCATTAATCCAGTACACCAATCACATTAAACTAAAGCGTCTATTGTTTTAAATAGACCTTAATAATTAAAAACCTAACATAAAATTAAAATAGTGACAATTTGTTTATTGAAATTGAGGCTGTAATAAGTCTAGTTATGGTCAGTGCTTTTTTGTAAGTTTTTTATGGTACCTACGAAACGTCATAGCGGTTACAGCGATTTTTATTCTTCAACCTCGTTGTATGCAAGACCCCACACAAACCACTCATTGCTACTTTATCAATAAAAACGACGGCAAAAAAATTTGCGAACACAACGTTTTCATTAATCATGTAGACAAACTCTTTATTGTTGATCTTTTTAACCCACTTAAAAAAAGGAAGATTTCGATTGTATGTTTTTCTTTTTTTGTAGGGTTGATGTTACGTGATATCTTCTTTAATTGTAAACCGATTTTGATGATTCTTTTTTTAAATAAATAGGTCCCGTATTATTATATTATTATCGCAGATGGTCCCATATTAATATGGAGAAGAAATTTCATCCCTAAAGGTGGCAGAATAGGAGATGAAGTTTTGAATGGAACTATTTAGATGACATTGAGATTGTGATATTGTTTAGTTCACTCAAAAGAGTAAAAAAATAACTTTTAATCATAGATTTAGTATAAACTGACGTTAAAAAAAAAGTAAAAAACGACTTCAGACTTCCGAACGACCAACAGTCGTCTTCGACCTCATTCATTTCGAGGCTGCGCAAACGTAGACACTTTTGTGTCTTGTGTGGGAGACAAGCTACCAGTGAATATTTTATTTTCATGTAATCAATATGAAATCAGCCATTCCTTGCGCAGACGCAGACACTTTTTGTGTCCAGTTGCGTCCACTTGACACATACCGACCGCCAATCAAAAAGTGTCCGGTGTAGGTAACTGGAAACTTTAAGTCGTCAGTTGAAGACATAAGCAACACAAAGCAAATTTCCTTACAATTGTACGGCGATGACATTGACGTGGCTGATTTGCCTGTAACTATTGACGGCGACGACGTCTACGTCAACGTGTAATCAACACAACAAGCAAAGGTAATGTTCCTCCATCGACATCCAAGATGAAACTGACGGAAAACAAGCAACGAATTGTTACCAGTATCCAGAAGTAGCAACCGGCGACTGTGTCCGATTGCCGCTACCGGACACAGCAACTACGGTTTCCTGTGATGGTGTGCCGTGACAGTAACAAAAAGTGTCCACGTTTGCGCAGCGCCGTCGTCTTTACAGTCGTTACGGCTAATGGCTGTGTTAATATATTACATAAACACAAAAAGATTATTTTCCACACATACGGCGGGGAGGTCTTCACCATTCTCATTTACACTTTCATCGCCAAACGTACCTAATATCCTTTCATAACCAGACCTCTTCACCCCAACCCTTTCATTAAAATCTCCTAACATAATAATATTTTCATTTCCCTTACATTTCATCAACACCAACCTTACCATGTTCCAAAATTGCTCTCGGATATAAGTGGGCTTAGACATGTCTGGGGCGTACACCCCTAGCACAAACAACTTCTTTAAGCCCACTTTCATTCGTATCCATAGCAGCCTTTGGCTTACACGTTTATACTCTTTCATACATTGACCCATTCTTTTTTAAAGGATGACACCGACTCCCTGGCATGCCCGCTCGGTCTCGTCTACACCAGACCAGTAAGCGGTATACATGCCATGTGCAGTGGCATCCTTTCCCTTTCGTTTCGTCTCATTTACACATAACACATCTATACGGTTATCATTCATCATTTCGCATACTTCATCCATCTTATCATTCATTGCTCCACATACATTCAGCGTAGCCAGACGGGCCTCCGTAATCTACTTTTCGCCCCTCCGGGAGACAGAACGTGACAGGTGGCGAACCTCGTCGCCGGTTTTTCTCCCGGTTGTTAATATATTAATAAACTTAAGCCGGCTTACTTACTACTTTAGATTTTTTTTTTATAGGAGAGGGGCAAACGAGCATGCGGCTCACCTGATGGTAAGTGACTACCGCCGCCCATGAACAACTGCAACACCAGGGGAACCAGAAGAATTGCAGATGCGTTGCCGGCCTTTTAAAAAGGAGTAGGCTCTTTTCTTGAAGGTCCCTAAGTCGTATCGGTCCGGAAAAATCGCCGGTGTTAAACTATTCTACAAGGAAGTTGTGCGAGGAAGAAAACATCTTCTGAATCGCACAGTGGTGGACCGCCAATCATCCAGATGGTGTGGATGGTATCGGGAGTTCTGCCGCGATGTGCGTTCGTGAAATTTGGCGGCTGGGATTAATCCGAACAATTCCTCAGAGCACTCCCCGTGGTAAATGCGAAAGAAAATGCAGAGATGCAACATCTCTTCGCAGCGCCAATGAATCGAGCCGATCGGAAAGGACTCGGTCGTCGACGATTCGAGCCGCTCTGCGCTGGATGCGGTCAAGTGGAAGGAGTTGGCACTGGGGAGCCCCTGCCCAGAAATGGGAACAGTATTCCATGTGAGGCCGAACCTGCGCCTTGTAAAGTTGCAGGCGTTGTGCCGGCATGAAATACTGTCCCGCTCTGCTGAGCACGCCAAGCTTTTTAGAGGCCAATTTGGCCTTTTCTTCCAAGTGACCACGAAACTGCACGTCACTCGACATGTCGACGCCGAGGATTCCGATACTGGCTGAGGCAACAAGGGGAGTGCCTTAAAACTGAGGAGATACGACAAAGGGGTTCTTTTAGCGGTAAACGCGCAAACTTGTGTATTCTGAGGATTATACTGGACTAGATTTAGTCGTCCCCAATCCGAGACTTTGTTCAGCAAAGACTCGACTTCGAACAAGTTTGTTCCGGTACTCAGCGACGTTTTCCGAGAAATATTCGCACGGCCGGCGTATAGAGCATCACCAGTGCTGTCATCCGCATAGCAATGAATGCTACCGGTTTGCAACATATCATTGATATGCAGAAGAAACAGCGTTGGTGACAGCACGCAGCCTTGTGGAATACCAGTGTTAATAGGCTTGGTCGGGCATGCACCGTCTACAACGACCTTGATGCTCCGATCTGCAAAGCTGGTGATCAATTCCACAATTTCTCGGGAAGCCCATAGGAAGGGAGCTTCGAAAGAAGCGCTTTGTGCCAAACCCGATCGAAAGCCTTCGCAATGTCCAAACTAACGGCCAATGCCTCCCCCTTGGACTCTACTGCCTCCGCCCATCTGAGTCAGGTAGACCAGAAGATCATCAGCTGATCGACCCCGACGAAAACCGTATTGGCGGTCACTAATCAGCTGGTGATCCTCAAGGTACCGCATGAGCTGGCAGTTTATAACGGACTCCATTATTTTGGAGAACAAGGAGGTAATGGCGATAGGCCTGTAGTTGGACGGGTCTGAGCGGTCGCCTTTTTAAGGGATCGGTTGGACAAAAGCTGTCTTCCATGATTTCGGGACTATGCCTAGGGAGTAGGAGTACCGGAAAAGACGCGTTGGAACCGGTGCCAACTCCGGAGCACATGTCCTCAGCACAATTGGGGGGATTCCGTCAGGCCCACTCGACTTATGGATGTCCAGGGAGAGGAGTGCTTTGCGAACCGCGCGCTGTGAGAACCGCACATCCAGCATGGAGCACTCACACCGCGGGATGGTCGGCGGTGTGTTCCCCCCGTTATCAAGAGTCGAGTTGGACGCAAAAAGGGAGCCTAAAAGGTCGGCTTTCTCTTTTGCGGCGTGGGCCAGTGAGTCGTCCTCCCTGTGCAGAGATGGTAGTGATGGCTTACAGAAATTCCCTTGGACAGCCTTGGCGAGACCAGAATGCACGGGATCCCGAAGGAAGGCGAACTAGTTTCTCGCCAATTCTGCCTATGTGCTCTAACTTTGCCTTGGCAATAACTCTTTGAAGGACCTGGGCGAATTTATACTTCTTTTAAGCATGCTGGTGTTTACATCCCGAGCCGCCGAAGCCTCAGCCCAGGCCTGATAGCACTCCTGCTTACTGCGTAATGCAGTCTTACAAAACGACCAAACCAAGGCTGAAATCTGCCTCCGATGGGTACCACAGATGATGGAATAAATAGTTCCATTCCTGTAGCACCACATCAGTGACAGAGTCAGCAACAGCGCTGGGATCATCCGGCGAGAAGCAAACCCGCCCTATGGGTAGGATGCAAAGAAGACCGCATTCCGTCCCATCCGCCGACCTGTAATGCCAAACACGGCGGCAACCTGCAGAACGCAACCGCGAGGAGAGCGTGAGTGGCAATACACTCCGGATCAGACAATGGTCCGAAGAGCCAGAGGGCATCGACGGAAACCTGATATCCGTCCGGATAAGAGGTCAGCAGAAGGTCCAACAGGGAAGGTGTATGATCCTTCACATCTGGAATCCGCGTAGGCGAAGTAACCAGTTGTGTCAGACCATATGCCAAGACAAAGTCATAAACAGATCTCCTGCATGATCGGTTAAACGTGAACCGAGCCATTCGGCGTGGTGGGCGTTAAAATCGCCAGGATCACGATCTCTGCGGATGGGACCTGTTGTAGCAAGGAATCTGTAGCCATTTGGACGTGGTCGATGAGTCGGTCTGTTTCGGCATTACCGCTATGGGACCTATAGAGGCACCCGTAGACGCGCGGATGGTCATCGCTATCTACGCGTAGCCAAAGGATGGACAGGTCCGAACCTTCAAGACTGCCGAGGCGTCGAGAACAGATGTCCTCTCTGACGTAAACGCAAACTCCAGCCCGAGGCACAAAGGAATGTTCGAATTTGTACCCCGGGTAGGAGAGATACGAAGTATCAGCCGGAGAGGACACCTGCATCTCGGTCAGAAAGAGCAAGGCCGGCTTCGCCTTAACTTAAGATTATCATCTTAAGTAAAAAATAAACTAAAATAACTAAAATGCACGGTTCTAAGACACTTCCATCCAGCGAATTTTTGCATATCTTATCAGGTCGTCACTCAATCTAGAGAAGGGCCGCCCTACCTCCTTTTTATACGTGGTAGAGCCATGCTGCAGCTATTATTTAGTTTAAGTACACATAAGTAGGCTCGACCAGGGAAGGACCACGCCCTCACAGAAACAGCGTAAAGTACCAGCTTAATGCTGCTGTTTCGTATAGTGAATGTAAAGAACCGGAGACCCTTTTTACTGCAAACGGGGTATTCCACCTTAGTCCTCATGGGTGACAACACATCTGCATTTTAATTCTACATCGAGGATAGATGTAGATATACTATTCCATCCCACAGTGGCCACAACATCCACTTATCACCGGGTTGACTATGTGCTCTCTTGTCACCTATATTATATTTAAAAAAAATCTTACTGGTACGGTACTGCCACTGTGCTATATATGGCCTTCATATTGTCACTTAAGCTTGCTGTTCCGTTAGGCAATGTCGGTTACTCTAGTTCTACCGCGGATATCTTCATTACGAATTCTGTTACGCAGAGAAACTACGACATTTATATTATATATATATACTTTTTAACAATCAAAATTTTAAGCAATTTTCTGTTTGCAGGAATCAAGAAGAATAAAACAGGATAGTTTTAAGGCGCCATTTTTCTTTACAAAAATAATGTGGCTTGTATATCGATTTATGCTGGTAATTTTAAGAGATCCCCGAGTACAATCGCTACGTATAGTACAAAAACTGGTAAGTAATTTATTTCTATAATGCCTTGTGATAACAACCTTACAGATTCATCACCTTTCATCAGTGAAAAATTTACCAATAGCTAACACAAATGTTAA
Source organism: Parnassius orleans (assembly GCA_029286625.1). Classification (NCBI taxonomy): domain Eukaryota; kingdom Metazoa; phylum Arthropoda; class Insecta; order Lepidoptera; family Papilionidae; genus Parnassius; species Parnassius orleans. Next base: position 2,738,040 of record JAGSMP010000051.1, read on the forward strand.
GGGAGCGGCATGGGAGGACCACGCTCTCATAGAATACAACAGCTTAATGCTACTGTGTTTCATATGGCAAGTGTAGAGAATCAGAGACCCTTTTTACCAGAAAAGAGGCATTCCATTTTAGTTCTCTAAACTTATAACATGAAACCGAAGGAAAAGTAGTGTAGATAATAAAAATGCTTTATATTTTGCAATGTTATTTTAGAAAGATTTAATAAAATAAATCAGTCCGTCCGATTACAATCTGGGCGTCTTTAAGGCATGAGTGGATAGGCTTTTGTTACGCTAAGGCAGTGCGATTTATTATCTAAGGCTCAATCACCACTTTTCGACTTCATCCCCATCCGTTGTCGGTTTTTCGCGCTTTACGACTGGCACATTGCCACTTCATCTTACTGATTCGTTATACTAAGTCGACTACTTTGGTTTTATTTGGGATATACTTATTACGAAGTCTTCTAGACCACATCTCACGTCATCACTGGTGACAGGCACTGGTCGTACACTCTTGTTTTCAAGTTTTGAGGTATACTTGACGAGATGTGTCGTAATAACCCAAACGTCGCCAAGCCGATTTGGATCTCTGAGTCGAAGTTGGACTTACCTAGTTCCCAACAACTACCGTCATGGTCTTGATATGGACGTGGACATGGCCTTCGTCTTGACGATGCTCATTTAAAAACCTAATCGTTGGAAGACGCTAGAATAAAAACAGCTTAAAAGAAAAATATAAATGATGCTCGTGAGTAATTGATTCAGCATTGCTATATTTACAAAAACTTTGACGGCAAGCTTCATTAACTTATTAACAAAAGTTATAAAAAGTTTTCGACATCTATTATATAGGAAGCTCCATTCCTCTTGGTTAATATTCTATTCATTCAAAGGTACATACATTTTCATTTATGCTAAAACAGGCTTAAAAACACGTTTTTCCAAATTAAGATACATAATTTTTCATATCACTAGGTGCTCTGGCAACACTCAGAAAAAACTTTCGTTTTTATGTTATTTACTATACAATATCTAAATAGAGTATTTTAAGAAAACAAATAAACCGACTTCAGTTATTATCCGATTTGGTTGTTTATGAGACAACTGTAAAAGAATATCCTTGATATACAAGTTAGGAATATAGTTGAGCTTCAGTCCACCTGATAATAAAATGATTTTGAGGTCCATAGATACATCTATCCATGACTAAGAATCAATTTGCAGATTTGTTCTCACCCATGAAATGTCTCATTATTAATTGATTTTTTTTATTATTAAAAATGGACTTACTTTTGACCTTCATCTGGCCCGAGGGCAAAGATGAGGTCTACGATGGAGCGAGTTTACCTAGGAGAAGCCTGTTTACACGCACCTTGAAGAGGTTCAAGTTATATGCACTCGGAATAACAGACGCCGGCAGGGTATTCCACTCCTTGGCTGTGCGCCTTATGAAAGATGATATGATAAATATAAATTAAAGAATTAACAGTAAAAGACTGTACACTCACCATAAGAAACACTGCAGCATTATGTTGCTATTTTTACGCTGGTGTTCTGTGACAGCACTCCTTTCCTTCCTGTCAACCTATTCGCGCTCCACCTGCAATACAACTTTAGCGTGACTCTACTACGTAAATGAAATAAAAATAGAAAATCGGTTTAGTGCCTTAGAACATATTGCGTTGATGAATTAAAATTAATATCACGTTCTAATTTCAATATCTTTAATGGATCAAGTTTTAAATCGGATAAATATTGAGTTCGTTATCTATTACGAATAAAGTAAGTTTCAATATTTTGAAAGGATTAATGCTTAGAACTGGTCACACACTGATTAATGTATATTTCTATTTCTTAAATCTTATGTAAACTAAACTGGACATAAGGAAAACTATTTTAAAAACCCAATAAAATAAATATATTAACGATGTAAAATACATTTTCTAGATAAACTAAAAGATATAAAATATATACTCTACATAAGTCAACTATAAATTACATTCTGTATAATTTAGTAAAATACTTTTTTCCTTTAATTTGTTTATTATTTTAATTAGAACTATTTATGTTTTAATTTCATTTGTTTATAAGTTGTATTTAATAACGATATATTATAATAACATAGGTATCGCATAGTCGGACATATTTCGTGTTTTTGTTTACATTGAAATAAACTCACACAGATGAACAAAAGCAACTTCTAAATTTTTTTACTCATATTTACAACTAACATCTTAATTTTTAACACTTCAAACTATGATTTTGAAGACAGTTAAAATCTCATCAGTGCCTTTGTGATAGCAGAGTCGACAAGTTTGGGCTCCACTGACTGTCATCTAAGAAAGTGCTGGTAACTCACGGTTCTTTGAACGATGTTATCCAGAGAGCTTTTGTCTCTATAAATGTTCCCTCGGTTTTAGAGTCTTGTGGAATATTTAGAGATGATGGCAGTAGACCCGACGGTATGACTTTTCTACCCACTATACCACGGAGAGTAGAACTGTATGATAATTTAACTTTGTAGTTTTTTTTTATTATGGTTATAAATATTGTATACATTTGAATGATAACTGAATATAATATTAAAATTAAGGCAACATTAAGAGTTTATATAGAAAAAAAGAAAGAAAGAAAGAACATATTTATTTGTTGCTGCAAATTGCATGAACTATGTGGATACTATGATACATGAATTATGATAACTATATAACGTCTTCTGTCATTGCTTCTTACGACATAGGGCAAATTAAGTGATAGATTCTTTAACGCCGCCATATTGTCAAATTGGCATATTATTCAATTGCCAATTTGACAATATGGCGTATTGTTCAATTTATTGTGTACGTGGTAATACCAATGGTACAATGGTATTACCTCATACACAATAAATTGAACAGAACAACTATTGATAAACTCCACATTCATCGTCTAATTATAGAACTATTTTCAGGCGATAGCTTTAACTGCAGGGATGTGCTTCATAGGCACTGTGCGTCTCACGCAGGCCGGCATCCAGGATGTTCAGGGAGCGCTCTTCATCATCATAGCTGAAAACACCTTCAGCCCCATGTACTCAGTGCTCCACATATTTCCCGAAGAATTCCCGTTGCTCACTCGGGAACTTAAAGCCGGATTGTATTCCACGCCGATTTATTATATAGCAAGGATGATTGCTCAGGTGAGGAATTATTTGAGTTTTTCAATTAATTGATGTCATTCAAAATTTTACAGAGTCATGGTTTTAGTTACCTTATGTTTGTTAGTAGGCCTGTATTTTAACTTTGCCTCGTGGTTGTGACGTAAGAAAATCCATCACCACATTTCGTCTCGTGAGAAAATGCCGGAAAAATCTTATAACTTTACTTCTTAACGACGATGGACAGCGGCCTCAAAATCGCAAATGCCTGCTGCATTCCATAGAAACCTGCAGTCAAACAAAGAATTTAATAAAATTCCTTGTATTTAATATAATTTTATGTAATTTATAAAATTATCTGTATTTTTATAAAATTGTTTGTTTAAAGTAGAGTTTTGTTTAAAGTTGTAAAATAAAAGTAGAACTTTTATTAAAAGCTTATTTATTTTACTCTCCTGAGTGGTTTAAGGAATCCCAAGTTTGTTGTCGAATATCATAATATCACAATGTCGTTTAAATAAGTACATTAAAATCTTCATTCCCATTTTACCACCCTTAGGTAGGAATTTTTCTTTTAATTATCGCTTAATCCCTGATGTATAGTAAAATAACATATGATGATAAGATAATCTATTTAATAAAAAATAATGATTTAAATCGGTTAAGCCGTTTCCGAGAACTTGGTGATACATACACAAAAAACATACCCGTCGAATATATAACCTTCTCGGTTTTTTTTTAAAACTCGGTTAAGAATTATATTATCTCTTAAATTTCCCAAAAATAGTAAACTAGTTAGTTACCTGCCCCCAACGAGCCATAACCCCAAAATAATTTAAATAAAAAAAGTTAAAGATTAAATCCGGTTTTTTGTCGTAGTTGGGTATTAGTTTAAAACTTTATTCTTGTTGATTGTTTTGCTGATATCCATATCGAGCTTAATGTTGCGAGCACGGGTTCTACGGATAGATACGGACATTTTAGTATGTAATGTTTTTGTTTTTAAATTGTGGTATAACTTTTTTCTCTATAATTGGATTTTTTTAATATTAAAATGAACTATCTCTACCACACACAGCAGTAAATAGTACAAAATAGATAGTTATGATACTTATTATGTTAATAAGTTATTTTAAATAATTTATTATTAATTTTCGTAATTTGAAACATTAGTTTCTTGTGTAGAATGAAGGTGACAAACAAGCATACGGACTACCTGATGGTAAATAATAATGTAGTAGCCTTATAAAAAGAAAGAATATACTAATGCTATTGGTGGATTCGAACCCACGACTTTCCAAGTAACAGTCCGTACCCTCAACCATTAGGCCACTAATAACCTGCAACTATCAATTAGGCCACTAATAACCTGCAAATATAAAACGTAGATGCGTTGTCATCCTTGAGTAGTAAGATAGAATGCTTCGCTACAACTATGGTTGCCAGGTCTTGAAACCGAAATGCTGGACCGATCAGCCAGTTAAGCCGGACATTTGGGTAAAAAGACCGGACGCTACTATTTTTTTATTTTAGTATAACACGATATTTTTTTTAAAGTAAAACAAGGCTTTTTTACTATTTACCATAAAATATCCTTAAATTCTAATGAAACAACAATAATATTGAATGAATCAGCCTTCTTTATGATTAATCATTCAATATTGATTACAACATTAACCAACACGTGACAAATGTAAAAAAATTGTCAAATTTAAAAAGCCTAACAAAAGTCGGACAGGCCGGACGACGTCTAATTTGGCCGCACACGCAACCAAAATGCCTGACTGTGTCCGGCTTTATCCGGACGCCTGGCAACAACAATGTAAAGTACAATTTGTACACCTTTCTCATTTGATGTAAGTGAATTAATATATAGAGTAAAATGGTCAAAGCCAAACTGTTCTGCTAAACAGCTTCAAGTAAGTTTTCTGTTATTACTTTTTTAAAGAAGAATCTAGTTTCGGAGACTTGTCTGTTATAGGCATATTCAAGAGAATAGTTGTTTTCCCGAAATCGCTTGAATCATCTCTGAGCTGTCCTTGTTCCTACTTCCTTGATCCTCTGAGCATCTCAGCTTTCTGTCGTACATAGGTTACGCTGTGTGCCGCATGAGCGGCGGAATTGGGCGGAATAATAAGTAAAGTCAATAATGCCATGATAATTAGTTTGTCTCATTTCTAGGCGGTACACTAAAACGATTGCGTTTAAATCTCTACGCATTGAATTTCCAGTAACGTAGGCTACGAACAAAGAGAATATAATAACTTTTCTTGATCTAAAATCGCCGGAATTCCAATACATTCTTATGCTGCATACAGACTTACGCAACGTAACATGCAATGTAACATGAAAGGAGCACAAGAGCATTTCACCAGTGTGGATGCAGCGCGCACAATAACCGAATATGTATAATTATGCCTACTCGCATCGCGCTCCCGGCGTGCGCTAATTTGTTACAGAGTGTGTTACATTACATGATACATTACACTAATGTGGACGGCAAATTCTTTCATTTCATGTTACATTACATGTTACATTACATAAGTCTGTACGCAGCATTACGAATATAAGTGACAGTGATATAGCATATTCATCTTCTTAGCACTAAATCAACCACAGTACATACAAACTTCTTTAGAATCGTGATTTGAAACTCGATGAAACGAAAAAGCGACACTAAAAAGAGACAAACATATACATCTATACGATTTAGCCTGCGAGATAATTTGACAGAATAAGTTTAAAGTGTTTCCTGTTATCTCGGTCTGTATAAATTAATAATCAAAAAAGAATTAATAATATTTTTTATTAATAAAAAAGAGATCCGGTTTCAGTTCTATCGCGTGTGAACACTGCACACTTGTGTTTTTTTCTTCTTGTTTATCTGCCCAGAAGCAGTCCATTACAGGACATGAGTACATATCACATTCCCCGTAATGATGATTATAATATATGATTATGTTGCTGGTGCGTGGAGATTTGGAACCGCGATTACCACCTTACTTACCAGTATTAAAATAAACCCAGTTCCTAAATTTAGAGCTGAACAATGTCTTACACTGGACTTTCTACAACCCGAAAATGAAGTTGAACAACAATGAAAACAAACGAAATGACATATATTTATAATGAATTTCCAGTTCCCAGGTCTGGTGATAGAGCCGACCCTGTTCACGTTCGTCGTGTACTTCATAGCGGGTCTGCGAGCCACAGTCTTCGCGTTCAGCTTCACAGTCTTGGTGTCAATTGCTGTGCTTAATGTTGCTATTGCATGTGGTAAGTGCGATTAGTACTCGTTTTATTGATACTCATTTATTTACTCTGATGATTATGTGATAGTGATATCATACCTGAGTACTTGAAATCTAAATTTCAGTACATTGGAGATAATTGTTTTCTACGTTCTTCTGATAATCTAAAGTTGCTAACGCCTTTACACCGTACTGGTTATATGTCCCACTCTTTCGCTCTTACGGCTATAAGACTCTGGAACGAAATACATACCTCTGACATTAAAAATCTTCCAACAAGTTTCTTTTCAAAATCAAAGTTCGTGAACATTTTAGTAAAGCATTGCAAGTGTGAATTAACGCTTTTTCCTAAGGAATGATTCTATCGTCACATATTTTCCTTATTTATCATGGCATAGAGGTCTCACTAGTGTCGAGACAGCTAGACTAGTTTATTTCAGTTATTTCATAGCATAATGTCTTATGGGATTTTGCTATGGGGAAATGCGGCTGATTCAGAAACTATTTTTGTTTTACAGAAGAGGCCATTAGAGCTATTTACAACCTAAAACCGAGAGAGCCTCTTAGAGACAAATTTAAAGAAATAAATATATTAACTTTGGCCTCTCAGTATATTTACGAAAATTTAATGTATGTTCACAAAAACAAAGGTAGTTTTAGTAAAAGAGTCATATACATTCTGTAAACACTAGGAACAAACACAAGCTAGTGATACCAGTTTCTCGACTCCACAGAGTCAGTAATTCATTCTTGGGGCAATGTATACGCTTATTACAACAAGGTCCCGGAAAGTGTACAGGCTCTCTATTACCAAGTTTAAATGTTTTCTTGCTGAAACTGTATAAAAGGGTTATTATAGTATAAATGAATATATGATTGATAATAACCCTGGGAATGAGGTGGTCGCTACCAAGCAGTTTCTAAAATAAATTTTGTACTTAAATAGTTTGTACAACCGTTAATGTAAAACTTACTTTTAAAAAAAAAGTCCTGCTGGGTTTCTTGCTGGTTCTTCCCAGGACAGAGGTTTTTTTTCGAACCAGTGGTAAAGTAAAAATGACTTTCAATAAGAATTACACATGTCTAATCTATATATATAATATATATATATATATATATATATATATATATATATATATATATATATATATATTACGTTTATATTTATATATTGTATATATTTAAGTAGATTTATGTATTTGTGTACGTCTGTATTAATATATTTATATTATATGTACATTTGTATGATATATGTATAGAATACCTTTTATATATTATATATTCTGTTTTATTTGAACTTCGTTACCTTTTTTCTCATTATTTCTTTATTTTGCTGCACTACCTCCCATATGTTTATCTCTGCTTAGGCTAATGGTTGACTGGGAGAGAATGCCTTAAGGGTAGTGTTAGGTTAACAACAAGAGAGGACTGTCAAAACTATTTGTCGCATTTTTTTCAAATATCCCATGAATTCTACAGCAACGGATTATGTCACTACCTACAAGATGGTAACAAGTTATCGAACAAAATGGCGCATATATATCATAATTAAATGTAATTAAACTTTGAAAGATTCTAGATAGAAGAGATTGAGAGATTCTATGGGCAGCTTTACACATCGTCGTTGGAGCCACATGCAAGTGTGAGTAACCTCCTTCTCCTTCCGATTCTCGACTATGCTGACGCAAGCTTTGTAGACATAACTGAGGACCAGCTAAATAAGCTTGAGAGACTTCAAAATACCAGTATTCGGTTCATATTTGATTGCAAATTTGACCATATTTCCCAATTTCGCTCACGTCTCAAGTGGTTACCTACCCGACTTCGCCGGAACATGCATATTCTTTGTATTCTGTACTGTGTATTATTTCACCCTTCTACTCCTCCCTATCTAAAGGAGAAGTTTAATTTTGTAGGGCTTCCGGGGGAACCTCTACGATCTTCAAGAAAATTCATTTTAAGGGTACCAACTCATCATACATCATTTTTTAATAAATATTTTACTGTCCAGTCTATTAAGCTCTGGAATGCCCTACCTTTGCATATACGTGAAGCACAAACTATTGTAATTTTTAAGAGCATTACTTGTTTCAATCGTTCGGACACCGTTAGGATAAATTATGTGATTATGTATTTATTGTATTTATCAGCTTTATATTATTGTTTGAGGAATTTTGTAATTTATATATGTATTTTTGAGTAGAAATGTAAGTTTGTTTATATATTTATATATGTATATGTATGTATATGTATATATTATATGTTTTACTTTATCTTTTATTATGTATTAGTAATTTATATTATTTCATGTATGAGTAATTTATTTGTAATTTTATTGCATTTATTGTCTATATATCGCATGTATTGATATTATATTTTGTATATTTATATTGCACCACCTACCTAGTATTCATTGTTTTATTCCTTTACACCTTTGGTTGCCTGGAAGAGATCGCTATGTAGCAATAAGGCCGCTAAATTGTACATATAATCTGCTTTTTGTTATGTCATTTGTATATTTGTTTGTGGTGTACAATAAAGTGTTCATTCATTCATTCATTCAAGTGTGAGTAACGATCCAAGAGCAAGTCTTATCCGACACTATTCCGATGATATCCCGGTCGTCAGTCTGAGCGAGATTAGAATGACTCTCCAGTGCCTTAAAAACGGCAAGTCCCCTGGCGAGGATGGAATTACAGCGGAGCTTCTGAAAGCGGTTGGTAAACCTTTACTTGAAGTCCTTCAGAAGCTCTTTAATTCCGTCCTCCGTGGTGGTACTACTCCAGAGGCGTGGAGCGGAAGTGCGGTGGTATTGTTCTTCAAGAAAGTCGACAATGCTCTTGAAGAACTACAGACCGATTTCTCTTCTGAGCCGCGTCTACATGCTGTTCGAGAGTCATTACGAATCGTCTCGCACGTAGACTCGACGACTTCCAGCCTCCCGAACAAGCCGGTTTCCGAAAAGGCACCATAGACCACATACATACCCTTCGGCAAATTATACAGAAGACCGAGGAGTACAGTACAATTTGTCACTAATTCTTGCGTATGTGGACTATGAGAAAGCCTTTGTTTCCGTCGAAATTTGGGCGGTGCTGCAGTCCCTTCAGCGGTGCCAAGTTGACTGTCGGTATATCGAAGTGCTGAAGTGTTTGTACTACTTTTGTTAGGTCTACGATGGCTATCCGAGTACAGAACCTGAGTACGAAACCTATCCAACTGCAGAGAGGTGTAAGACAGGGTGACGTTATATCCTCAAAACTTTTCACCGCTGCATTGGAAGACGTTTTCAAGCTACTGGGCTGGAAAGGATACGGTATTAACATCAATGGCGAGTACGTCACTTACCTTCGATTTTCCGACGATATAGTCCTTACGGCAGAATCGCTGGAGGACCTAAGCACTATGCTCAATGACCTCAATAGTGCCTCCCAACGGATAGGTCTTAAGGTGAACATGGACAAAACAAAGAGCATGTATAACGTCCATGTCACACCTATGCCGGTAGTTGTTGGGAGCACTAAGCTCGAAGTTGTTGACGAGTATGTTTACCTGGGACAAATAGTCCGACTAGGTAAGTCCAACTTCGACTGAGAGGTCAATCGACGGATTCAACTCGGCTGGGCAGCGTTCGGGAAATTACGACACAACATCTTCTCGTCGGGTATACGTCAAAACTTGAAAATGAGACTGTACAACCAGTGCGTGTTGTCAGTGATGACTTATGGAACTGAGACGTGGTCCTTCACTGCTGGCCGTATGAGGAAGCTCAAGGTCGCTCAGCGAGCTATGGAGAGGACTATGCTCGAGGTTTCTCTGCGTGATAAACTTAGAAATTAGGATATCCGCAGTAGAACCAGAGTGACCGACATAGCCCAACGAATTAGTAAGCTGAAGTGGTAATGAGCCGGCCATATAGCTCGAAGAATCAACAACCGATGGGGAAAAAAGGTTCTTGAGTGGCAGCCTCACACCGGTAGGCGAAATGTAGGGCGACCCCCCTGTAGATGGAGTGACTATCTGGTAAGACATGCAGGAAGTCGATGGATGCAGGTGGCTCAGGACCGTCCTTTGTGGCATTTTTTGGGGAGGCCTATGTTCAGAAGTGGACTTGTGAAGGGCTGTTATGATGAAACTTTGAAAAAAAAGTGTCTTGAATTTGTATATAAAATACGAAGAAACTTTTTCCCCGACCTTTTATATATATAGACTAACTGATACCCGGTAATATTTTATTGCGGAACCTATTTTTTTTTTGATGGGACTATCGTAAAATCCGTTCTTAGTTAGCGTCTACATTGCGAAATGAGTAACTATACTAAATTTCAAGTCAATCAGGTTTAGAGATCTCGTGATGAGTCAGTCAGTCATTTTTCAAAGAGTAGCCAAATTTTAAACTTAAGTTAAGTTTAGTTAAGTTAATGCAGTTTTTGACAATACGAGTATATAAGGCTTCTACTTTTATTTGAAATTATCCGAAAATGAATGTGATTTATAGGCAACAACGTTTTTGCCTACCGCTCGACCTTTATAAATGCGCGCGTGCTCAGTAAAAATCGGTTAAAATAATGGATTATCACGCATTTTGAATTTAAAATATAAAAAGGACAGAATGTTTGATTTTTGCAAATTAATTTTTCTTCACCATTTCCCGATATTGCTTATTCTAAATTTGGCTGGTTATTGCAAAATAACCCTGTATATTGATTGACAAAAAAAGTTTCTGTTTTCTTCTGTTCAAAAAACTACGCTTTTTAACCCGCCTGCTAAGCGTGGCGACTATGGCAAATAGCACCTGCATTAGTTCAGCAATGTACTTTTGCTAGGCTGTAAGGATGAAAAACAGAAGAACGCATTATTTACATTAATAACATTATTCTTTTTCAATTTAACAGAAAATTCAGAGCTTTTTCTGCTTTAAGTAATTTCACTTGCATTTTACAGATTTTTTCAAGATCAAATAAGTAGGAGAGCAGGCCTTTGCTCAGTTGTGTACCATCAGGTGGACTGTAAATTGGGTAGTCACTGCAATTTCATCAAAAAAGATACTGATATATTTACACAATTCAATAAAATCAAACTTCAAACGTCAAAACGAAGCCAACAACGATTCCCACCATAATCAAAATTAATCAATTGCACTATTGTTTTGTTGTTATGACCTGTGCGTTACCGTATAAGTGTTTTTGTAGAAGTTTTTTGTAGTTATCTACAAATGAAAACTTATACGGTAACACATTCGTACGTCCCATTTTACTGGAAACGAGGCATGCCATCTTAGTCCTCATGTATATGAGCCATAGCGAGCACTTACATCAGGTGAACTGTGATTGTTTTTTTGACTGTCACCACGATTCTATACAGGGTTATTTTCAAAGAGTAGCCTTTTAAACTTAAGTTCAAATATATAAATTATGATATACCGTTATTGCAGTTTTTGAAAATACGAATAAATAAGGCTTCTACTTTTATTTGAAATTATCCCAAATTGAATGTGATTCATTGGCAACAACTACGCGTACTCTATGTGTGATTCAATTTACAACGTTTTTGCCGACCGATCGACCCTTACGAATGTTTGCGTGCGTAGTAAAATAATGCAATACCACGCATTTTGAATTTAAAAGATAAAAAGGACAGAATGTTTGAGATTTTTTTAATTAATTTTTCTTCATTATTTGCGTATATTACTTATTCTGAACCTTCTCTGCAAATTTGGCCTGTATAAACCCTGTATAAAAAAAATCGTTTCGCGTAACATTGAATTAATTATATTGTTTTCCAGGTTCATTCTTCTCGTGCGCGTTCGGCTCAATGCCTCTTGCTATATCCTACCTCGTGCCCTTTGATTTCTCGTTAATGTTGACGTCTGGACTATTCCTCAAACTAAGGTACTTTTTCTTTACAACGTAATTAAATATTTTGCTTTGTGTGAATTTGGCAAAACAGCAAACTTAATAATATTGTTGCACAAATGCTGGTGAAGTATATATGGTAGAGCCATGCTACAGCTATAATGTGGTTATAGTACGAATGGGTCGGCTCGACCGGGGTAGGATCACGATCCAGAGCAAAATAGCAACTCAATTCTACTGTTTCGTATGGTGAGTGTCGAGAACCTTTATTTCAGGAAACGAGGCATTCAATCTTAGTCCTCAGGAGTGACAATGCATCTGCATTTTGATTTTTAATAGACACATTATCCACTTACCATCACGTGGATCATGTGCTCGTTTGTCATTCATATTCTATAAAAAAAGGTTTTTTCTTTTACGTCCGTGTTCTTTTGCATAATCAAATTACTATATAATTTCGTACCTATATCGGATAATGTGATATATTTCATCGATATGAGCGTTTTGCTAATTACCAGGATATATTTTTGTAAATGTAACCTCTTACTACTAGGTAGCAGAACTCCTTTTCTGCCTAATAGTCTGTCTGGGTAGATACCCTCCTTACTACACTATGTTCTGCGTACTGTGTATAAAATGCCAGTATAATTCCATCCTGGCCTGTAAAGCAGTAATTACATTGGCTGTATAACAGTAAATATATCTTATAAAAGTTAAGCCAGTAGTGACTTAGTCCTCAGAGGAAATGGCGCATCTGTAGCCTAGTTTGTTTGAAGTTGGTTGCAGATGTCCATGGGCTACAGTAGTATAAACACAGGAGTGTTTTTTTTGGTTTATTCGACCCTTCAAAGTGACTTTGCGCCAACTGTAAACTACCGTAGACATAATTTATAAAAAATTAATATTTATAATATATAGCTGTGCCCAGAAGAGTCCATGAGTATGTCTATGTATAATGTAATAGTTGGGGAGCCCGACATGGTCCATTAGTTGTGTAACTAATATTTATTTTGAGGTATATCCATAAATAATGGAATGAAAAATTTATTTATTTATTATATTAACATTATTTTTCTTTCTCTTTCAGTTCAATACCGAAATATATAGCATGGATACGTCATTTGTCGTGGGTGATGTATTCAAACGAAGCCATGAGCATTCTGCAATGGGATGGCGTTGAAAATATAAGTAAGTCGTAATGTTTAATTTATATATTTCATTGAAATTTATTGTTATTTTTTTTATAGGATAAGAGTGACAAACGAGCACACAGTCCACCTGATGGTAAGTGGTTGATGTTGCCCAATAGACATCTACATCTATCCTCGATTACGAATCAAAATGCAAATGCGTTGTCACACGGGAGGACTAAGATGGAATGCCTCCTTTCCAGCAAAAAGGGTCTCCGGTTCTCTACACTCACCATACGAAACACAGCAGTGTTAAGCTGGTATTTTACGCTAATATTCTGTGAGAGCGTGGTCCTTCTCCGGTAGAGCCGGCCCATTCGTGCTACAGCTATACTACTAATATAGCTGCAGCATGGCTCTACCACGTATAAAACGAATAATTCCTTAAATAATTCCTTGCTCAACTTCTCTGTGGAATTGTTTACCACCGGCGATTTTTCCGGACCGATACGACTTAGGGACCTTCAAGAAAAAAGCTTAGTCCTTTCTAAAAGGCCGGCAATGCACCCAACTTTCATAATATGTATTTGGTAAAAATCTGTTATTTTGACATTACAAACAGATACTTCAATTTCATTTATTTAAATAGATTTAATTCCATATTCGTAAAGTATGAAAGGTTGTAGAAAGTTCCAAAGCGATCACTATATTATTTTGATCTTGAGGCGTGAGAAAACTTGGTTGCACTTTTAATCATTCTCTTTTATAATTCAATACAAGATCGTAAATATCAATGTGATTTATCTAGTTAAATGGGAGTTATTAATAATTACTGTTAGTAAATGACAGGAATTTTCAGTATATGTATTTGGTGACAGTCGACAGCAAAATATAGTCGATTTTAATCATAATGATTTGTTAGATTCAAATTATTATCTTTCTTTATTAACTTCTGTATCAGTAAAGTCAATTTCTTCTATGTGGTTACCTTCTACTCTATTTTTTTTTTTTAAACTAATATTTTTAGTAGTAATGAGATGTGAAAAATGGTAATTTCTTTTATCCTGTTCGACTTTAGAATTCTCTGAACTTGACAAATAATTTTTTTATCGTGTAAAGACGCGACTTCTAATTAAACTTTATTTACCTCAGAAGTGGTAATTATTAGTTTTCACAAAGACCGAGATAGAGGTTGTTTCTAATCACGAGCTTCTAAATCTAAAAAATCTGGTGATCTGCCTCACTTCAGTCCTAAAAAGAACAAATACTATAACATATAATTTCATCAACTTAAAAAAAATCGTGTTTTCTGTTAAGAAAGTTCATCATTTATTGCGATATAATATTACTAAAAAGTTTTCTACTAAAAAACGTTCAATATAATTAAAGTCAATATATTTATATATAAGGTGAAATTAAACATGATATCGAAACTTAATTTTAAATTGGATATAACGCATAATTAATTGAAACAAAACTAACCACTGTTATTTATAATACGGTCATTGCTGAAAGATGAAAAAATATGAGGGATGTCGTTTTAGGGAAGTCGCGTTGATGCAATGAATATATCGTACGTGCGTCTAAAAACTTCGTGAATTAGACAGAGCGCAGCCGTACAAAGTTGGAAACAAGCGGGGTAAGGGAGAGGGCGGGGACATTACAAAGCTTGGTTTTAACCGGTTAATTGTTACTACCTTAACCTAAATTTGTGAAAAACTGGTATTCCGCAAAAACCGATTTTGGGGTAAATGACCGAAACCGGTTTAGAATTTCAACCGGTTTCCGAGCCCTGGTGTATTGAGCAATTTATATATCTAAGCCCATAGATAACAAAAAGAAAATTTGAGGCAAGCTCCTTACTTCCTGTCACCAGTAGCTTACCATTTCCTGTCCAGCCTATCAAAGTCCCCTGCTGATCATAGGTCTCCTTGGATTGCCTCATAGGGTATATTTGCCATGGTTGGCACGCTTGGCTGGCGGGTTGACAACCACGGTTTATTTTTCAGTTATTATTAGGAAGACGCTGTTGCCCATCTCCTGGTACTACTTCCCTTTGTCGCCTCTTGCGGCACCTACGGGACAATATGGGATAGCTCATGGGGTAATCACAATAAATTGACTAACATTTTTATTTTTCTTTCAGCTTGCGTGGTGTCTAACAACAGCGTCGGTACGCCGTGTCTTAGCACCGGAGAGGAGGTTCTGGGCAAATACGACTTCCAGAGCAATCGGTTCTGGATCGATCTCATGGCCCTCGTTATCCTCTGCTTTGCTTTTCATCTCCTGGCTCTCGTGGCGTTGAGATATCGTACAAGAAGAAAATAAAGTACAAATGTATATAGATTTGTATCATGAGCCATAAACGGTGTATTTAAATTGTAATAAAGATTATTTTATTATAATAAAATGAGTGCCTTAATAAATTAAACAAGCGATTTTTTAAACTAATCCTTAAATTAAATTTTACATGCAATAGGTCATGCACCTATCATGTCATGATGTTTTGTTTTGTATAAACGATATTTAAAAATATAAGTCATACTTACATCAAAGTGATCTTCACAGAAGTATAGTTTAGATTTTGTAGACAATGCCTTCGGCTCTCTTCTTGCCAGTTTTAACCAAGTATTTCTCATATTTAAATCAGTTGGCACTTGAATCATAACTTCCCCGGCGTTCATATGCTCGTATTTTTGCATTCGGGCACAACACAACAATGACATAGATGATAACTCATTATTAAACATACAAAAGTATCTTATTCCTTTGCAAAATAGGCAAAATTCTAGGAAAGTGACGTTACCAGTTGAACAGCATGGCGGCTATCGTTTTCACGCGAAAATTTAAAACGATAGATTAAAAGTAATTTTTATGGCACTATTCGGTATTAAAAAAATTTATAATAAAATTTTAGTGGTTAATTATCACTCTAGGATTCATTTAAAACACTTTTGAAAATGGGTGTAATACCCTATTGTAATGATGATGACGATGATGATAATAAAATACATATCTAACTACTGTCATACGTCGCTATTGTATGTAAATGAATATTATCTTTGTATATTTACGGCATTCGTGTATCTTGATTCTCGAGTTTGATGAACTATCTACATTTTTAAATAATTTATTGTGTAATTAATGTGACTCGGTATCTCAAAAATAAAACAGAGCAAGAGTTTGGTTCACTCCAAAAGTTAAAAACAGATGCGAAATTGTGTAAGAAGATAAAGAAATGGATATTTATTTATAACATATTACGTGGTAGAGCCACGCTGCAGCTGTATTATAGCTGCAGCTCGAATGGTGCAAATCCACCGGGGAAGGACCACGCTTCAACAGAATACCAGAGACTTAAAATGCTGCTGTATTTAGTATATGGCGAGAACCGAGGAACCTTTTTACTGGTAATCTATGTACTCAGGAGTGTGAAAGAGTTTTTATTTTGATAATGTTAATAGAGGATATATGTAGTTTTGGTTATGGGGTAATAGGTAGTAGAAGTGGTAATCCCACGTTTGGGAGGCGGATCAGCGATCGCAGTACCAGATGTCTCGAACCTCTAACGCTACTCCCCGTTACTGGCCTGGGTAGTTTACATCTGGTATAATAAACGAGATTGGATACCTCTTTCTATATTCTTTCTTTCTTCGTCTGCTTGATATCTCTTGTAGTTGCTTTTTACGACACCCACGCAACGAAAGGATGATAGGTTCTCTTATGTCACGTCGCGGAGATAAATTCTTGTTACAATTTCTCCATTATAAGTAGAAGGCTTTAACTTTGACAGCACACAGTCCACCTGATGGTACGATAGACTGAGATGGAATGCTTTGTTTCCAGAAAAAGGGACTCTGGATCCTTACAATTATCATACGAAACACAGCAGCATTAAGCTGCTGTTTTACGCTGTGTAAATACTAATATAACGGAAGTAAAATAAAAATGTCTTCTGAATTAGTTCCAGATGTAAGTAAATAAAATATTACTTACCAAAATACTTCTATCTAAGTAATTTATCTATACAAATAAATAAAATTGAAGTGTCTGTTTGTTGTGGCCATAAATAAATAAATATGTAACATGCTAATTGTGGTGTGAGTACCTTTATATAAACTGAAACTCGGGGAAATTTGACTTACGCATAAATATACATTATTTTGATTGTTGTAAGAATTGGTTGCATTTAATAAGTTAAGTGTGAATATCAGTTAACAATATGTCAAGAATTTTATAATAATTTTAAACATTATCTAAGGATAACAATCATTTCTATAAAATCTATAAAAATAGTCATTTACATCGTCGGTAAAGACAAAGTGGCAGATAGAAGACCGAAGAATACAATCTGCCACTTTGTCTTGCGTATGTGGACTACGAGAAAGCCTTTGATTCTGTCGAAATTTGGACGGTGCTACAGTCACTTCAGCGGCGCCAAGTTGGTTATCGGTACATCGAAGTACTGAAGTATTTGTACAGTAGGGCCTACGATAGCTATCCCAGTACAGAACCAGATGCCTGCAATTTCCCTGTTGTTGCAGTTGTTCATGGGCGATGGTCGACACTTACTATCAGGAAAATTTTATTTAATTTGAGTGAAACCGCGGGGTGGAAAGCTAGTGAAATATAAAAATGGATGTGGGGGGCTATATTTATAGTTAGCCTAGGGCTGTCGGAACTCTCAATCAGGCACTGAATATACGGTATTAACATCAATGGCGAGTACATCACTTACCTTCTATTTGTAGACGATATATTCCTTATGGCAGAATCGCTGGAGGCTGGAGGACCTAAGCTCTATGCCCAATGATCTCAATAGTGTCTTCCAACGGATAGGTCTTAAGATTTATGTACAACAAAACAAAGGTCATGTGTAACGTCCGTGTCACACTTATGCCCATAGTTGTCTATGTCTATGTCTATGTCTAATTATAATAGCGTTTTATGTACCTTCTTTACGTAGTGATTAATTATAAAATGAGAATAAAAACTGTAACGTTGGTTGAGCTTCTTTATATTGAGTGGGAGAGAGACCCATCCGATGAATTTGCCACGGGCCTCTAACGGTATAGTTACGCCACTGAATGCAAGGTATAATTAAATGTCTAAAGTGAGGTTTATAACTGTCTATTTTCTTAACGTTGATAAGTAATTATACATTTTTTGTAGAATAAGTAGCTCCTGCGCATGCACACTATTGCCCCACAACATAACTGCGTAGCTTAGCTATGCGATAGCATAGGCGTAGTATTAGTATGCCGTAACAGCGGTTTTCACATTTTTATTATTCGTATAAGTTTTTATTAATATTTATATTACTTAGTTGTTACTATGAAAATTATAATAGTATTTTACTAGAGCCGTGGTAGCTAAGGGGCTAAGCGCTCACTGTAAATTTCACAGTACGCTAACTCGCTAACGGCGAGGCCGCCAGCACCAATGAAATTATTAATTTCAACTTTAAGTGTTTATTTACCCCATCTTTTGCGGTGAAGAAAAACATAGTGAATACACCTGCATGTCTAATTAATAAAAAAAATATTTGGAAGACTTGTGAAGTCCGCCAACATGCATTGGGGCATTGCGGTGGACACTTCCTTGCCCTAATACGAAGAAGACCTTATAAGAAGTTAAAGGAGGCATGTGTAATTTTACTTTGTTACTTTAGAATGTTACTTCCATTACTAACCGAGTTCCAAAACCGGGAAGTTTCGACGAAACGAATGGAAAATATTCGACACGTATGTTTTTTCATACAAGCTTACCCATTTCTCGACAATACCTTTATACCTTTTTAAATCCTTTACCTTTATATCTTAAAGAAAACTTCACCGTTATGTATTCTACATCGTATACCATCATATCTTGTATGTAAATATATATATATATATATATATATACATTGCTGACGACTTCTTGCGTCTTTATATATATCTATCGTAATAGATACTTATTGCATCTTCTATTTCCGGCAGAATTTCAAATGTTTAGATAGTGAATATTGTTAATTTATCTGTTAAAAAATACCATAGTAGAATAGGAATTTCATTTATATTCGACAGGACGATATTCAATTTTGAATAATTCTTGCTCATTTAGGACGTCCGTTCATGATAAAAAGCATATGGCACTCTGTATATTCCGTATATAGTTCGTATGTTTTGCTCAATTCATGCGTCCGTTCCTGACGGAAATGATGTGGCACTCTGTATATTCCGTATATAGTTCGTATGTTTTGCTCAATTCATGCGTCCGTTCATGACGGAAATGATGTGGCACTCTGTATATTCCGTATATAGTTCGTATGTTTTGCTCAATTCATGCGTCCGTTCATGACGGAAATGATGTGGCACTCTGTATATTCCGTATATAGTTCGTATGTTTTGCTCAATTCATGCGTCCGTTCCTGACGGAAATGATGTGGCACTCTGTATATTCCGTATATAGTTCGTATGTTTTGCTCAATTCATGCGTCCGTTCCTGACGGAAATGATGTGGCACTCTGTATAAAATTAAGTAAGAGGAGTAAGATTCCTTGCGAAGAAAACTTTGTTTTTTTTATAGAAGAGTGGGCAAACGAATATGCGGCTCCACTGATAGTAAGTTTCGATTGCCGCCCGTGAACATCTGCAACACTAAGGGAATCGCAGGTGCGTTACCGGCCTTTTAATAAAAGGTCTTGAAAGTTCCGAAGTCGGTTCGGTCCGGAAAAATCGTTATTCGCCAATCATCCAGATGGTATGGATTGTATCGCGAGTGTTGTCGCGATGTGCGATGGTGAATTAAACGGCTGCAATAAGTCCGAACAATTCCTCATAACACTCTTCGTGGTAGATGCGAAAAAATAGACAAAGAGATGCAACATCTTTTCGCAGCGGTCGGTCACCGACAACCGAACCATCTGCGCTGGATACGATCAAATGGAAGGAGCTGGCACTGGGGAGCCCCGGCCCAGAGATGGGAACAGTATTCCATGTGAGGCCAAACCTGCGCCTTGTAAAGTTGTAGGCAGTGTGCCGGCATGAAATGCTGTCACGCTCTGCTGAGCACGCCAAGCTTTTTGAAGAGAAGAAGAGAGGCCATATTGGCCTTCTCTTCCCTGCACGTCATTCGATATGTCGACGCCGAGGATTTCGATACTGGCTGAGGCAACAAGGGGAGTGCCCTGAAACTGAGGAGATACGATAAAGGGGTTCTTTTTAGCGGTAAACGCGCAAACTTGTGTCTTCTGGGGATTGAACTGGACTAAATTTAGTCGCCCCCAATCCGAGACTTTGTTCAACAAAATCTCAACTTCAGACACAAGTTTGTTCCGGTACTTGGCGACGTTCCTGAGAAATATTGCCACGGCCGGTGTATAACGGTTGTTGTCCGCATAGCAATGAATGTTACCGGCTTGCAACATATCATTGATATGCAGAAGTAACGGCGTTGGTGGAAATCCAGCGTTAATATGCTTGTAATCGGAGCATGCACCGTCTACTACGACCTTGATGCTCCGATCTACAAGAAAGCTGGTGATCCAATTGCACAATTTCTCGGGAAGCCCATAGAAAGAGAGCTTCTAAAGAAGCGCTATGTGTCAAACCCGATCGAAGGCCTTCGTTATGTCCAAACTAACGATCAATGCCTCCCCCTTGGACTCTACTTCCTCCGCCCACCTATAAGTCAGGTATACCAGAAGATCACCAGATGAAGCCTTAAGGTACCTCATGAGCTGGCAGTTTATAATGGATTCCATTATTTTGGAGAACAAGGAGATGATTGGCGATAGGCCTGTAGTTAGACGGGTCTGAGCGGTCGCCTTTTTTAGGGATCAGGTAAATCAGCTTTGATTTACCTGATCCATCCTTCCATTAATTCAGGACTACGCCTAGGGAGTAGGAGTACCGGAAAAGACGCGTTAAAACCGGTTCCAACTCCGGAGCACACGTCTTCAGCACAATAGGAGTGACTCCATCAGGCCCACTCGACTTGTTAAGGTCCAGGGAGAGGAGTACTTTGTGCACCGAGCGCAGTGTAAACAGCACATCCTCCACGGAGCACTCACACCGCGGGATGGTCGGCGTCGTGTACCCCCGTCATCGCGAGTCGAGTTGGACGCAAAGAGAGAGCTTCGCAGATTGGCTTTCTCCTTTGCGGCATGGGCCAGTGAGTCATCCTCCCTGTGCAGAGCTGGTAGAGATGGCTGACAGAAGTTCCCTTGGACAGCCTTGGCGAGAAACCAGAATGCACGTGTTCCTGAAGGAAGTCGAACTAGTTTCTCGCCAATTCTTTTTTTTAAAATTATTATTAGAAAGAGTGTTACATTATTTACATTTTAAATTTTGCCAAACTGTGAGCCAGTTTGTCGGCAGCGCAACAGTTTATCGTTTCACACTCCTTACTTAAAAACAATATCTGTTACTTATAAATACTTAAATTAACACAAATAATTAAAGAAACATTCACTATGGACATTCACATATACTATGGACACAACGACAGATAATGTTTCCTCAAGATGGTTTTGAGCTGCGACTTAGTTACGTTTTCGTCATAAATATTTGCCACCTCATTACACAAAGTCGGAGTTATCCATTGCCTTGTACGTCGTCCAAAGTAATTTTCAACCCTAGGTATGAGATATTTCCTCCTTTGTGTAACTTGGCGCTTCGGCATTATATATGTCTTAGGTTTCTTAAATGTTACCATACCATGCTGTTCTAATATGATGATGGATTTTACTTTCTTGTCTATGGGAAGAATTTTGCAAATTTTAAATAACATTTCATAATTTTTATCTAGAGCATTTTTCGTTTTAGGATCAACTAATATCTTTAAGAATCTTATCTATATAGATTTTATTTTGTTAAGATATGTTGGAAATTAGTCCATCTGCACCTAAGCCATATCCGATCGTTGCGTCTGCCAGGGTATAATACAGCATATACATGATTCCTCGGTTCACAACATATTTTATATGATTCAGTTTTCCTAAAACTGCCCTAAGCCTGTTACACACTAATTCAACATGCAAGTCCCATGAGAAACGATTAAGTATCTATAACCAACCCTAAGCATTTATTTATTCGGCCGGTGCGCTTTGACTTTGCCTTGCCAATGACACTTTTGAAGGACCTGGAGGCGGAATTATACTTCTTTTTAAGAGCGCTTATGTTTGCATCCCAATACGTTGATGCGTCAGCCCAGGCCCGGTAGCACTCCTGCATAAGCAGCAAAAATTTTACAGGAGTGACCAAGCCATGACTGAGTTCTGCCTCTGATAGGCACCACAGATGATGGAATAAAAAGTTCCATTCCCTGAAGTACCACATCAACGACAGAAGCAGCAACAACTTTGCGATCATCCGGCGAAAAGCAAACCCGCCCCCAAGTTTAGGATGCATCTTGTCTCAATCGGCTAACCTATCGTGCTAAACACGGCGGCAACCTGCAGAACGCAACCGCGAGGTAGCTTGTGTGGCACCGTACTCCGGATCAGACAACGGTCCAAAGAGCCAAGAGAGGCATCGATGGACACATATATCCGTCCGGATGAAGGTCAGCAGAAGGTGCAATAGGGAAGGTGCATGATCCTCCACATCGTTAAACGGGAAACAAGCCATCCAGCGTGGTGGGCGTTAAAATCACCGAAGATCACGTTCTCTCCAGATGGGACCTGTTTTAGCACGGAGTCTGCAGCATTTGGACGTGGTCGATAAGTCGGTCTGTGTCGGCATTACTTATATGGAACCTATAGAGGCACCCCTAGACGCGTGGATGTTTGTTGCTGTCTACACGCAGCCATAAGATGGACCGGTTCATACCTTCAAAACTGCCGTGGCGTTGAAAACTTATGTCCTCTCTCACGTATACGCAAACTAATTCTAATTTGTATCCCGGGTAGGAGGGATACGAAGTATCAGCCGGTTAGGACACCTGCATGTCGGTAAGAAAGAGCAAGGCCGGCTTCCCCCAGAATACGTGGGGCAGCCTGAGCAACCACACTCAGGAAGAGGTCTCCTTCACCAAAGGTGCTGGAACCCTCCTGGGGCAGTGTTTTATTTAACTCCGCTACCATGTTAAGGGGAGGGGGGAATCGGGCCTCCGTCCACTTGTACTTACCAGGTGAAACGCAGAAGTAAACTTCTACTTCACACTGGTAGTTTATGAGGTCGTGTACCACCCCGGTTCGAGTCGGCCCATCCGTGCAACAGCAAAAGCTGCCGCATGACTCTACCAGTGTTAAAAACGCTTCTACGCCACATCCGAATGCTCTCTGCACGCCTCCCTGCTCCCAATTTGCGACCTCGGGCCTACCTTGGTTACATATAAGCTATTTCTCTATTTCATCAAGATTCCAGGTAAACTCAAGGCGAATCGTAAGAGCCTCCCGCCCTCTTTCGTCTTTACTTCCCCGTACAGCCCATATCGTGAGCTCACTTTGCGGATGTAATTAAATCATCGATTTTAGTTGACAAAAACTTTAAAAATCTCTACAAAATACGGTAGCAAGATACGCGGAGTAATAGATGGAGAAAAAAGTCGAATATACACAGCGCCGATATACGCCAAGAAGTAGCGACCTACAAATGTTGTGCGGAAAGTCACTGAACTAAAATATTCGCCGAAATTCATTGCAATGATGAAATAACGTCCATGCCAATTCTTTGCCCAGATGGTTTACCGACAATATGAAGTCTGTTGGCTGATTATCAGGGTGGGTCAATCTTGCGTCCGTATATTGAACGCAAGTCGGTCGGACGCAACATCATCGGTAATTTCACCCATGTAGGACGCAAGATTACTCATGGGATGTAAATACATATATTATATTTATACATATATATATATATATATATATATATATATATATATATATATATATATATATATATATATATATAGATGAAATTTTCACTAGAACGTCTCGAATGAAATTTAATTTTTACCAAAACTTATTAAATATTATCGCATTCAGAATATTATTATTGTGCACGTAACAGACCAATCAGCCGAGAAACGAGCGTCGGATGTTTTTCTTCACTATATTCTGAGCGTACCATGAGTCGCTTTTTAAAATTATTTTTCTCTATTTGTTCATTACTTGAGTTAAATTTAAATCGGTCTATTAAAATTTAATATCCTGAGGTTAGACGGCACGCCGTTAATGCATTATTCGAAATGCAACGACCGATTATATGTCGAAAGTTGTAAAATACGAAGAGGTCTCAAGGCTCACAGACCGAAGTCTCAATACAAAGCGTACGACTTTTGAAAATAGTCTATAATATTTTAAAATATATACACTAGAATCCTAAATCATTATTATTGTGTGTTTAGTCCCTGGATGGTTTAGATTCACAATTGGACCCGGTAGGTGGCGCTGTTGTCTAGGGCAACGAAGGTAAGTGCTACTTATATGTTTTTTTTAACTAGTTTTACACCTGCCAGCTCTTATTTATAATGTTTTTCCTTCGGGATTGATTGTAACCAGAAGTACAATAAAAAATATAAAATTCTTAAAATATGAGGGCTACATGCTCCTTCGTAACTTCGTAGTACGTGATCAATTCAATTTCCATCATCATTAAAACGAAGATTGCTTATCGGAGTTTTACCATGCGGCCAGATGTGAAGAAAATTATCTTAATGCATGTTGTGCGAGAAAATAAAAATATATTTAAGATTCTAGACTCTGGCGGGGTTCGCGGGGGAGAGGAGTGTATTATAATGCGCCGCTCCATAATTCCTACTCTCCGCGGCCAAAACGTGGTTGGAGGAGGAGCCATAGACCAGATCCGCCCCTGGGGTTAGGACGCAGAAAAACTGGTGCTTCCGAGTGCTCGTTTTCTTGGTCCCATGACCTTTGCGTAACGACTTGAACGTTGCGAAGGTGGAGTTCCAGGCCATTGAACAAGGTGCGGCTCGTGTTCCTGTGCGCCATACCTGAGAAGAAAAAGGGGGAGAAGTTGCCCTATCACGAGAAGGGACCGCCATGAGCGGCTGGCGCTGCTGGAGCTGCGAATGATTGCTAAAGTGTTTCCGTGGCCTTGCAAATATGCGGCGAAAGTGGAATACAGAGCACGGAACGGAATAGCTACGCCTCTATTTAATGCTCTGTGATGCGTAGGCGTTTCGTAACTATTAATAAGTTCATCCGTCTGAGAGTAGAAGGATCCAGTTTTTAACCGACTGCAGTAGAGCTGTAAGAGGAGGGTAATAACGTTTTTGACTGGTAAGTACGTGCATTTCTATGTCCTTCACCAGTAACTCTTAAACAAGTAATCGGATTACGAGATGGATTTGTCTTCAAGGCTCGTTTTTTACGTGGTAGAACCATGCTGCAGCTATATTATTTATAGTATACGAATAGGTCGGCTGTTTCGTATGGTGAGTGTAGAGATCCTGAGACTCTTTTTACTGGAATCTTAGACCTCAGGGGTTATAACGCATCTACATTTTGATTCTTAATCGAGGATAAATGTATATGTCTATGGACAGCATCCACTTACCATCAGGTGAACTGTGTGCTCGTTTGTCATACTTATTCTGTATAAAATATGTCATATAATAAATTACTTTCAACTAATTTTAGCAGTTTAACTTTGTGCTCATTTATCACTAATGTAACGCCGTTTTATCACATAAGATATGCTAAATGTATCAAAATCTATTAGAGTTGACGTTAAATCACCATATTAGTTATAGTTATCCCAGCTATCAATAATTTTAAATATTATATTCATTGAGTGAAACGTTGTCTAGCTATTATACGGCCTATTTGCTTTTGCTTTAAAGAATCGCATGTGCTTTTTATCAAGTATTTCACTACCTCACTCTGCGTCTGCGCACCAGAAAGAACATAACAAAAAGCTTTGCAGATATTAGAGCAATGTAAAGAACCAACTTGTAAGAATGTAACTTAAGTTGTTCGTTTTGGCTCGCTTGGTTTTTTAAGCGAATAGCTTAAAAAAATAAAAACAATTAAATGTATTAAGTATCAAAATAAAAAGTTTAATAATAATAAATAAAAATATAAATTATTTTATGATACATAATGATGTTTTTATTTGTTTTTATTTAAGTATACAGTACGAGCTATTTTAGATTTTTAAGAGATACCATTTAGCGAAATTTTCTTTCCCAAAATTCCGCCCCCTAAAATCTGCAAGGCCCTCTGCCGTCACCCCGCCCCTAATACGCTAATACACCGTAAATTCTCAAATGTTTTCTGCTATTATCTATAACTACATTTGTGCATTTGTTAGTGATCGCACTCCTGAACGAGTTTACCAATTGAGGTCATATCGAGCCATTACCGCCGACTTCGTGTAACCGACAAAAACCTTACAGTAGCTTTACAGAACTTTACAGAAGAAGGTATTTTTTAAATGTTTTTACAAATAATTGGGCTATTAAATTGAAATTTAACATATAATTATGATTTTTGAAGCCATAAAATCATAATTATAATGATTTTATGGCTTCAAAAAAATCTCTTGATCATAAAAAAATCATCACTAAATTGGACGATTGTGGAATACGGGGATTGTGGAATACCTCTTCTGAGATGGTGTAGAAATTATCTTAAAAATAGGAAATTCTCTGTGAGAATAAATGACACACACAGCGACCCGGTGACTGTAACTGAAGGCACAGCACAGGGATCTGTGCTTGGCCCCCTCCATTTTCTGTCATATGTAAACGACATGCGATTTTACATAAATCACTGTTCATGCTACCAGTTTGCAGATGACACATGTTGTCATCTGCAAACTGGTAGCATGCTAGTCGCCGATAAAGATCCTGATATAGCA
This sequence comes from Parnassius orleans, assembly GCA_029286625.1. Lineage (NCBI taxonomy): Eukaryota > Metazoa > Arthropoda > Insecta > Lepidoptera > Papilionidae > Parnassius > Parnassius orleans. Next base: position 2,765,208 of record JAGSMP010000051.1, read on the forward strand.
TGTGACCTGTTACAGTCTGACTTTAATATGCTTGCAAAATGGTGTCATGATGCCGAATTGGTTCTGAACTCCACTAAAACCAAGCTGTTACACATAAAGTCTCCTTATATCAAGTGTACTTTATCCAAGCACATTGTTGCTCACAATCATAGTTGCCTTCACTCGTCTTGTAAAAACACTTGTAGTTGCCCCTCTATAGAACTCGTCAATACCCAGACATATCTCGGAATGCAGATCGATAGTAAGTTTACTTGGCATAGCCACATCGAGTAAGTTTGTAACAAGTTAAGACAATTCTTAGCTAATATTATAATACTGAAAAACAGAATTCCGTTCCCAGTTAAGATGATGTTATATAACTCTCTGGCAGAATCTTATATACAGTATGGTTTAGGTAGCTATGGTCGTACATTTAATACTTATTTAAACAAAATATATAACCTCCAGATAAGAATCCTTAAAAACATTGTAACAGACAAAATTCGACGTCAAGTTCATGATGACGATAGTATGCTCTTTAAGCACTGCAATATACTACCAGTTCATACGCAAGTGAAATATTTACTTTAAAAAAAACACTTTTTTAATGAAGACTTAAAATTAGAAATCAAGCACCCTGTGTATTGCGTCGAAGCAGCCGCAAGCTGCAGACGAGCCGTGCAAACAATATGTACGGGGAACGAACGGCAAGTTACATTGTTCCACGACTTATAAACAACCTACCCCCAGAATTCCGCGATAACTTAAATATAAAAAACATTTAAAAAAAACTAAAAATGTACTTTTTGGGTAATTCATAAAAAAAGAAAATGTTACTACTTAAAACAGCGTAATATGCGTTTGCTCAGGTCCTAATTAGGCTGTAATGTTTTCTTTTTACAAACTAAATTAATTATATTTTAATATAACGTCGACTCAGGTCGCGTCATCACAAACCTTAGTGGTTTTCTGTATGCGACTTTTTAGGATAGTTTTTTTGTAATGCTTTTTAATATGGTAAATAAATAAAAAAAATAAAAATAAAAAAATAAAAATACAGTTATAATTTTCGAAAAAACGTTAGGTTTTGAGGCTTTTTTGGCGTTTACAACATTTTTGCTGTCTCAAACAAACGACTTCTTAGGATACGGACAGACGTGCTCAAAAAAAAGTATGCTCGTAAGCTTGATAAATGATTCCGGGCGTTTGAGATAACACTTGCGATAAAAAATAACCTGATTAAAGTTTTAACGCAAGCGACAGTAAGCCATTTTAACTATGGAGCAATTTTCATAAATCAATGGGTACTTAATAAATTAATATAAAAAAACAACTTATAATACCTATATAGTTAAATATATAATATATTGCTCATTATTTTAACATTTTAGAGCACACTGAGATCAATGAATGAAACATAAAATAGAATTACTAAACTTAAATAATTATCAAATGAATTAAAGGTTTAGTATTACCTGCATTCATTTTAGCTAACGTTACTGATTAATTTAACATTTAAAAGAACACTGAGATCAAATAATTAGCTTGGCGAGCTTTCATGCCGGCACACCACCTGCAACTTTACAAGGCGCAGGTTCGGCCTCACATGGAATACTGTTCCCATCTATGGGCTTGGGCTCCCCAGTGCCAGCTTCTTCCACTTGACCGCATCCAGCGCAGAGCGGTTCGAATCGTCTACGACCGAATTCTCTCCGATTGGCTCGATTCACTGGCGCTGCGAAGAGATGTTGCATCCCTTTGCATTTTCTTTCGCATCTACCACGGGGAGTGCTCTGAGGAATTGTTCGACTTAATCCCAGGCGCCACATTTCATGAACGCACATCGTGACAAAACTCACGATACCATCCACACCATCTCGATGCTTGGCGGTCCACCACTGTACGTTTTACTAGGAGTTTTCTTCCTCGTACGACCTCTCTGTGGAATAGTTTACCACCGGCGATTTTTCCGGACCGATACGACTTAGGAACCTTCAAGAAAAGAGCTTACTCCTTTCTAAAAGGCCGGCAACGCGCCAGCAATTCCCCTGGTGTTGCGGTTGTTCATCGGCGACGGTAGTCACTTACCATCAGGTGAGCCGGATGCTCGTTTGTCCCCTCTCCCATAAAAAAAATTCAATTTCAACTAAAATTAAACCTTTAATTCTCTTTATCACTATCATCTGCATCAGTTTCAGGTTACACGTCAGGAACTGCTCCATCAGTTTATGTACTCTTCATGGTACCTGCATGAAATTATATTTTTATTACACAGATCCAAAATCGCTTCTTCGTAGGCAGCCACGGCTTTTCGGCGCTTGAAAAAACTTGCCTTTTATTTTTTCTTTGACTCTTGGGAACAAAAAGAAATCACAAGGAGCTAAGTCAGGGCTGTAGGGTGAGTGACTTAAAGTTTCAACACCAGATTCCTCAATAAATGCTTTTGTTCTAAGGGAGGTATGTGAAGAGGCGTTATCGTGATGCAGCATGATTCCCCGAAGCCCGGTCTTTGGTCTTCTCTCCCGCACAGCTTGAAAAGCTTTGGGTAATGCAACTGTAGTATACCATTCAGAGTTGACTGACCTATAATTTCCAGCATTGACGTCGACAAATGTCCGCTCCGCGAAAAAAAACTAGCCACCATTTTGTCGGTAACTGTCCTTCTGAGTAGACCCATACCGATGATTGCCTTTTATTTTCCGGATCATATTGATAGATCCATGTCTCGTCACCAGTAACGATTTCTGAAACACGCCTAGATGCCCCGTTTTCAAAACGTAGACGCATTTCATGGCACCAATCCACACGAGTCTGTTTTTCGCTTTCGGAGAGCAAATGAGGAATCCATCGACAACAAAGCTTCCTCACTCCAAGATGTTGATGTAGGATGGTATGAATGCTCCCCGAACTAATGCCTACAATCTTTTCGATGTCTGTATATGTGATTCGTGGGTCTTCTCGCACCAACATTTCAGTAGTCCATACATTTTCTGCCGTTACTACTGTTTGCGGGGCCCCGGTGCTGTTTTTGAATTCAGGAAACCACCTAAAAATTGTTGCGCGTGATGGAGTTGAGTCCCCTAATGCTGATTGTAACCGTTGTAAACTTAATTGTTCGGTTAAACCAAATTTAAAATCATAATATATCATAGCGCGCTTAAGGTCCATCGTTTTAAATGAAAAGCGCGGGAAGCGTTGCAGGAAAATTAATAGAACTTTGTTTTTTTTTAATATTGAGCAATTGGCTTATGGAGTTCTATTTTTAAATAAATTTACTTTTTAGAAACATATAACACGGGTGCGTTCCATTTTTAAATTTCGAGCATCTCAAAACTTATTGAGTGACCTACGTATAAATGAAACATTCGTAATAAACTTATTTTTTCAATGCTTACAATTTTTTTACGAGCCCACTGCGCTGTGTAAAAAATAGGCAACAAACAGCCTTTAACGTCCCACAGACTGATGAAGTTAAATATATTTCTAGATAGTGTACCTATATGTCAATATAAAGTATTTATTTTTTTTACATTTCGCAAATTATAAAGTTTGATATTTTTTCGTATTATTTTTTAATTAAAAGTTTTAATTTATGCTATTCTGGCACCGAGTACCGAACTTGTGTTTATCGCGTACTATAAAATTTAAGGCGAGCGAATGGTCTATAATTTTTCATTTTCATTCATTTAAATATTATATTATGTACATATCAGCGAAATCAAATGAACAATATGCATACTTACATTAAAAGAAAGTCATGTTGGCGATATTTAATAAATTCTTTTGGACGTTTCATGAGTTTTATAAAGTAGAGTGTATGAGTGACCTTAAGAGCTATTTTTATTTTTCGAAAAAAAAAATGTAAAGGTAAAAAGAAACACTAATTTTGTATGTACAATCTTTATTGAAGGTAAAATTATATTTAAGAAAATAACAGTTCTTTGGAAACGGTGTTCCCTACAGGTACTTGGTTTTTCTAAAGCTATTACGTCTCTGGTCTTTATAATTAACAAAAATGGAGTGTAATAATACATAAAATAATGTATAATTACTAACTATTCGTTTACACGCCTGTTGCTGTAAATACTAATATTTATCAAGCACTTATTTTGTTTCTGATAAACGATTGTCGAACATCCAACATGCGTTGCTTGCATAACGGTTCTTTGAGCTCCTTTAGATTTATAGTTATTATTGGTTCGCTCCCGTCGTATGCAACTGATAATTCTCGACATTTTCATTTTCGGTGTTCCATGTATAATATATGTATTTCGTGGATCTTTATTAATCCAGTTAACTTAAGATCGCGGCTTTATTATGTTACATTTCATGAAGTCACCCAACGTAAGTTGGTTTTGTTCACTTGATGATAACTGGCCTCTTAGAGGCCTAGAGCCCATGGGCCTCAGATGATTCTGTGATCTAAACCATGGACATTGGATATTTGCAGACATCAAATAATCAAAATACATTGACAACCCCTGAGTGTTGTTATTATAAGGTTGGGGAAAAAGTTTCTTTGTATATTAATACAAATTCAAAACATTTTTTTCAAAGTTTAATTACATATAATTATAATATATATGTGCCATTTTGTTCGATAATTTGTTGCCATCTTGTAGGTAATGACATAATCCCGTTGCTATAAAAATCTTGGGATTTTTGATCAAAAAAATGCGACAAGAATTCTGAAGAGACCGAAACAGGCAAAATCTGCGGTTGCAAGGTCAGGACTATATGGTGAATGCATTAACACTTCTCAACCAAGCTCTCCCAATTTTGCTAAGTGGCCAAAGATGTGTGTGGTCTAGCGTTATTATGATGAAAGACCAATCCTTTTCTGTTGATCAATTCCGGCCGTTTTTTCTCAATTTCTTGCTTGAGCCTCAATAGTTGTTGGTAGTAGAGATCCGAATCGATGGTTTTGCCTGGGGGTAAAAGCTCATAATAAACGATGTCCTTCCAATCCCACCATACACACGCATTACCTTATTGCGTGTTAATTGGAGTTTCGCTACAGTCTGTGGAGCTTGACTACCCTTTGACCATGATCTTTTTCGCATGTTCTTGTCTTAGGTGTCCACTTTTCATCACCAGTGATCAATCTTTTCAAAAATGGTTCGGTTTCATTACGTTTCAATAAAGAATCGCAAATGAGAACACGATTCATTAAGTTTCTTTCAGTGAGCTCGTGTGGTACCCAAATATCGAGCTTTTTTGTATAGTTGTATATTTTTTGTATTTTTTGTATAGACTTTTTCAAATGGGTCAAAACTGTTTTGTGGTCAATCCGCAATTCCTCGGCTATGTCGTAACTACTAATGTGCCGATCTTGCTCCACTTTTTCAAAAATGGCATCGACTTTATGCGTATGAGGGCGACCAAAGCGAGCTGCATCTTTGACATCAAAATTCCCGGGCTGAAAACGCTTGAATCGCGGCTTCAGTCGCATTTTTCCCTTTTTTGTGACAAAACTTCAGAACACAGAACACAATTACTCTCTACCAAGAGAACGCCAACTTCATACTAAAAAACGGAAACACGTGTTTATGAGTGTACACTACTACAAGCGTTACGATGGGCGCCCATATAAAACTTTTTAGCGGGAATTTCAAACCTTTATTATATTCTGTCACTTTGAACTTTTAAAGTTAAAAATTTTTTTTTTTAAATAGAGTAGAAGGTAACCACATAGAAGAAATTGACTTTACTGATACAGAAGTTAATAAAGAAAGATAATAATTTGAATCTAACAAATCATTATGATTAAAATCGACTATATTTTGCTGTCGACTGTCACCAAATACATATACTGAAAATTCCTGTCATTTACTAACAGTAATTATTAATAACTCCCATTTAACTAGATACTCAACAGTATAAATCACATTGATATTTACGATCTTGTATTGAATTATAAAAGAGAATGATTAAAAGTGCAACCAAGTTTTCTCACGCCTCAAGATCAAAATAATATAGTGATCGCTTTGGAATTTTTTACAACCGTTCATACTTTACGAATATGGAATTAAATCTATTTAAATAAATGAAATTGAAGTATCTGTTTGTAATGTCAAAATAACAGATTTTTACCAAATACATATTATGAAAGTTGAGTGCGTTGCCGGCCTTTTAGAAAGGAGTAAGCTTTTTTCTTGAAGGTCCCTAAGTCGTATCGGTCCGGAAAAATCGCCGGTGGTAAACAATTCCACAGAAGTTGAGCAAGGATATTTAAGGAATTATTAGTTTTATACGTGGTAGAGCCATGCTGCAGCTATATTAGTAGTATAGCTGTAGCACGAATGGGCCGGCTCGACCGGAGAAGGACCACGCTCTCACAGAATATTAGCGTAAAATAGCAGCTTAACACTGCTGTTTTTCGTATGGTGAGTTTAGAGAACTGGGACCCTTTTACTGGAAGAGGCATTCCATCTTAGTCCTCACGGGTGACAACGTATCTGCATTTTGATTTGCAAACGAGGATATGTGTAGATATCTAAGGGCCACAGCAACCACTTACCATGAGGTGGACTGTGTGCTTCTTTGTCACCTATCCTATAAAAAAAGGAAGAAAACTCCTAGTAAAACATGAGTGGTGGACCGTCAAGCATCCAGATGGAAAGGATGGTATTGAGAATTTTGACGCGATGTGCGTTTGTGAAATATGGCGGCTGGAATTATCCAAACCTCAGAGTACTCCCTGTGGTAGATGTGATAGAAAATGCGAAGGAATGCAACATCCCTACGCAGTGCCAGTGAATCAAGCCGATCAGAAAGAACTCGGACGTCAACGATTCGAACCGCTCTGCGCTGGATGCGGTCAAATGGAAGGAGCTGGCACTGGGGTGCCCAGGTCTAGAGATAAGAACAGTATTCCATGTGAAGCCGAATTTGCACCTTGTAAAGTTGCAAGCGATGTGCCGACATGAAATACTGCTCCGCTCTGCTGAGCACGTCAAGCTTTTTAGAGGCCAATTTGCCTTCCTTTCCAATTGACCACGAAACTGCACACTATTCAATATGTCGCCGACGATTCCGATGCTAGCTGAGGCAGCAAAGGAATGCTTTGAAACTGTGAAGGTACGACAAAGGGGTTCTTTTTAGTGATAAACGCGCAGACTCGACTTCAGACATAAGTTTGTTCTGGTACTCGGCAACGTTTTCCGAGAAATATTGGCACGGCTTGTATATAAAGCATCACCAGTGCTGTCGTCCACATAGCAATGAAATTTACCAGTTTGCAACATATCATTTATATGCCGAAGAAATAGCGTTGATGATAGCACGAAGCCTTGTGGAACATCAGCCTTAATAGGCTTATAATCAGAGCATACACCGTCTACTACAAACTTGATGCTCCGATCAGCAAGGAAACTGTTGATCCAATTGCACAATTTCTCGGGAAGTCCATAGGAATAGAGCTTCGAAAGAAGCGCTTTGTGCCAGAACCGATCGAAGGCCTTCGCTATGTCCAAACTAACGGCCAATGCCTTCCCTTTAGACTCTACTACCTACGCCCATCTGTGAGTTAGGTAGACCAGAAGATCACCAGCTGATCGACCCCGACAAAAACCGTTTACAATAGATTCTATTATTTTTGAGAAGAAGGAGGAGCGGACGGCTTTTTAGGGATTGGGTGGACCAAAGCTGTCTTCCATGAATTCAAAACTAGACCTTAGGAGTAGGAGTACCGGAAAAGATGCGTTAAAACCGGTGCCAACTTCGGAGCACACGTGTTCAGCACAATGGGTGGGACTCCATAAGTCCCATTCGTCTTGTTGACGTCCAGAGAGAGGATTGCTTTACGAACCGTGCGCTGTGTAAACCGCACATCCGGCATGGAGCAATCACACCGCGGGTATTCAACAGAGCAAATCACAATTTCTCCTTTGCGGCATGGGCCAGTGAGTCCCTCTCTGTGCTGAGATGGAAGAGATGACTGACAGAAGTTCCGTTAGACAGCCTTGGCAAGAGACCAGAATGCACGGGTTCCCGAAGGAAGGCGAACTACCTTCTCGCCAATTCTGCCGATGTGCTCTGACCTTGCCTTGGCAATTACTTTTTTGAAGGACCTAGAGGCGGAATTATACTTCTTTTTAAGAGCGCTGGTGTTACCATCCCGGGATGTTGATGCATCAGTCTATGCCCGGTAGCACTCCTGCTTATATTGTGATGCTATTCTACTGAGATCTGCCTCCGATGGGCACCACAGAAGTTGGAATAAAAAGTTCCATATCCTGAAGTACCACATCAGCAACAGAATCAGCAACAACCCTGGGAGTGTCCAGCGAGAAGCAATTTCGCACCCAACGGTAGGATGCAAAGAAAGATCGCATTCCGTCCCAATCCGCCGACCTGTAATGCCAAACACGGCGGCAGTCTGCAGAACGCAACTGCAAGGGGAGCGTGAGTGGCACCACACTCCGGACAAGACAATAGTCCTAGGAGTCAAGAGGGGCGTCTTCAGAAACCTGATATCCATCCTGATGAGAGGTCCGCAGAAGGTCCTCATATGAATCGGCTCAGGCATCAGGATTAATGTCAAAATTATATAAATGTATGCAAAGAAAAGCAAGAATTAATTAATAAACTTAAATTATATTCAATTGAGGTGGAAAATATGAATAACTGTTATGAGACTGATATAGAGTGTCTAAATTTAACAATTTTATCACAAACTCCTACAAAGTATATCAAATAAATATGAATCGGCTCAGGATGAGATAAAAGAACACATATTGGCCATGAATGATCTGGTAAAGTCATGTAAGTATAATGAGAGCGCTTTGACTCCTTAATTAAACATCAGAGTGAGTATCAGCGCTCCATACCAGGTTCATCGGGGACAATATGTGTAAAATAATGATAACAGTAAGGACTCATTATTTTCACCTACACTCTATGACAGTACCTTAACAAAGAATATTAACTTAAAAGTAATTTAAATATTAATAAAAATAAAGTTATTATGTATTGTGATGACATAGGCAAAATTTGGGCACAATGTTAAATAACTGTTTAAAAGGACATCAGGTTAGTAATTGTTGTATGCCTGGAGCATCCTTTAGTCATATAATGAATAAAGTTTTAACTAGTAAGTTTTGCCCTAATAGCACATTAATAATTCTTGTTGGGAGAAGAGGCAATGTAAACAAAACTCAATTATTAAAATATATTGATCATCTAAATACTTTAAATGTACATAAAATTATCTTGTTTACATTGCCTTACATACAGGGTTGTACAGGAAAATAAAATAAGATACAATTTAAATTTATTAATGAATAACTTTTCATTTAATAACAATATAAACTTGACATCTAATTGTTATAATTATAATAATATAATTAATTTAATAGACATAAATAATTTAATTAAGAAATTTTGACTAGAGATAGGTATTACCTATCCAAATATAATTAAGACAGATAGCAAATGTGCTATCTTATTGTTTATATATTAACTCAGCCAAGAACTTGGCTACACCGACATCTGCTTCTTTTGAGCAGTGTAATGACTTAATATGTAATTTGGAATCAGTTCCAAGTAATTTAAATTAGAAAATGAGACAATAGAGTAATCTCTAGCAGTTATAATAATTTAAATAATTTAGAATGTAGCTTACAAAACCTTCATTGTATGACTCCACAGAGTGATAATAAAATTGTTTACACCTGGTGCATCAGAATATACAAGGCATGATAGGCAAAGTGCTAGAAATTGAATTGTTCTTAAATAGCAATAATATTCATATTTTATGTATTACTGAACATTGGTTAAAAGCTTATAACATAATGTTTAATTTCGGTAATCACCAGGTGGTCAGTTCGTTCAATAGAGAAACGGTTTTAAGAGGTGGCTCGTTAATATTAGCTAGTAAATTATTATCATGTAAGGAACGTAAAGATATTGTGAGCCTCTGTTGAGCGAACTGTAGAAATGGCATGTGTTGAGTTTGAGCACTTCATTGTTGTGTGCGTCTACAGACCCCATGTTCTATATACAATACTTTTGAAAAAATTATGGAGGAAGTTTTGTTAAGCAATAAACAGAATAAATCTGTTGTAATATGTGGAGACTTTAATATCAATCTCCTAGAAGCTTCCTCCACCAATATTAAATTTAGATCATTGTTTAAATCATATGGTCTTTTAATTTATTTTAGAGCCAACGCGTATTACTGAATGTAGTGCAACATGTATAGATAACATTTTACAAATGTTAAGCCGTTGCATAAATGTATAATTCAAAATTGAGTTCTGATCACTGTGGACAGTTAGTTTCGTTACCTTATGTTCACAAAAAGCAAGTAGATGAGAAAATTGTGTTTGTTCCTGTAAATGCACGTCGCTTGGAAGTTTAGAAGTAACATAGTGAAGAAACTTCCATCACTTTCATACCAAAATGATCCTAATTTTTTGTATGGAACAGTGTTTAAACTTATTTGCAATGAATTTGATAATATTTTTACTTCTAAAACGTTCTCCTTGAACAGTCGGAAGGCTTTCAATGAATGGGCGACAGTAGGAGTCCATAAGAGCAGACAAAGGTTATATGAACTTTACCATGAAAGGTCATATAACCTAGCGTCAATTTAGGGAATATGTTAAAAAATATTCAAAAATATTTAAAGGAGTGTGCTCCAAAGCCAAGTCTTTGCATTTGAGCAACAAAATTAAGACGGCTTCTAATAAAATTAAAATGACGTGGAGTATAATTAATAGTGAAACTGGTAAGGTCAACTCTCGCAATTCAAACTACCGGTTGAGTTTTAACAACAAATTAACGGAATCAGATCAGGATGTTGCAATGGTTTTGAGAAGTATTTACGGATATTCCGATCTTAACCACTATGTCACTGAATTCTTCTCCTGCCGTCGCCGAATCATTGCTTAAACAAAATGTAGATGCGTGTACAAAGAATTTTACATTTCATAAAATATCATCAAAAGATATTGTAAAATATTTTAAAACTATTGATGTTAAGAAAACTGCGGATCTGTGGGCATTTCCGTTAAAGTTATTGCGTCTATAATCGATATAATCGCGCCTCAACTAGCTATTATTTTTAATACTAGTATCGAATACGGTGTGTTTCCTGATTTGATGAAGCATAGTAAAGTTATACCTTTATTTAAATCTGGTAGTACATTAGAGCCCGCCAATTTTAGACCCATTTCTGTACTACCAACTAAGTAAAATTTTTGAAAAAATTATACCTTGGTCAAATGTTAATTTTTTAATGTTAATAATTTACTTCATAAAATCAATTCAGTTTCACAAGGGTCGCTCGACAACTGATGCTGGTGTTGAGCTGATTAAATATATTTTCAATGCATGGGAGAATTCACAGGATGCTTTGGGTATATTCTGTGACCTATCCAAAGCCTTCGATTGTGTTCACCATGAAACATTAATCGGAAACTACAACACTACGGTGTAAGAAGTAATGCTCTTAAATTAATTGTTTCATATTTAAGTAACAGAACTCAAAAGTTGTCATTAATAGTATGAGCTCTTCCGGGTCGATAGTACAAATGGGCGTGCCTCAAGGCTCAATTCTCGGCCCTTTCTGTTTCTTGTATATATTAATGACTTACCTTACATAGTAGGGATAACCATAATATAGTATTATTTGCTGATGACACTTCATTAATTTTCAAATTAAAACGACAATTATTAAAATATGACGAAGTAAATAATGCTATATCTAAATTAGTAAATTGGTTTAATGTTAATAACTTGCATTTAAATAGCACTAAAACGAAATGTATGAAGTTCATGACTCCAAATGTCAGACAATTAAATACTAATGTAATTTTAAATGGGGAGGAACTGAGTCTTGTCGATACCACCATTTTTCTTGGAATAACACTAGACGCGAAGCTTCAATGGAGCCCCCATATATCAAAGTTAGCAAGCAGACTTAGTTCTGCAGCATATGCTGTAAAAAAAGATTAGAAATCTTACCAGTTTTAAACAGCTAGAGAGAGTTTACTTTAGCTGTTTCCATAGCATAATGTCGTATGGTATTTTGCTATGGGGACACGCGACTGACACTGAAATTATATTTGTTTTACAGAAGAGGGCCATAAGGGCAATCTATGATTTAAAACCTAAAGAGTCGCTCAGAAAAAATTTAAGGAAATTAATATATTAACTTTGGCCTCTCAACACATTTATGAAAATATAATGTACGTACACAAAAATAAAAGTAGTTACACAAAAATAAGTGATATTCATTCTGTAAATACTAGGAACAAACACAAGCTAGTAGTACCAGTTACTCGACTCCACCGAGTCAGTAATTCATTCTTGGGGCGATGTATACGCTTTTACAACAAAATCCCAGAAAATATACAAAATTCGACCTGCTCAAAATTCAAAAACTTTATTAAACATAGTTTGTATAAAAGGGTTATTATAATGTTAAGGAATTTATGGATGATAATAACCCTGGGAATGAGTGTTCGCTGCCAGGCTGTTTCTAATTTGTTTTGTGTGGTTAATTGTGTTATATACATGATTGTAAGCTGTTATTTAAAAAAAAGTCCCGCTGGGTTTCTTGCTGGTTCTTCCCAGGACAGAGGTTTTTTCGAACCAGTGGTAATTAGACAAAGAGTGACTTTCAATAAGTATTATTTATAATCTATATTGAATAAAAAGTTTCTGTTTCTGTTTCTGTTTCTGTCCAATGGGAAGGTGCATAATCCTCCACATCTGGGATCCGAGTAGGCGAAGTAACCAGCTGTGTAAAACCATATGCCAAGGCAAAGTCATAAACAGATATCCCCGCATGATCGGTTAAATGTGAACCGAGCCATTCGACGTGGTGGGCGTTAAAATTGCCAAGGATAACGATCTCTGCTGTAGCAAAGAATCTGTAACCATTTGGACGTGTTCAATGAGTCGGTCTGTTTCAGCATTACCGCTATGGGACCTATAGAGGCACCCGTAGACACGGGGACAGTCATCGCAGTCTACGCGCAGCTATAGGATGGACAGGTCCGTACCTTCAAGACTGCCGAGGAGTTGAAAACAGAAGTCTTCTCTGACGCATACGCAAACTCTCCAGCCCGGGACCCAAAGGAGTGTTTTAATTTGTATCCCGGGTAGGTCTATGAGAGATATGAAGTATCAGCCTTTAAGTGACACTTAAGGACACCTGAGTCTCGGTTAAAAAGAGAAAGGTCGGCTTTGTCCCCCCCTCCCTTCCTCCCCCCCGTATACGTGGGGCAGCCTAAGCACCCACGCTCAGGAAGAGTAGGGCAGCTTGGGCGTGGATGCTCAGCGAGGGATTCTCCGTCACCAGGGGTGTTGGTAACCTCCTAGGGTAGTTTTTGTTTGATTCCGCTACCATTCATGGTATTCTGCGAGGTCGTGGTATCACCCTGGTTCGGGCCGGCCCATCCGTGCGACATCAAAAGCTGCCGCGTGGCGTTACCACTGTTAAAACGTAAATATGGAACAAATTCTATTTACTTTCTCCCATCATAAATAAAACACCATAAATAAACAACCGATACAAAAATAAATTATTTTCTTCGTATGAGACAAGTTCAGTCTTAACGAATAAACCAAACACAATAACTGCTTTTCCACCGGGCTCTTTTTGCGCGAATACTTCTCTAACTTTCGTTTTTCGTTAATGCCAAACTCCACTAGACAATTAATAGAATCAGGCGTTACTTTGCAGAAATCCATTATATTAAAGTTGTAAATATTTACTTTGCAAATATCCGCTTAATAATATATTTGCGCGGATATTTGCAAAGCAAATATTACAACTTTAATATCCCACTAGACACTCTGATCGCGAGTGAAAGAACGTGTCGCTTAAAGGCAGATAATTGACCATAAGTATGCCCGCATGCGGCGACACGGCATAAGCACCTCACAACATGAATCTACCTATCCCATTCATAATTACTTTTACGTTTTACGGAATTAACCGGTTAATTTGGGTGTCAAAACCGGTAAGTAACCGGGAACCTTTACCGTTTAGGTTAGTTAAAAACCGGTTACTTGTTTAACCGGTAATTGAAGGAGCGATATATTTACCGGTAATTAATCGAAATTAACCGCTCTTTTTAAACCGGTTCCGAGCCCTGAGTAATAAAAAGGGTGTGGTTGTGATTCGGTCTGCCCTCACTAACAAATACCTATTTGGTGTAAATTTTTGCAATTGAACGTCAAATTAAATTAATTTTTCATTCAATACAGCCTATAAAAATCCTTCCGTAGTAAATTAATTCTAAACATAGGCCTCCCTATAGTATGACTCATAGAGGGGATTTTGCCGTAGATTGCCTCACAGGGAGGGTTTTGCAATAGTTGCCAAGACTGGCAGGTGCGTTGGCAATCGCAGTTTTTATTTTCAGTTGTTATCAGGGAGATGCTGCTGTTATCTCCTGTTTCATTTTCCCTCTGTCGCCTCTTACGACATTAACGGGATAATATGCGGTAGATTTTCTTACGGCGCCACTACATACCCGATTAATTCGAAGTCCAAATTTTTTTAGACTTACACACGTCTATCTCAGGCACTGGTAATAGTCGACTGTTATGAAAATTACAACGTAAGCTTCAATTGAAATGTCACGTTTCGACTGTTTTACCAATGCTTTTGCGGTAACACCCGAGAAAGATTTGGAAATGCTGTCAGCGCAATACGCCAAGAAGATCCGAAAACAAATAATTCGCCTTGTTGTACAAAATTTTGGGTTGAAATGAGAAATGCAGTATTGGCTGATCATTAAATAAGTTATAGCGTATTAGTGTCTTTAACATTATCTAGACGACAAGGCTAAGAGAGCCAAGAAAATTACAGGCTGTGAGGCATTTTATCTTAGTCTTCGGAGGTGACAACGCTTATGTAGATTTAAATGCTTGAAGTTAATCGGAAGTGTCCATGGTCTGCAGTAGCTTATTAACAGCGATGTCATCATGTTACCTCGTTTGCCATTTTTCTTACGTTTTTTAAACTTAGGAATTTCCCCTGCTACGGTGTGAAACATTTTTTGTAAGCCATACAAACACTTGTTTCGTGCGGTATTCGAACCAACGGGCCCCCGATGCTGTAGCCATATGCTAAACTTCTGCGCTACCTAGCCGTCATTTTATATTAAATTCTAATATAATTTTAAAAATTGTCAATAGTCGAATTGACTGTGTAACGTGAGAAAGGTCTAATTTCGTCCAATTGTTATTTTTTATTTTTGGTTTTTTCATTCATTCAGCTTCGTTATTGCGTACGAATCGTGTAAATATATTAACCTATACATATTATTATAATAACAAGAAGTGATCGACGAAGGTCGCCTTCTCACTGACTGTTTTAGATAAACGCTCGGGCACAAGGTTAGCTTCTATTTATTGTAAAAGGTCTAAGTACCACAGAGAACTTTGTACAATACATGAGACTAGGTACCTAGTTAATACCTACCTATCAAGTCCTAAGATCTGAGTACTTCTAGAAGAGTAAATGGATACATTTTGAATTCATTTATATAATTTTTATCATAATAACTAGTGTTTTGATTGATTTTTTATATAATAAAAGTGACAAACAAGCACATAGTCCACCTGATGGAAAGTAGATGCTGTGGCTTATAGACATTTACCTAATATATTATTTACTAAACTAAGGATCAAAATGTACATACTTCGTTAGTATAAAAAGAGGTCTCTGGTTCTCTAACATAACTGCAGTAAACTGCTATTTTACGCTGGTATTCTGAGAGAGCGTGGTTCCTCCCCGGTCGAGTCGACCCATTAGTGTTGTAATCAAATTATTATAGCTGGAGCGTGGCTCTACCACGTTTAATAGTTTATAATATTTTTGGGGAATTATAATATTTTAGGCGGTATATTGTTTTAATTTGTAAAAAGAATCACGAAAAGTAGAGACATAATATGCTTTAATACTTCAACGTATTACACCCAATAATAATATATCTTCTATATAATTATGTATTATGCTTAAGTAGATTTTAAAAAAAAAGACATTTGACCTACGAAATTTTATTTTCTTACGTCGAAAAACCTAAATATATTTTATTTCATTTTATAATACTTAATACAATGCGATTGTCATATAGAGCGCCAGGAACAGACAATCGTTGGCAATCTATTTATTATAGTCTACTTATAAAACAAAGTTATAGAAGATATACAAGGTCTGTCTAATAACAAGCTTAATTTTTTATTAAACAAGATTTTTTTAAAAGGGTTATAATATAACGATTACATAGTTCATCATCATCATCATTACAGCCCATCATAAGTCCACTGCTGAACATAGGCCTCCCCCAAGGAATGCCACAAAGCACGTTCCTGAGCCACCTGCATACATCGACTTCCTGCATGTCTTACCAGGTTGTCACTCCATCTAGTGGGGGGACGCCCTACACTTCGTCCGCCGGTACGAGGCCGCCACTCGAGAACCTTTTTTCCCCATCGGTTGTCGGTTGTTCGAGCTATATGGCCGGCCCATTGTCACTTCAGCTTACTAATCCGTTGGGCTATGTCGGTCACTCTGGTTCTACTGCGGATATCCTCATTTCTAAGTTTATCACGCAGAGAAACTCCGAGCATAGCCCTCTCCATAGCTTGCTGAGCGACAGTCAGCAGTGAAGGACCACGTCTCAGTTCCATATGTCATCACTGGCAACACGCACTGGTTGTACAGTCTAATTTTACATAGAATACATAGTTGACTCCTGAGAATGAGATGATTGCTGCCAAGCTGTTCGTAATTTGTTAGTTCATTGTTGTAAACAGTTAGTTAACTTAAAAATCCCACTGTTGTTTTGCTAGTTTTTTCTCGGACAGATGTTTTTCGAAACAACGGTAAAATATATACTTAAGTATTATCTATGTTGTATTTATTTATTTAATTCTAATAATAAGAACCTGAGAAATTAAAATAAAATAATTTCATTCTTATAATAAATGATTTAATTCTAATTACAAGAACAAGAAATTGAGTTATAAAGCTATAAACACATAAACATGCATAATGATTTCTAATATTTACGCGAACACTACACATTAAATGAAACTAGTTTTACGGATTTTATCGCATATATTTTTTTTAATTCTGTAAAGCACCCGAAATTTCGGGAAGTTGCATTGCAAGACCTGCAAGATACTGTAAGCTCGTTCTGCGTAGATCTGACCAAAAATTAATATTCAAGAACTGAAGGTAGCCGGGCTAACTATGACATCGGGACGTCAAACACCTCAGTCCACGCCATGACTATGGGTGCTGTAAAGCACCCGAAACGTCTGGAATTGAAAAGTTAAAATTAAAATCGATAAAATCCGTAAAATTAGTTTCATTTAATCATAAAGATGCGTTCATAATGACAGCAGTGAAGATTAGACAGTTCGCACGCCCCTTTGAACTTAGAGGCTTACGTCTGTCGTTAAAATAAACATACACATTTCGAAGTGTGTGGCTTTTTGTCGCATGACAAACTCTCGGCTGCTTGTTGACGTTTACGTTTCAGCTCAACACTCGTACAGAACATCCGGTGGAGTGCGCAATGACGATTGAAATTTCAGATATTCTAGTATTTTAACGCTTTGGACGGTGAATTGTTTTGTCGTTGACCTCGTTGTACTTGTAAATTATAAATATAATGTCCTCCAGATAGAATTTCGTTCACGGCGACCAGTCTCAACGGAGACTAGCCATCTACGCAGGACAGGATTATAGGGCACAAGTGTGCGAGCGAGTGTGTTCGCAGACACAAGTGCACTCTACGAGGGGTGATCCAAAAGTAATGATAATCGGTTACTTCAGGTCCGCATAAAAATCCAAAAAAAATATTTTTTGCTTGCTTATATACGCCAAAAAAATCATATAAATAGATCACGATTTCCGGGAGATACATTCATTTGAATACGAACTGTCAAAGAGATAACATCAACATGGAGAAAAACGAAATTAGAGCTGTCATCAAGTACCTCTGTTTGAAAAAAATGTCTTCAAAAGACATACACAGTGATTTAGTGGAAACATTGGGGGACTCTGCTCCTCCATATTCTACAGTTGCACGCTGGGCCAAGGAGTTTAAACTGGGCAGAACATCCACTAAAGATGAACATCGCGAAGGACGCCCATCCACGTCCCTCACTGAAGACAACGTGAAAACGTCGAAGATGTTGTGTTGGCAGATCGAAGAGTGACCATCAGGCATGTAGCTGAGGTCACAGGGATCTCATATGGCAGCGTTCAAAGAATCCTTGCGAACGAGTTGCATATGAAAAGGTCTCTGCGCGTTGGGTACTCAGAATGTTAACCGACGAGCAAAAGAAAATCGAGTTGACATTTCGAGGGTCAATCTCGAAAAGTTCCAAGCAGATCAAGAAAATTTTTTGTTCCGTTTTGTGACTATGGACGAGACCGGGATCCACCATTTTGATCCTGAAACGAAACAACAATCGATGACTTGGAAGCGAGCCTCCTCACCGACGCCAAAGAAATTCAAAGTTTCAAGTTCGGCGGGAAAGGTTATGGCATCTGTTTTTTGGGACGCTCAAGGCATAATTATGGTGGAATATTTGAAAAAGGGAGCCACTATTACGGGCTCTTACTACGCAGACCAAATAAGAAGATTACGGAGGCCATTATGAAAAAAGCCGCGGCAAACTGCGAGCTGGAGTGCTGTTTCACCAAGACAACGCACCGGCTCACAAAGCCACAGTTGCGATGGCTGCCATTCAAGAAACGGGATTCGAACTGCTCGAACACCCTCCCTATTCGCCAGATCTAGCTCCTAGTGATTTCTACCTCTTTCCTCGGCCCAAAGAACGCCTCCGAGGCAAGAAATTCGAAGACGATAGCGAAGTAATGGCCGCTGTTGAAGCGTTTTGGGAGGGTCAAGACAAAGAATTTTTTTCAATGGGAATCCTGGGTTTAGAAAAAAGGTGGACTAAATGTATTGATTTGTTAGGAGACTATGTAGAAAAATAAATTATTATTTTAACTTTAATTACCGTGTTTTATTTTCATTATCATTACTTTTGGATCACCCCTCGTATATTCCCTCACTCTTATAGTCCGATGAGACAGCAATCTGACACGACATGTGGGAACTAACGTCTTTACGTGATATCCGAGGAACGGGGGCGAAACACCGCCTATTTCCAGACTCCGGGTAGAATTCCTATTACTGAGGATTTCTTACAGAAAACCCCAAAATATGGTTTATGGTCAGACCCGGGATTCGAAACTGGAATCACACGATCAGTAGTCGCGCTTATGATCAACGAGGCATTCAAAAATTTATAAATGCGCTATGAGTACTAAAAATGATCTTGATGAATCTGTATTATTACTATCAACTTAAAGCTCTTAGCTATATAATACCGGCATATTTGTATATATACATATACCATCATAAATTCACTGCTGAACATAAGCTATAATTTTCTGCATGTTTCGTAGGTTGTTACTCTATTTAGCGGGAGATCGTCCTACACTGCGCTTGTCAGTACGAGGCTGCCACTCAAGATGCCTTTTTCGTTTCGGTTGTGAATTATTGTTATTATCTATTATACATTGATAACAAAAAATTTAAATTATTAGCTAAGATTCGCGTGAAAAATAAAATAAAAAAGACGTCTTACCTAGTTTGAAGAGCACTTCCCACCCTCCTCCAGTCGCGTGCATTATCACCGTCACCGCTAATCCCAACACTACACCAGGAAAAATAACACCATCGTCGTTAGTACCGTTCGAAGGTAACCGTTGGTGCTTTTCAAGCTAGGTGAGAAAATCTTAGTTAATTTTAACATCTTTAATATAATGGATTTTCGCAAATGCCTTATTCTGTTTAAAGTAATAGTTTGTTTTAACAAATTGTAATGAATGCGGAAACGTTATGAGTCATAACGTTTCCGCATTCATTACAATTTGTTTAACATTTTTATATACAATTTGATATAACATTCTTTTTGTTAACGCCAATAAACTTGTATTCTACGTAATATTGCATGCTTTGTATACCTATCTATCTACGTTATTATAACTATCCTTCAGTCTAAAAGTTTAAAATTTCTAAACATTTTTTTTAATAAGCAGCGCTTACTTTTTATTTACAGCTTATTCTCTTAATCTTATTAATTACAGCGCCAAAACACAAAAATAACAACTCCACGCACAATTTGTATTGTGTGCTAATTAAAATTTTATCAAAAATTGCATTACATTTATTATACCCATTGACATTATTCATCATTTTGATATTATAATTTTAATTATTACATTTATTATATTATCATTTAGTGAATTATTAATATGTTAGTAGTACAAATATACAAATAGGATTACATTATGTTAATGTACTTATCGGAATTTTCCATTTTAATTATTAAAAAAAATCTTGTATTTAATTAGCTTGCACACCGGAAGGTAGAATATGGCTGTAGTTTTGTTAAATTATTAAGACCTATTGTAACCCATATATCGCAAACGAATAATATGTATTTGAATTTGCGTTACCAGAAGGAAAAAATATTACATTTCTGATAGCAAACACTTGTCAATTAATATTATTTCTAATTAAAATTATTTGCTTAGTTGAGCTACGCTGGATCGAAAGACCACGCTCGCACAGATTCATTGCATTCGTTCGCTACAGCTTATCAAAGTCCACTGTTGAACATTGGCCTCCCCAAAGATTGCCTCATTAAGAGGATTGTTGCCACGCTTGGTAGGCGGGTTGGCAACTGCAGTTCTTACTTTCTGGTGTTATTATGAACATGCTGCTGCCCATTTCCTGGTTTGTTTCCGTCTGTTGCATCTTGTCTTTCTCTCGTCTCTCCATTGGACAATATGCGGTAGTGAATATTCTTACGCCGTCTCTACACGGTGGCACAGATACTAGCGTGAAACAATCAACATTATGCTGCTGCGTTTCGTGTGGTGAGTAAGTTTTTTTTACTAGGAATCTCCTTTTTACTAAAAAATCCTCAACGGTGACAACGCGTCTGCATTTAGATCCTTAATTGAGGATAAATGTAGGTGTATAAGCCACAGCGTCTTTTTATTAACAGTGAACTATGTGTGCTAGTTTTTCACTCTTATCAATAAGAAAGCTCCGTACTACCTTCGGACGTATTAGCATCTTGCCCGGCGAGAGAGCTTCGCTTTTCTCTGGATAGAAGAAGTTGATTGGGCCACAGCATCCACTTACTGCTCTTTTATCACACTTACTTCTATAAAAAGTCTAGAAACACTGTGAAATATGTAAATGTTCTTAGGTTTTCAATATACCTTTGAGTCTGTTTTTCATTGAAGTCGTATTGCGACATTCTTATACAGTAAGACTTAGATTTACAAATACTTATGTCTACTGGACTAAGCTGTAGAACTAATAACGATTAATTAAGTCTCGATTTCCGTTTTAACCAGTTAGGCGACGATAGAACAGGTACATATAGGCTAAAGTTATGAATGCTATTAAAATAAAACTTCTTTCAAAATGACATTAAAAGTTTTAATAAAATAATAAATAAAATATACAGGAAGAACATGGCATGCATTATAATATAATAACGCACCCATCACCGAATCTGTCGGAAGTGGTATAATTTGATTAAGAAATAACACTTTATAACATATCATTACTTTTTTAAAACAGATTATTGACAAACTAATCGTAGATATCGTTTTATCTTAAAAAGCTAGTGCTAATTATCAAGACCGGTAACAGGATGAGTCAGCTAAGGAGAGTAGCCTATTCAACTGCGATCGCCGATCTAAAAAAAAATCGAATATGGTAGAGGCCTTTATCGATATAAGTGGACTGTTTATGAGTGCAACGAACTTCAGTTTATTGTAAATCGTTAAATATTTCTCCGTCGCATAGAATACGTTGAGAGATAATACTTACAGTAATACTAGCTGTTAAATGCCCGCTTTTCTGGGTGTAAATTAAACTTTAGTAGTGAAATGTAATAAAAGTATCCCGTGTCCTACTCCACGACATAATCGAATTCTACGCCAAATTATATCAGAATCTGTCTCCACTGTTCAAGCGTTATTGAAATAAACATTTAAACAATGCTTTCACATTTTTTTTATTAATAGAATAAAACTACAATAACACAGCCGTGTTTGCAATCACTTTATTTCTTTTTTATAGAAAACGTTAGGAATAAAATAAATAACACATACACAAACATCCAGACACGAAACTATTATTTGTAGGCAATATGAACAATTGTTCCTTGCGGGATTCGAAAACGCGTTCTGCAGCACCGCAGCTACTTACGTTTAGTCCCTTCGCTATAGAGCCGAAAAATACAATATTATATACAACAACACAATCTGCTTTGGAGCCACCTTTATTAATATAGAGTTATTAAGTGATTTCTATTTTAAGGTCTCTCAGTCGATCAATAAAGTGCTCAAACTAAAACTAAATATAATTTATGCCCGCATAAATCTCAGTGAATTTGCAGTCTTGGTCGTTATTTCAAGCATGTCGTAAATTCGCTCAAACCAGGTTAACTGTAACACGAGACCGATGAACTCTGCAATTAGCGGGTTACGTTCCGAGAAGGTGAAAGCTCTCTTTCCGTGTGATCCTCTTTTTTGTTAACCATCTCTGGAATTACAACGCGGACGTTACGCTTGCGGCTTGTTGCGTATTTTCTACGGAACCAATTACAACAGTCAACAACGGTCATTCTGGTCTGGCGAGTGAAAGTGCGTTATTACTCTGTTAAACGACTTTAATGATGATCCTTCTCGGATAATTTGCCTTTTATTTTGCTTAATAATTAATGGGTTTCATATCGACGATGACTGACCGTAGATTTTTTACCAAAAGGGGAAAATTTCGTGAGAATAAATGTAGTGACCGAAGTATATTTTTAAGTAGAAGTATAGTATAGGTTTGGCATGACGCAAGGTAATGTTGAACGGGTTTGATGCTCGTAAGACGCGCCACAGAGTCTCACGTAGCTGAACAAAAAGCGAGGAGGGAGCAAACCGACCCGTTTCAGACAATGCGGATGCGTTCTGTGTCAAAGCGGTTTGGATGGAGATTCATCGAGAAATTCCAAAGTTACCTCCTTTTTATATTTTAATATTGTAATCGATTTACATGACCGAGTTCGTGTTCTACTTATTTATTACGTGTCAAGTGGTTTTGATTTTTAATGCGGAGAATTTAAGTTTTAGATTGCCGTGTAGTGGCGACGTAAGAGAATCTGTCAACTCATTTTGTCCCGTGGATGTCGATGGAGGCGATTACACCATTTCATTTAAAACAGACGTGAAATACCCGAATCGGCGACGGGCAGCAGCCTCAAAGATGCGTGACGTCTAGTTTAGTACTAGTGATCGTCAATTCGCCTAAGCGTGTCGGTTAAGTAAAATCCTCACGTTGGGAGGTTAATTTTACTTACGCCAAAAGTTAATTTTACTTAACCGTAAGTTGGGCTTTGTATAATATGAACATTTGTGTTTTTTACATGATTTATGGTAATAACTCATACTTTATATTTAATTTTCTGTTACTTCTGACTACTTTATTTCACACGTGAACGATACAGTATTTGAAATGATATATTTATAAATGGAATAAAAATTGTTAATAGAAGAAATACAAGCAACTAACTTTTAACAACAGTGTAATTACTCGTACTTACGCTTTAATAAAAAAAAAACTCACACCAAACTTTATTTTGGTGGCCTCTTGCATTCGCGCACCGAAGGAAATGGAATGAACTAAACGCGATACTGATGGACGATATACATCGATGTATTAAAACACTCAATGTAAAGTATCGATTCATCGAATCAATCCGATGTTTTGTTAATTCATCAACATCGAGTAAACATCGATGTTTTTTGTTCTATGCATCGAAGAGGTTTCTCTGCGTGATAAACTTTGAAATGAGGATATCCGCAGTAGAACCAGAGTAACCGACATAGCCCAAAGGATTAGTAAGCTGAAGTGGCAATGGGCCGGCCATATAGCTCGAAGAAACACTCGGGGAAGAAAGGTTCTCGAGTGGCAGCCTCGTACCGGCAGGCGAAGTGTAGGGCGTCCCCCCACTAGATGGAGTGACGACCTGGTAAGACATGCAGGAAGTCAATGGATGCAGGTGGCTCGGGACCGTGCTTTGTGGCATTCCTTGGGGGAGGCCTATGTTCAGCAGTGGACTTGTGAAGGGCTGTAATGAATGAATGAATCGAAGAGGTAAATCTGCTAGGATACCATTGTTTTCGCATGAGCGCCACTTTGAGATTAAAAACTAGCTTCGGTAAGTATCTACGCAATTACGTGTTTTACGTTCACGATTTTTTTTAAAACTAATTTGACATTAGATTGAAATATCTTGTACGTAAAACTGCGATCAAGCAATAAAACCACAATTATAAACCCCCCCCCCCCCCGTCTCCCCGCCAAATATATTAATATTTGGTATGGTATTCAGGATCCGATGGCATCACTAGAATGATCGATGTGTGAATATCCTCTGGCAGTGGGTAAGTAGGTGTCCATACTTTGTTAAAAGAAAAAATTACAGTTAAGACGTTATCTTTGTGAAGACAAATTTTGTTTTGTAAAACATTCAACAATTTTTCTTCCATTTTTTGACGAAACACCCTGAATTATTACATGGATTAATTGGATTGTAAGTTCGTTTGTCACTTTAAATTATAAAAAAAATGTTTTTCCTAAAATTTGTTGGAATACGTGAGGAAATACGCCAGCTTTGTCATTAAAGGAACCCGTGCTCTGAATCCAGGTTGGTAAGCGAAAACTCGGGCTTTTTTTATCGTGGGGAAATCCTCATGGATACCTTCTGCTGTGGGGGCAACAGAAAGGTTATGCCGGACTCCTACCGGCCAAAACCCCACGGTGGTCATCATCAGCGTATATGAGGGGTCCCGCGATCTCCGTTCGGAACGCAACCGGGGCCCCTCTCTCGCTTTGCTCTATTAAAGCACGTCCCGGGGGCAGTCCTTACTGCCCCGGCACCCTCGCAATGCTGCTGAGCGCCCGTAACCCCGAGGCTCCGTTTCTGGTAGGGAACTGCATAAGGCTCCGCCACGACTGCAAGGGCAACCCGCCACTCCACAATAGTCTGCATTAGCAGATGTTGTGCATTGCGGCAGTGGTTTAGGTTGCCCTGGAGGACCTTTAGGGGGTGAATTTTAAGGATTTGTTACCTCCATATCCGAGCTAGGGCTCGGTGCCGGGCTAGGTTGTGTTGCGTCCATCTTCCTGATAGAAGTAGGAGATGGATTATTATTCTTCCTCTCGGTCCTTTTAAGAGGCTGGGCGCACTTCTTACCCAGTCAATGACTAGAAGGATGCCCGAGGTCCGAACATAATGGACACCTTAGTACTGACGATGTGCACTGGTTGGCCCTGTGTCCAGGCTCACCACGGGCGTAGCAGCGTGCACTACGGTCCACCTTATTTGGGCATCTACAAAAATAAAAAACTGTGATTGCCAACCCCCTTGCCAAGCGTGGCAACTACAGCAAATATCCCCCCTATGAGGTAATCTATGGAGAAGGCCAATGTAAGCAGTGGATTTTAATAGGCCGTAACGGTAAAGTTAAATGTATATTATCAGTGCACTTAAATTTCAACTCTAGCTCCCGGTGTGACCGTTTCTCGGGTCCGCGACCTTTAATTACCCCCTATTCTGCACTGCCGCGGTGCAATGCTCCAATAAAATTCAGCAAAACAAGCCGTTACTTGATCCTGAATGCGCCAGCTTCCTCAGATGACTAAATATGGGTGGACAATAGTTTTGAACGATTTTCCTTGGAGGGCAACTATTACAAACGAAAGGTACATTTAAATTTTAAATTTAGATTTGAATCTTTGTTGTAAACTTATACCGGATAAGCGCCTAAACGAAGCCCGTTACCGCGATCCCTATCGAGTGACCACATCGAATCACTTTTGCATGTCCGCCACTGCAGCCGAAACCTTTTGTGGTGTGTTTTTGTAAAAAGAGAGCAGTAAATTGATAGCGTCGATCAAATCGATTTATTCCGATGAATCATACTCAATTCCCCTTACCGTATATTAGGTTGTGGTGATTGGGTTTATAACCGACTTCAGAATTGAAGTTTTGAAATCGATTGTATTCTTTATTTAATGTTTATAACACGAATCTCCAAGGTCAGCTATCTTATTTGACGACTGAGTCTCCTTTCACAGTGATCTCATATAAATTTCAATCATATGCGATGACAATTTAAGTGGGTGTATAATTTTATAATAATCCAATTATTACTAGTTTTTACATATTTACATACACTGAAACTGATTTGTAGGGTAAGAATTCTCAAAAAGATGTCTTAAATATTCGTCTATTCCTCTACTTCGATGACTTCTTATTGGGGCCAATAAATAAAACCTGTTCAACTACTTTAGATAGGCATTGCGGCACCATTGTTGAGATACGTGTAAACAGCCAATCTCCTGCCTATTTCAAGTTGAGTCTAACTAATGAGGAAGTTTGAACGTTGAATTGGTCAGGTCAGGAAATCGCCCTCAGACCCGATCGGTCATTTTATGACTGTTTTTGTAAGTCGGTGTCGGTGGTACTGTTTAAATGAAAACGGCTGACTTTAAAAGCCTTGTAATAGAGTGAGATATACCGACGAGATGATCGGTAAAGGAGTGTCCGAGCCACGCGACAAGTTCCTATAAAAGGCTTGTAAGTGTTTTCCCGTTAGCCGTGCCCACACACACATGCTCGTGTCTGACCTTAGATGTATTTTGCCTTCGTCGTATTAGCAGTAGTCCTCATTACATGTACGAATAAAATATGAACTTCTACTTACAAAATTGTGTTTGCAGCAAATTTAGTTAGTAAAATCAAAAAATCAACGCACTGCTATATGTTCTGAAGGGTATAGAGAGCCAGTATAATTACAGGCTGTGAGGCATTCCATTTTGGTCCTTACGCATCTGTAGCCTTCTTTGTTTGAAGTGGTTGCAGGTGTCCATGGACTAGACTATTAATATAGACTGCAGTAACCATCAGGTGAACTATAAGTTCGTTTGTCACTTCGGTTTTATAATAATAACGTTATTCCTAGATCCATCTCATGTCTTCACCATTCATTAAATAGATGACAAAAATGAAATGCTGTGTATACCTAGTTTGAAGAGCACCTTCTAAGCCCAACCCGTACAACTAGGAAATACACACCGGCGATGTAGGTACTACGACTGATAGATAATAAGACACGTGTTTCAACTGTAAACGTGATATTAAAGGAATAAACTCTGCAAAAGCTAACTGCTTCAATAAATCTAGATAGTATAAGTTATAGATCGAAGCAATACGCAAAATCATTAAATCATTAATTTTAGGACCCTGATCTCGATGTGATTATTTAATGCCCGATTTTATAGCATCGACATTGGACTCGCTCAGTTTTAATACAAAACGCGGTTCACTGGTAATCTCTGGCACAAGAAGAGCCGTTCTCAAGAATTCTTTCTTCTTTGTCTTCAGTTTTTGCGAAATTTGACGTTGCTGTCAAATTCAATGCTTTACATTACATTTAAATTTTGGTGAAACAAATTCTAGTTTAAACCTCTGACTCTTATTACTCTAACTATAAACTACTTTTTGTAATAAAACGGCATGTATCTATTGATTATTATATGATCACTATCCAGCCCATCGATATATATGTACTACGTACTAGATTTGGCATTCCGAACATTCACTATGTTCAAATGAACTGTACTGCAATCCGTACACCTTTAGTGTCATTTAGTGTGGCTTTAATATTCATAGAGTGTGGAGCTGCGCTAATAATACGAGATTTCAAATTAAAGTTTAAACCAGAACGTAATTAATAATTCAGTAGTCTTAAATAAAATTATTTGTTGTTCAAGTGAATAAATAGGTAATAATATTACAATAGAAAAAATAAATTTCTTCATTTAAATATGCCACGCTATCTACAATCATAGACTAAAATCTACTATCTCCCGCGCATGCGCGAAAACAGAATAGTGCACACTTTTGTTTGGAATAGCTTCTCTAGTACATAGTACATAGAACTCAATGATCCAGCCCATATTTGAATACTAGCAGAATTTACAAGTGTCAGTGGACCTAGTCGATATTATTTCTAACCAAGTCCGCGTGAAATTGTTGACAACGTTGATCAACGGGGTTGATGTATATGTCGCAATAAGATAGTTCATCATCATCATAATCATCACAACCCTTCACAAGTCCACTGCTGAACATAGCCCTCTCCCCCAAGGAATGCCACAAAGCACGGTCCTGAGCCACCTGCATCCATCGACTTCCTGCATGTCTTACCAGGTCGTCACTCCATCTAGTGGGGGGTCGCCCTACACTTCGCCTACCGGTACGAGGCTGCCACTCGAGAACCTTTCTTCCCCATCGGTTGTCGGTTCTTCGAGCTATATGGCCGGCCCATTGCCACTTCAGCTTACTAATCCGTTGGGCTATGTCGGTTACTCTGGTTCTACTGCGGATATCCTCATTTCTAAGTTTATCACGCAGAGAAACTCCGAGCATAGCCCTCTCCATAGCTCGCTGAGCGACCTTGAGCGTCCTCATACGGCCAGCAGTGAAGGACCACGTCTCAGATCCATAAGTCATCACTGGCAACACGCACTGGTTGTACAATCTAGTTTTCAGGTTTTGAGGTATACCTGACAAGAAGATAGTTAAAGCCGTGATATAGTTATATCCCTAGGATATAGCTCCCAGTTCATAACTATCTTACTAGACTAATCTAGTGAAATAATTATAATTGTAAACTGAATGTACAGGAGGAACAAATTTCGCGACATTGACGTTCCTGTTTTGTTGTTGTTTTGTTCCTTTTTTGACAGTGGGTTAAAGTGTGGCGTAGGTGGCCCTTGGGCCACGCTAAAGCTGCGTAAATTATAACTATATAAAATGTAATATTCTGTATAACTTATTAATTTCAAAAATTCGAATAGTATAATTCAAAAGTAATTTTGACTAACAAATTACAAACAAACTACAATTATAATTATTTTACTAGATTAGTCTAGTAAGATAGTTATGAACCGCTTTCATATAACTATATTACGGTATATAGCTATATCCCTAGGGATATACTATATCACGGCCTTAACTATCTTACTGCGACATATACACGTTAGCGGATAATGACAGTGCCCTCCTGGTGAATTTTATGGTAATCAGAAGCAGCCTTACAGGATTGATTTCGTACTTCCTGCATATAAACACGAATATTTTTGAAGAAACATGTATTTAGAAATATATTTCTTAAAATGGATTGATATCAGAACCTTTCATTCTTAGATGTATTATCAGTTTACAACCTTACAATTTAACAATAAATAAGAATTATTATTATTAAAGTTAAATTGATCCTGTAACTATATCTAACTTAATACAACTCTTGTATATCGGCCATAGCTATTTGGATGAAATTTTGTATTAAGGTAATGTTTTCGTTCCCAGATTATATTTAAAAAAGAATTCCTGAGAAAATTATTTTATAAAGAAATCATTAAAATATATATACTTTAGTTGTAAGGAGGATGCAACATCATCGAACCATAATAGAGTTTCTAATACAAATAATTTCGTATGATGCTTTTTTTCCCGTTAAATTTGTTTTATGCGCGAAAACAGAATTGGGTTTACTCTATTACTCTATTTACAATGTCATGACACACACATCGTTGTTTTAAGACTATTATATAATCTAAACACAATTGACAATTGTAAAAGTGTATAATTTTATAATAATCCAATTATTACTAGTTTTTTACATATTTACATACACTGAAACTGATTTGTAGGGTAAGAATTCTCAAAAAGATGTCTTAAATATTCGTTGACTTCTTATTGGGGCCAATAAATAAAACCTGTTCAACTACTTTAGATAGGCATTGCGGCACCATTGTTGAGATACGTGTAAACAGCCAATCTCCTGCCTATTTCAAGTTGAGTCTAACTAACGAGGAAGTTTGAACGTTGAATTGGTCAGGTCAGGAAATCGCCCTCAGACCCGATCGGTCATTTTATGACTGTTTTTGTAACTCGGTGTCGGTGGTACTGTTTAAATGAAAACGGCTGACTTTAAAAGCCTTGTAATAGAGTGAGATATACCGACGAGATGATCGGTAAAGGAGTGTCCGAGCCACGCGACAAGTTCCTATAAAAGGCTTGTTAAGTAAGTGTTTTCCCGTTAGCCGTGCCCACACACACATGCTCGTGTCTGACCTTAGATGCATTTTGCCTTCGTTGTATTAGCAGTAGTCCTCATTACATGTACGAATAAAATATGAACTTCTACTTACAAAATTGTGTTTGCAGCAAATTTAGTTAATAAAATCAAAAAATCAAAGCACTGCTATATGTTCTGAAGGGTTTAGAGAGCCAGTATAATTACAGGCTGTGAGGCATTCCATTTTGGTCCTTACGCATCTGTAGCCTTCTTTGTTGAAGTGGTTGCAGGTGTCCATGGACTAGACTATTAAGACTGCAGTAACCATCAGGTGAACTGTAAGTTCGTTAGTCACTTCGGTTTTATAATAATAACGTTATTCCTAGATCCATCTCATGTCTTGGCATTCATAAAATAGATGACAAAAATGAAATGCTGTGTATACCTAGTTTGAAGAGCACATTCTAAGCCCAACCCGTACAACTAGGAAATACACACCGGCGATGTAGGTACTACGACTGATAGATAATAAGACACGTGTTTCAACTGTAAACGTGATATTAAAGGAATAAACTTTGCGAAAGCTAACTGCTTCAATAAATCTAGATAGTATAAGTTATAGATCGAAGCAATACGCAAAATCATTAAATCATTAATTTTAGGACCCTGATCTCGATGTGATTATTTAATGCCCGATTTTATAGTATCGACATTGGACTCGCTCAGTTTTATTACAAATCGCGGTTCACTGGTAATCTCTGGCTCAAACTAGTACAAGAAGAGCCGTTCTCAAGAATTCTTTCTTCTTTGTCTTCAGTTTTTGCGAAATTTGACGTTGCTGTCAAATTCAATGCTTTACATTACATTTACATTTTGGTGAAACAGATTCTAGTTTAAACCTCTGACTCTTATAACTATAAACTACTTTTTGTAATAAGACGGCATGTATCTATTGATTATTATATGATCACTATCCAGCGCATATTTAAATACTAGCAGAATTTACAAGTGTCAGTGGCCGGAAGAGCTTGATAAACATCAATTCTTCTCCGTAACCTAGTCGATATTATTTCTAACCAAGTCCGCGTGAAATTGTTGACAACGTTGATCAACGGGGTTGATGTATACGTCGCAATAAGATAGTTAAAGCCGTGATATAGTTATATCCCTAGGGATATAGCTCCCAGTTCATAACTATCTTACTAGACTAATTTAGTGAAATAATTATAATTGTAAACTGAATGTACAGGAGGAACAAATTTCGCGACGTTGACGTTCCTGTTGTGTTGTTGTTCATGTTCCTTTTTTGACTGTGGGTTAAAGTGTGGCTGGGGTGGCCCTTGGGCCACGCTAAAGCCGCGTAAATTTTAACTATATAAAATGTAATATTCTGTATAACTTATTAATTTCAAAAATTCAAAAGTATAATTCAAAAGTAATTTTGACTAACAAATTACAAACAAACTACAATTATAATTATTTCACTAGATTAGTCTAGTAAGATAGTTATGAACCGCTTTCATATAACTATATTACGGTATATAGCTATATCCCTAGGGATATAACTATATCACGGCCTTAGCTATCTTACTGCGACATATAAACGTTAGCGGATAATTACAGTGACCTCCTGGTGAATTTTATGGTAATCAGAAGCAGCCTTACAGGATTGATTTCGTACTTCCTGCATATAAACACGAATATTTTTGAAGAAACATGTATTTAGAAATATATTTCTTAAAATGGATTGATATCAGAACCTTTAATTCTTAGATGTATTATCAGTTTACAACCTTACAATTTAACAATAAATAAGAATTATTATTATTAAAGTTAAATTGATCCTGTAACTATATCTAACTTAATACAACTCTTGTATATTGGCCTTAGCTATTTGGATGAAATTTTGTATTAAGGTAATGTTTTCGTTCCAAGATTATATTTAAAAAAGAATTCCTGAGAAAATTATTTTATAAAGAAATAATTAAAATATATATACGTTAGTTGTAAGGAGGATGTAACATCATCGAACCAGAATAGAGTTTCTAATACAAATAATTTCCTATGATGATTTTTTTCCCGTTAAATTTGTTTTATGCGCGAAAACAGAATTGGGTTTACTCTATTACTCTATTTACAATGTCATGACACACACATCGTTGTTTTAAGACTATTATATAATCTAAAGAAAAATACAACGAAATGCGATCACAAAATAAAATTAATAATAATTTATATAAAAATATTATTACCAACTAATTGTATTTATTTTGATTATTTGCACATCCTGCACAACGTACTTAAAGTTAAATCTAGTACACAATGTAGGCAGAAATGAGAAATATTCGTTTGACAGTTCTATTCTTCGTGCGTGCATAGAAAAAGTTACGAGTATTTAGTAGCGAAGATCCATCTCCGTTCCACGTGCATGTCGGTGCATAAAGTAAACAGAAATAATTAAGGTCGCGGCGCCCATATTAATGCACAGCGTTGAATATTCATAGCCGGGCGTCGCGTCGGGTCAGCCGTAGATATGTGTCTATAGCGGAGCTCTCGGGTCAGGAATGAGGCGAGATTGGCGATAAAGTGGCGGGGCATTGAATGCGCTAATTGATATACTCCATAATGAATAACTATGACGTTCCACATTGCTACTGATTTGTTAGTTACAGGCTATAAGAGGTGATTCGACTAGCTTTATTGTCTTTTGAATAAGGACCTTTGTCGTCTTAACACACTTTATGTCTCTGACTTCTCTGATTTATATTCTAATATTTTCTCTTGACTTTAAGATTTAAGAGAGAATTTTCTATCGATGTATTGTAATGTAAGTTCTGTTATATGTAACAGAATTTATATTACAATACATCCCTAATGGTTTTAAAGACTTTTAGATCATAAATTAGGTCTTGCATTTTTTTTTATATGAGAGGGGCAAACGAGCATGCGACTTACCTGATGGTGTAGACTTACGTGAAGTGACTACCGCCGCCCATGAACAACTGCAACGCCGGGGGAATTGCAGATGCGTTGCCTGCCAGCCTTTTAAAAAAGAGTAGACTCGTTTCTTGAAGGTCCCTAAGTCGTATCGGTCCGGAAAAATCGCTGGTGGTAGTCGATTTCTCAAGGAAGTTGTGCGAGGAAGAAAACTTCTTGTAAATCGCACACTGGATTCAAATCTGGGTAAGGTACATCAACATGTAATGCAGACTATAATATAAGCTCACTGAAAATATAATAAAGAATTTTGTCTAGGCCTTTTAAATATTCTAGCAGTGTTTTAAAATCTTACTCACACGAAACTCTTTTGCTTTAGAAAAGAACATTAAAAATAAAACTAGCAGTAGCAATTTACTCTAATAAGTGATTTTCTGCGCGTTTCGCTGCACGACCTTGCGATAACAATGCTCTTGTGTTACATAGTCAGTGCTTTGTTCTTTTGTTCCGGTGCAAGCCACTATCGGCATGCCCAATTACTTTTTCTCGAGAGAAACCGTGAATCATCCGCTTAAAATGTTTTACTTTTCTTTCGCGCCAGTGTTTCGACCGTTTTTGCTTGGTATTACGAAATTACGTGGAATCTTGATCATGGTCATGTCGATATTCACTCACTCATGTTATTATTCGGGAAGGAAAATCGAATTAAGTAAAATGTAAAACTTTTAAAAAAAATGAAGTGAGAAACGAACTAACAGTCAACCTAGTAATGAGTAGTTATTGCAACCCATGGACGACTGCAACGAACTTAAAGTAAAGAATGCGATTACCTAGTTCACCTATCTATCTTTTACAGCCTATAAAAGTCCACTGCTGAACATAGGCCTCCCCAATAGATTGCCCCATAGTTGCCACGCTTAGCAGGCGGGTTGGCAACTGCAGTTTTTTATTTTTATTCAGCTGTTATCAGCAAGATGCTGCTGCCCATGTCCTGTTTCAGTTTCCCTCTGTCGCCTCTTACGACACCCACGGACGATATGGGGTGGTGAGTATTCTTACACCGCCACTACACAGCATATATTATGCCTAGCCCATAACCTGTAATAATACTGACTCTCTATGTCCTTAAGACTGGAACACAGCAGTGCACGCATTGCTGCTTGGCGGCAGAAATGAGTACGAAGGTGTTACCTACCCAGATAGACTCCCAGGCAGAAGAGGAGTCCCAGAATCTAGTACCTCATTAAAGAATCAATATGTCATGTTATTTTGGAATCCATTCATTATTTTTGTTTTCGTCTATAAAATCTATTTTGTTCACGCGCTAGAGCCATGCTGCAACTATATTATGGTTCAAGCACGAATGGATCGGCTCGACCGGGGAAGGACCACGCTCTCACAAAATACAAGCGTAAAATAGCAGCTCAATGCTGCTGTGTTTCGTATGTTGAGTGTAGAGAACCGGAGACCCTTTTTACCGGATACGGGGCATTCCATCTTAGTCCTCAGAGGTGACAACGCATCTGTATTTTGATTCTAATTCGAGGATAGATGTAAATGTTATTTAGATTTAAGATATTCAAAGACCATTCATTTTAGCAATTTTTCGTTTTTCAAAAACATCTTCAAGTTTTTCTGATAAAATAAAGCCTCTCCTGGAATTGTTCTCTATTTGTTTGTAAAGTTTTATCGCAATCGGTTCTGCAATTCCTATATAGTCCGTACACACAGACAGACAGACAAAAATTTAAAAAATGGTTACTTATGTCTGAACAGCTTGCAAATAACCCCTTGAGCTTAATAGAAACCAGTAATTTCTATACTACAGACAGACACTTCAATTTTATGTATATGCATAGATACAGATAATGGAAAGATAATTTAATATTGAGGAGGCGAATTACATTTTGGCCATTTGCACTCAAGCTTTTAGGACAAATAATGTTTTATTGTTATTGTTAAAGCGATGACGTATTATTCGTCGACAAAATAATTTAGGTCGCGTCTTAGATTTGATAATGTATGCATAATATTGTATCGCGGAGCAAGTTATTTAGCCGATAGTTCCGTTCGTGAGTTATCGCTATACTTCGTTGTTACCATACCTTCGGCAGATAGCGCGTGTTTGCGCGTTCCGTATACCCAACGCAACGCTGATACGTTTTTATTACCGACGCAGTGTTTGCTGTATGGCTATGCATACTTGGAATTTTAGTGTTGCATAACTTCCAAGAATTCGAAGGTTTATATATTTTAAGGAGTTCGATTGATTTTGTATTTTTATAGGATAAGGGTGACAAACGAGCACACAGTCTACTAATGGTAAGCGGATGCTGTGGCCCATAGACATCTACATTTATCCTCAATTAAGAATCAAAATGCAGATGCGTTGTCACCCCTGAGGAATAAGATAGAATGCCTCTTTTCCAGTAAAGGGTTCTCTGGTTCTCTACACTCGCTATACGAAACGCAGCAGCATTATGCTGCTATTCCACGCTGGTATTCTGTGAGAGCGTGAGAGCGTTTTCAATTGACGAGCATATCGTGTAACATCAACACAAAGAGAGAAAAAAAATTGAGAACCTTTTAATTTTTTGAAGACGGCTAATAATCACGAGGGAATGAAGAATTCTTTAATTGATTCAAGGATGCGATTTCAGAAGGTTGCCTTGCCCTGCTGCTGTTGGCACGTGAGTTAATGAATGTCAACTTAATACCCTGAAATAACTGGCCATCACCAGTCTGTAGAAAAGGGGCTGCCTAATTTACATGGGGTATTGTCATCACTGGCATATTAACTTGTCCTGGTACTGCGATCAACAATTCGCCTGACAATTTTGTTTATTGCTACAACATTGGTTTTAAATTATTGTGTTTAATTGTGTGACAATTGTCATGACCAGTGGTCTAGTCCAATAATTTCGGATAGATAATTAGTAGAAAACATTTATTATTTAAAATATACTTAACCCTTTCAGCACAGAATGATACGATAGTGCGTTACACAAAGAAAAACACAGTTTCTTATATTGAAAATGCCTTTTATTTTTCACTTACAATTGTACCCTCAATAAAAATACTATTTATAGGGTCGTGACGGATTGATACGATCGTGTGGGTACTATAAGGGGGGGGAGGACCACCCCAGATTTTTTTTACTATTTTTCCCTGTTTACGAAGACCCTAAAGTCTCAGGAAATTAACCAGATTTTTCAGAAATCAATAAAAAAATCTCGTGCTGAAAGGGTTAAATTATTTTGAATATTATATATCTCATATTATAAAAAATCGGTTAACTGCATGCTGTGCAATTGCTTTTCCACAATCATCTACTTGAAACACTCGGAGAAAACATTTGTGACAGAAATGAGGTTCATGAGGTCCGTTCTGTTGAATTGGACACGGAACACTTAAAAAGTTAATTTTATATTGTAAAATAAACTCCTATAATTTATACGCTTATTGATAACTTGACAAATTATTAGAGCCGAACAAAACGCCAATTAGAATGAATTGCTCGCTGAACTATGCAGATGGATTTTAAAGATATTAATCATTCTATTCTTATATAAAGTATTCGAAAGTAATTGCGACATTGACTGAGGAGACTTTTCGTCTGTCAGAGTAGAATCTTCGAGAGAGTATAAACAGTATTGATGGTATTAACTGAAAGTGGGTCGTTGGTTCGTAACCGAATGCCGAACCTATCACGTGTCTCATTATTCTTTATGTCAACCTTAAAAGCTCAATTAATGCACCGTTGCGTCGTGTACGTATAGGAGACGTCTACGTCGAGAGTAACTACTGGTGCTAACAAATTATGCTAATTGAAAATATTGTCGATCATTGTGATGTTGCTTTAATTATTATTATTATTTGAATAAATCGGAAATAAACTAAATACCCCCAAGAATAAAGTCCCCGTGTAGTGGCGGGTAAGAATACCCACTACCCCATATCTTTCCGTGGTTGTCGTAAGAGGCGACAAAGGGAAACTGAGGCAGATGATGGGCAGCAGCATCTTTCTGATAACTGTAAAATAACAATAAAAAAATTGCGGTTGCCAACCCGCTTGCAAAGCATGCCAACTATGGCAATATACCCCCATGAATAAAGTTACGAAGAGACGGCCCCCTGTCCCCGGCGGCCCCGCTATTCCGGGTGTCGGATTTATCGTCCACAAGTCTCTCGTTAACAACGTTGTAAAGATTGGGAGTGTGTCGACGAGGGTTGCGTACCTTATACTCAGAATCACCAAACGATATTCGCTGAAGGTCATACAGGTTTACGCACCAACCTCGGCACATCCCGATGAAGAGGTGGAGGAAATGTATGAGGATATCTCTAGAGCCATGCATTCCTCCAAAACCCACAATACAGTGTTGATGGGAGACTTCAACGCAAAACTAGGCACAAGAGAGAACGGTGAGCTGAAAGTTGGGAAATTCGGAATAGGGCAACGGAACCCAAGGGGCCAGCAGCTGGCCGACTTCATGGAGAAAGAGGGACTCTTTATGATGAACGCTTCCTTCCAGAAGCGGCCCCACAGGAAGTGGACCTGGTCGAGCCCCGACAGTTCCACCAAAAATGTGATTGACTTCATTATGATGACTAGACGGCAACTGTTCAGTGATGTCTCAGTGATCGCAAGGGTGAAAACTGGTAGCGATCACCGAATGGTTAGAGGCACACTGAACCTAAACGTTAAGTTGGAGAGGTGTCATCTAATGAAGTCAACGCTGCGTCCCCCTCGTGCTCTAATCCAAAGTCCCTAAACCTTTCAGCTCGAGTTACAAAACCGTTTTCAGCGCCTAGAAGATTGCAATGCAGTGGACGATATAAATGACAAGCTCGTGGAAATTATCCATGCGGTCGGAGCTAAGTTTTGCAAGACCCGCCGCAGAAGAACACAAAAACTCTCTGATCACACTTTTAACCTCATGGCTGTTAGACGGGAAATGAAACTGCAGTCTTCAGTAGATTTGATAGCATACAGGGCACTGAATTGACAGATCTCCAAATGCATGCGGCGGGACTTACGTAACTTTAATACTGCTCGTATTGAAGAAGCGATCGAGCGGAGCCAGGGCTCCAAAGTCTTTGCCAGAGATCTGTCAGCCAGAAAGAGCCAACTGTTGAAGCTGAAGACCGAATGTGGCAGCATCGTTTCCGGGACACCTGAGATTTTGAGTGAGATTGAGAGGTTCTATGGGCAGCTGTACACATCATCGTTGGAGCCACACGCAAGTGTGAGTAATAATCCAAGAGCAAGTCTTATCCGCCACTATTCCGATGATATCCCGGACGTCAGTCTGAGCGAGATAAGAATGGCTCTCCAGCACCTTAAAACGGCAAGGCCCAGGGCGAGGATGGAATTACAGCGGAGCTTCTGAAAGCGGGTGGAAAACCGGTACTTAAAGTCCTTCAGAAGCTCTTTAATTCCGTCCTCCATAGTGGCACTACTCCGAAGGCGTGGAGCAGAAGTGCGGTGGTATTGTTCTTAAAGAAAGGCGACAACGCCTTCTTGAAGAACTACAGACCGATTTCCCTTCTGATCCGCGTCTACCTGCTGTTTTTGAGAGTCATTACGAATCGTCTCGCACGTAGACGACTTCCAGCCTCCCGAACAAGCCGGTTTCCGAAAAAGCTTTAGCACCATAGACCACATACATACCCTTCGGCAAATTGTACAGAAGACCGAAGAGTACAATCTGCCACTTTGCGTATGTGGACTATGAGAAAGCCTTTGATTCCGTCGAAATTTGGGCGGTGCTGCAGTCTCTTCACCGGTGCCAAGTGGACTAACGGTATATCGAAGTGCTGAAGTATTCGTACAGTAGGGCTACGATGGCTATCCGAGTACAGAACCAGAGTACGAAACCTATCCAACTGCAGAGAGGTGTAAGACAGGGTGACTTAATATCCCCGAAACTCTTCACCGCTGCCTTGGAAGACGTTTTCAAGCTACTGGACTGGAAAGGATACAGTATTAACGTCCATGGCGAGTACATCACTCACCTTCGATTTGCCGACGATATAGTTCTTATGGCAGAATCGCTGGAGGACCTAAGCACTATGCTCAATGACCTCAATAGTGTCTCCCAACGGATAGGTCTTAAGATGAACATGGACAAAATATTTAACGTCCATGTCACACCTATGCCGGTAGTTGTTGTTCCTATGTTTACCTGGGACAAATAGTTCGACTAGGTAAGTCCAACTTTGACCGAGAGGTCAATCGACGGATTCAACTCGGCTGGGCAGCGTTCGGGAGATTACGACACATCTTCTCGTCAGACATACCTCAAAACTTGAAAACGAGACTGTACAAACAGTGCGTATTGCCAGTGATGCCTTATGGAACTAAGACGTGGTCCTTCACTGCTGGCCGTATGATGAAGCTCAAAGTCTCTCAGCGAGCTATGGAGAGGGCTATGCTCGGCGTTTCTCTGCGTGATAGACTCAAAAACGAAGATATCCGCAGTAGAACCAGAGTAACCGACATATCCCAAAGAATTAGTATGCTGAAGTGGCAATGGGCCGGCCATATAGCTCGAAGAACTGACATTCGATGGGAAGAAAGGTTCTCGAGTGGCAGCCTCGTACCGGTAGGCGAAATGTAGTGCGTCCCCCCACTAGATGGAGTGACGACCTGGTAAGACATGCAGGAAGTTAATGGATGCAGGTGGCTCGCGACCGTGCTTTGTGGTATTCCTTGGGGGAGGCCTATGTTCAGCAGTGAACTTGTGAAGGGCTGTAGTGATGATGATGATGATGATTGCTGCCCTTGGACATTTGCAACCAAATTCAGACAAAGATGGCCCGATGCGCTGTCAACACTGAGAACAAAGGTACAATGCCTTACAGCTTGTAATTATACCTACATATATTCTCTTACTCTTATAAGCGGAAAGTAGCAGTGGGTGCAGGGAGATTTCCCTAAAGTTGGAAAATCTATGGTATTAAGCGGTGGTGGTTCAGTCATTTCACATTACGCGACCAAGACGTTTGCGTCCCGCCGGCACCAATGATATTAATTGCAATTCAAAAAACTAATTTAAAATATATGATCTTTCTATTTTATATTATAAGGTGCACGGTTCGAATCCTCCTTACGTTGGGAATCGTCTATTTTCAGCATATAGTTCCATATAGACAGGATGACAATGCTTAAAGCATTCATGATTCGATCCTGTTGTAAAGGAACCCGTCAGAAAGTCAATGGTATGTCTGTTTGTTTATGTGGGCGTGTTTATGATATCCGTGTGTGTGCGGATGTCACATCAAAACTACTCTCGTGTTCAGTCGTGTAGCATTTATATCGTTGTCGATATTAGAATAACAATGCAGCATGTGGCGTGAATCGGTCTTGGGTCAAAGTTATTGATACCCATCGATACAATTTAAAATTGGACCCTCAATGGATCCACATTTTGTTATTGTGTTGTTAGAATTCTGTTGAGTTCGATGACTTTGTTCCTCTTTCGAAAGAATGCGAGAGAGGGCATTTCTGTGTAAGACTTGAGATTAATATTAAGGACTTTAATGACCTAATTACGAGCTAATATAATTAACTTATATGTAAGTTCGAATATTCGTCGATGTTCAAAATATGTAATTGCTCATAATTTTGTCCAACGTGTTCTCACGTTTCCATCTGTAAATAAGATCTCAGAGATTTTTCTCTTTTGGCTCTTTCTTTAGTCCATAAGATATATTATGTATATTTATTCATTTATCAAAACTTCTCAATTTTTGCTTCGAAAAGTTGCACGATGCAACTAAATAGACGTTTCGAACACACACGTATGACGATGTTTTAACTCAAGTGCTTGCACCGTCTCGAATGCACGCTGCTGTAAAAGTATTTTCGGCGAGCAACTCAAGTTTTAGTTATGTAACACTCGGAAATGACAGAGGACAGAAAACATCATAACATTGGTAACACCTATGATTTTAGACCTGGGACAAGCGTTTTACAAACGACGAACGGCGGCATTTTTCTACTTAATACACCAATTATTGGAATAATTGTTTTAACAGTTAAGGGTTGATTTTTCAATCGTGAGATAAAAGTTTTCCATCAAATAAATTATAACCTCACTGAATGTAAAAGTAAAACAATTTAACTATTTTATTCATACAACAATAATTTTGAATTCATTTACCTATGTTAATTTTATCCTTTGACAAACAAAAAGATGATATTACAAGTCCCATGCAAAAAGTAAAATGGATCAGTAAGCTGTAGTAGCAATGTGCGTTGGCCATAAAGCTCGAAGAATTGACAACCGATGGGGAAAAAAGTGATCTAGAGTACCGGCAAGCGAAGTGTTGGAAGGCCTCCCACTAGATATAGTGAAGATCTGGTGAGAGATGCGAGAAGTCGTTGAATGCAGGTGGCTTAAGACCGTGGTTTATGGCATTCCTTGGGGAGGTCCTATGTTCAGTAGTGGGTTGTAGTGATGATGTGATAGTAATGCAAAAAATTTTGAGTCTCAAATATAGTTACTTAATACTCGGAGAAAAAATTAAAGATAATGTAATTGAGATTTGAAAGCAAGATTCAGAATTCAGAATCAGGAGGTGACCTAGTCGCAGTCCTCCGTCAAATGACAAATATAATTATATTAATTAATCGGTTAATAACTTTTTACCCTAACAGTAGTACTTCATGGCTATTAAATTAACTACAAACAAAGGAGGCTATATGTGCCTGAAATTATGAACATTAAACTTTATGTAATAATGAAAATTCTTCAATTAAAATAACTCGTTCAATAAGGTAATTTTTTGTGATATATTAATCGCTTGAATCGGTTTCATTATAACTTTCGTTTTTAAGATCACCATCCGTCCGTTGCAGTAGAGTGACTCCCACGCAAGTAGCGAGTCTAAACAAATTACGTCAGTTAAACAACCCGACACTGACCACGGGTAATCCCAAGGTGACTATTTGAGTTTGATATGAAATTAAGCTTGTTTTACTTCCTTATATTCCTCGTCAGACTGTAAATAATCCGTTGCTTGAGATGATCTCTCCTATGGTAAGATTGGTTTTAACGTAATCTCTAACAACACGTACTTAATCAGGGTGCGGACCGCGAACTCAAAAGTGGGTTCGAATCCGCCCTTCGACTACTGTCGTGAACCACTCCTAACACAAGCATTTTAAGCTTACTAGGTGTGGTTAAAGTGAATATTAGTAATGTAGCATTACTAGTATTTTAAAAAACTGTCTCCCACTTTTGACCCTACGTCCCATGGCCCAGTCTGAATGTTTTATATCTAGGAAATGCAATATTTTTGATGACTCTCGACCTCTTGATAAATAATAATTAATATATATAATTGGTTTATCAAGACAGGATAAATACCAATATAATTTAGAATAATTAACATTGTTTATTAGTATCATGAAAATCAAATACCTTGTCAAAAGTTGTATTTTGCTGGTTGTTTTATATACATTTATTCTACCAAAATTATATTGTTACATTTGTGCTGCATTACTCAAGAAAACAATACTCTCAGTGTTCTTAGAAATTAACAGAATCAATTTACTTAAAACTGTTGCTTAGTGCCTCACGTTCTTGGAACTCCCGTTTTAGTGTTAATGCGATTTCTTGTAAAATTCCTAAACAAGTTGCCTTTTGGCCAATGTATAATAAATACATCGAGCAAGCATTACAAAATAGGTTTGTAATAGTGGCAGGTATTTGGATAGTTTCAACTTTCAGCCCGTCGTGTATTACAGTCATAAACGGATTAAATGTCATAAAAATATTCTGTAATAATAGGATAAAAATCAACGTCAATTTAAGAAACGTTTAAAGATACTATCTCTCTCTCTCTCTTCACTAAATGACAATAGGAAGAGACAATACTCTATACTGTCTCTTCTCATAATTTATATGTACTTAATTTGAATAAGGGATAATCAACGATTATAAGTATGTATGTGCTTAAAATGTCGAACGCTTAGAATATAATTATTCTACGGTTGAATTGAATATATTGCACTGATCAGTTTCAATAGTTCAAGTTGTATCTACCCTTGGATTTGCCTATTTTTTTGTGATTTTTTAAATATAGATTAGAAAATATTTTTCTGTTCTATACACTTATTATTCTTATATATAACTGTCACTTGCTGTCATTATTCATTCAATACTTTGAAACTGATATTTAAACTTTCGGAACGGAATATCATAACAGTTACTTTAAGTATACTATTTTCGCCCTCAATGTGTGTTTA
Source organism: Parnassius orleans (assembly GCA_029286625.1). NCBI lineage: Eukaryota > Metazoa > Arthropoda > Insecta > Lepidoptera > Papilionidae > Parnassius > Parnassius orleans. The sequence goes on from JAGSMP010000051.1 coordinate 2,808,602, forward strand.
AGGCGACACCGCGAAAAAATGCACCTCCTTTCATCGAATAGTATAGGAGTATGACACGACTAACGAAACTGGAATTTTGATATAGGTAAATTCATGTCTTTATCTTGAATTTGCTTGTTCAAAAACACGATTGTATAATTTTGACTCGATCATAATTATTTGCGAAAACACCTCTAAAAAATGACTATAGTTGAAATTACAACGAAATTACTTAATCTATATGCTTGGGAATCACTCAAATACATTCATAACATCAATATTTGTAATTTACTTGCTCATTATTTTGATTACTTAAATCAATATATTTTTTTAAATATTTTAAAATTCTAAGCGATTTCTAAGCGGTCTTTATCGTCGCGGGCGCTACGCAATTTTTTGACCTTATGACGGCGTTTTTGAAGTTTTTGTAGAAATTATGTTTCACTCGGGTCAGTCCGGCGATAGCCCACTTCAACGGTTTTCGATGTGTCGCCTTAAAACGTTTAACGTAAAACTATGTTGAGAGCAACGCTAATAATGGCTTAAAGACGTCTAATTGCTATAGTCTAATTGAAATTTTGAACGAAAACATGCACAGTACCACCATTAAACTCTGCTTTTTGTAGATTACGATATAAACTTTTCCTCATTATTTTTTTTCGTGTTGCGATAATAATCAATGATCATGCTTTAATGACTTCATTGTTGACTACTGTGTACGATTTACAAGAAATTTTGCTTTTATAAATGCTCGCCACAAGTGGACCGAAAACAACCTACGTTTTTGCTGTTTACGTCATTTCGACTGCTTGAAAACTTTATCGTAGCCATTGTAGACGTTTTTAATAATATGACATATATGTAATTTTATTTTTATTTTTGTTATTTGGTCCAAATTCTCTTCGACGTCTTTAGTTCTGTTTGAAATCCTATTATGAAAAATTTTCTAACTAAGAAAGAATAAGATGAAGGTGTGGCAATATAAAAGAGTAATTACGAGTATATATTAGGTTCTAAATATAAACGCTAATCACAGTAAATTAATGTTAAACTTAGAATTTAAAGAATTTAACGAATAAAATATAATTTGTTGAAATTTAAAAAAACGCTTCAGTCCGTAGACACGAGGTACAGTCGTTTAATCCCAGTGGCGGGGGTCCGTAAAGGTCTGTGTCAGTTTCAAGTGTACGGAGTAACGTCTGGAGAGTCAGGAGCACACAGCAACAGCAGACGTCTCCGAAGCAGCAACTTTCAAATTATACCGATCTGAAGGTACTTCAACATCACGAACCTATTTTTTTAAGAGGTATTTATTGCGAAATATGTCATGTTTATAAGTTGCTACGTTTATGACAATAAAAGTAAATCTTCTTAACAAAAAATATAGTAATTCCACGCCAGATCTGAAACCGTTATGACCGTACTCGAGCGATTTCGACTTTGAGTAGCAGTTAACGCAACTTTAATACAGCGGATGATTTCCATTCGTCGGTTTTGGGCTGATTTCCGTTGCGAGGTGCTGCGGGCTCTTTCCATTGTGCCTGTGATTGCTTCACAAGCGGCTATTGCGAATGGAACGTAAATCGTCGCTCCACGCACCAGGAGTTCATGCGGACGGGTTCAGCGCCCGTGTGGGGTGGTCCACAACAACTTTGGCCCCAGTATTTACAATTTACTTCAACAATGGCGTTGTGAACAGTCGATAGTCGGAATTGTGATTCAAACTTCACCGTTGCGAATGTTAGAATCAGGTTTCATTCGGTCGTTCGAGTGTTGTAATGAGACACTTAGTATTGCGTCTGTGAGTCATTTAGCTGCACTTACTTAAGTTTCCCTTGAAATTATTGTAGCCGGGATTGCTTTAGTTTTGTAACTGTGTTGTCAACTATTTTATTGAGTCTAATTATAAAATAATATTTAGTCCTTAATAATTTCAACTAAGATGAGATCTTGCCGTGTGTTGTCAGCGTAAGTGAATCCCATTTTGTTTAATAGATGTCGTAAGAGGTAACTATAGGAAATGCTTATAATAAGAATAATAATAAATATAACTTTATTGTAAACCATAAAAGTTTAAGAAAAAAGGAAAAACGAAAAAAGTGTATTAAATCTGCTGTACAATGGGCAACCTTATCGCTAAAAGCGATCTCCTCCAGGCAACCTTTGGTTGGACAGAAACTTAAAATACGTAAAGACGGAGGTGTACATGAAAAATATATGAATGTTAATTGACTAAACGATAAACTAAATAAATATGAGTTATATATACACGTATATCTACAAATTTTAAACTAAAAATTCTACTTAAAATACACCATGTAATATTTTAGTAGATGCATATACAAAACACACACATATATATATAATATTATTATTATTATTTTTATTCAATTTCAAGTATCCAAGACTCACTATTACATAACGTTTTGAGATTACATTTATTTCAAATGTTTAATTAATTACTCTATTATTATCATATGATTACATAGGTACATCCAATGAAATTATTGATTTTACTTAATGTGTTATAATGCATATGTCCAGCAGTCTATTAGCTGCTGGGCATATGTATTTTACGTGTTGTAAATAGGGACAATTCACCCTGTCACCTATCATTTACCTAAGAATGGCGTTGGGGCTGGCCATAACCCTGCGCACCAGCGCAGCGATTTAGCTTTTTTATGCATAGTTGCGAAAAAACTATCTACATCTATCTATATCTACGCTCTCACAGAATACCAGCGTAAAATAGCAGCTTAATGCTGATGTGTTTCGTATGGTGAGTGTAGAGAACCGGAGACCCTTTTTACTGGAAAAGAGGCATTCTATCTTAGTCCTCACGGCTGACAACGCATCTGCATTTAAATTCGCAAACGAAGATAGATGTAGATGTCTATGGGCCACAGCAACCACTTACCATCAGGTGGATTGTGTGCTCGTTTGTCACCCTTATTCTATAAAAAAAAGAAAAAAAAACATGTGCTTAAGCAAACATCGCTGTTGTGCTGCAGCAACGGAACAGCCCTCAAAAAAAATACAAAGGAAAAAATAATTAAAAATAGATAGATAGTGATGACAGATAGTGCTCAGTAACTAAGAATTCGAAAATTGGCAGAGATATGGCATGCCGGATAGAAGTAGAAAGAGAATTCCACAATTTGATTGCACGCAACATAAAAAGAGTTACGGTAAAAAACCTGTGGCAGGGATAGGAGTCCTTAATTGTAGGGTTTCACAGGAGCGCAAGGATGACGGGCACGGGGATTGGAGACGTGAAGGAACTCAAAACGTTTCTTAAGGCCGATTGGAGTGGAGGGAGTAAAAATAATACTGTAAATGAGAAAAGTGTGTGCGTAGTAACCACTTGAACCTATTGCGGTATTCGGAAACATGATCATATTTGCGTAGACCAAATATGAAGCACATGGAGAAATTTTGAAGCCGCTCTAGTTTGTTAAGTTGGTCTTCAGTTAAGTCGAGATAGCTGGCGTCGGCGTAGTCAGGATTAGGAAGCAACAACGGTTGTGCGAGCGCAATTTTAGTGGAAGTTGGCAGGAAGTTTATGTTCTGCTCTGGATTGTTATTGGCTGATGAAGAAGGCTCTCACTCCTGACTCTTGTAAGACTAGAAAGTTATAATTTGAAAAGGGTATAATGTTTTTCTGAATACAGATCATCGCAGAGTCTATTTCTCCTGATGATGCCCCGTTTAGAGGCTAAACACGTACGTGTTGTATTATTGACGGTAGTGTATTTTTCCTAGTTTAGTGGTGTTGAAATTAGTGGTGATGGTGATAGTGCACGAAACTGAGGGATGGAGAAAGGTGTTCTTTAAACTATATAAGACACATCATTTTATTTTTTCCGCGGATTTTTGATATCTTATTTTATCATCTTTAATTCAGTGATTTTCCGCAAAGTAACGCCTGATTCTATTTATTAACTTATAGCTCCGGTTAAAATTATAGCTCCGGCTCGGATACACTAGGATTCGAACCCAGAACCCGTGCCATAGGCCACAGCGTAATTCATTGATCTAAAATTCAATAATTGCTTCGATCTAAGATTTGACTTTAATTAGAACTGGCGTCGCAACGCACACGTGTTGTGCTCGTCACGCATATTATGGTGTGCTCCAGCCTTAAGTCGAAGAATAAACAAAACCAATCAATAAAGTGCTCTACAAACAATACACAGGTACAATCTGTGTTTTGTATCAAGCGCTTTGTTCGCGATATTATCCGTCTTATTTGCAAATAATCACACTGATGCTATAAATTTAGCGAACAAATGTTACATATTTGTTTAGTAAGAGTTGTACTTGTGTTACTTTGAATAGCGGCATTGTTTCCTGCGTGTGTAAATAACAATCTAGCTAGCTGGAAATTTTCTGTCAACGGTCGTGTTCTGCTTCTTGTTCCTTATAATGAATGCAGTTTGCGAAAATATAATACTTTCGTTCTCTGAAAAAAATTCAAAGTTGAATAGATGAAAGGATTTTTATTTAAAAGTCTGGTAATGCCTAATACAAATGTAAATTTTAGACTTCTTTTTTATTTCTGTGGATTTAAACTAAGAACTTTCAAGTCAACAGGTAGATAGCGGACGAAGAGTTGACAGACAAACCTTTGAACGTAATGTGACAATTTTTTTATACAAGCGCTGGAACTTATCTAAATTTATTTTATCGTATAACCTAGATATTACACACCTAGAATCAACTTGAACAGCATTCCTATATATTTGAATTTTTTATGTAGTGGTAGCTCAGGGGCTGGGCGCTTGCTGTAAATTTCACAGCAACGCGGGTTCGATCCCCGCCGGCACCTATGAAATTGTTAATTGCAGTTTTAAGTGCTAATTTACCACGTGCTCGGCGGTGAAGGAAAACATCGTGAGGATATGTCTGAGAAATAAGAAAAAAACATATTTCGAAGATATGTGAAGTTCGCCAACATGCATAGAGACAGAGCGGCGGACATTCTTTGCCCTAAAACTCTCTCAGAAATGAGAGAAGGCCTCTGCCCACCTGTGGAACGTATATAGGCTAAACTTTAACTTTGTGCTTTGCTCTTGATGTCTTTAAATTATAAACCAATAAGTAATAACAATACCCTGTTAAAAATATGTTATTTTTTAACGGTTGAATCACTTTTGTTGGGCCTTTTCAAGCCAACATCATAATTCACAGAAAATGAAATTATGCGTTTCCATATTTCATTCGCTCGTTTCGCAATATCTGTATTACAAAATGTAAATTGTTATCATTCGGTGTAGGCAATATTCTCACTTACACTCACTTCGCTAGGCACTTATTTTGCTTATCGTCGTGCTCGGATCTAAGCGACCGTAAAGGCAAGTCACTTGTACTACAAGATTTACAATACACGATCCGATATTTGGGCTTCCGTACAGCACTTGATGCAGAGCTCAATTACCGACTTCTTACGTAAGTATTACTCGTTCAGCTGTTTATCTTTTTTGACTTAACAACGACCTCGTTATAACAGTGGGAGTTTGCTGTTAACAACTGGGTCAAAGGAAATGCGTTAACTGATCCCAATTGTGTGTAGATTCGCTTTTCCTCTGTTTTATTGAATGTACTATTCTCGGTGTCTTCGGCACTGCAAATCATTTGTCGCATCCTTTCACAATTCATCAAGTCTTCCATACTTATCATTTGATGTATTGTGGAGCTGAAAAAAATAATAAAAATATTTGATGTATCATATATATAGTTATATTTATTTACACATTCAATATAATTGTTATTCTACTATCCCTTGAAAATAAAAGGTCTGTTCCTTAGCTGTGGGAAGCTTGGAGGATAAAAGTTTACGACATTCACAGATGTAAAGAATGGCACGTAAATTAAAAACATACAAATTAAAAAATTACTACTTATATAATGAAATGGGATAATTATTTCGTTATATTATTTCAAATGAATTTGGTTCGGTTTTTAAGATTTTTCAAATTGCCTCGCACTGAATACCGATTGAGTTGTAAATCAAAAGGAAGTAGCTGATTTATGAGATGAACTTTTCTTGAAGTGATGTTGATATCATAGAATTTTTCCCATTTATATTTGTATGTGTATTGTAAGAGCATTGCATAAACTGGTAATACTGGCTACAAGTAAGTATTTAATGCTTCATTATAGAGTGCCGTGGTCTTGGGTAACTGTTGGCCGCAGTACAAATGGTATGGTTAATTTGTATTGCGTTAACTTTTTAATTAAGGCCAATTGTGGCTTGCTGAATGATCAGCAAACCTGAATTATATCACGGAATCTCTAACACGATATTGGCACCCTCCACCCTACACTAGATAGAACCTACTATAGCACCATACTATAGCTCGATCTTAAAAGATAATACCATTATCATCATCATTTTGCAATTAGCTTGTTAGTCTTTCTGACTCCGACAAGATGTCATTGAATTGATCTAAATGTGGGTCAATTAAAAAAAAGCATTTTTATATAAAATTATGTTCTTATAACATTTTTATATGTTATGGCAAACCAACAGTTTACAATTAATTACCTTAAACTACACGTCAAACAGTTTTATGTTATTTTTGAATTTTTCTTATGAAGGATGTTATTTACATAAAATAATTACGGTACACATACAATAATTTATTTCTCTAAATATCTAATAATTCAATGTAATAATTTTGTTACGTATACTGTACTTAAAAGTAACCGCACCAATAACATGTTCGACACCGAATTCCATGTTCCTAAGTAACCTTCATCAAAAACCTAGGCAAGTGGCCATATAATTGAGTCAGTGAGTGATAAAAAAACCCGGCCAAGTGCGAGTCGGACTCGCGCATGAAGGGTTCCGTACAATCACACGTTTCTAGTAGGTGAGCCACCTTTAATTTTTAATTTATTTTTATTTTTCTTATTTGTTGTTATAGCGGTAACAGATACCTATACACATTCTGTGAAAATTTCAACTGTCTACCTATTATGGATCATGAGATACAGCCCGCTGAAAGACATACAGACGGATGGACGGACGACAGCGGAGGCTTAATAATAGGGTCCCGTTGGTTACCCTTTGGGTTCGGTACCCTAAAAATGGGACAATTCAGACCTTAATGACTCAAGAACTTCAATAGGTTTATTCGTGAATTTTGGATTCTAAGTAATCAATTAGTCCTTATTAGGTATCATCATCTTCATCATCATCATCATCATCATCATCATTACAGCCCTTCACAAGTCCACTGCTGAAACCCCCCCTTAATGAATAAAGTTATTAGGTATACGTATGTAAAATTAGAAATAGTTTTTGAGTTATGGGGGGTTGGAAAGTGGCTCGAAATGTCCCTTTTCCTTTCAACACTTTGCTGACACATTTCCGTGTGTCTAGATGAATATGCGCGATGTTATCAATATGACATACATACTGACAAACTTTTTATTATAACAAAGTTAAAGAGCTTGATTAAAATTGAAAGTCGCATTCTCCAGATATCAACAGTATGCCAGTCAACTCCACTTACACTGAATGGCTCATTTACCACAAATCGCACTATTATTGCGGATCCATCTTGCGATATGTTTCAAAAGGTCACGTCTAAGGTGAAGTCATGTCTATGATTAATGTGAAATACGATTTCATATAGATTTAATAATGTATTAGCGCTTTAGGAGCAATTTCTAAATGGTATTCAACAATATAGGTATCAATAAAAATAAATAAAATATTGGTCGTCTGCCGTATTAGAAATATGTATAAAATATTTGGTAAGTTCTCTAAATAGTAGGTTGCTGTGATACGAAAATTAGGATGTTGCTGCTTGACGCATTGGCCGAAATCTGCCTGGAGCCATCATTTTCCTTACAATTCCACAATGTGTCCTGCATAGTTGATAATTTCGGGTTGTAAGAGATGTTGTAGAGGTGAACAGTGGCTTACGTAATATATATGTTTATTACATACCACAGACCAACTAAGAAAGATAGACGAAGCGCTGCGTACATTTCAAGTGATGCCGAAAGTATACTCACTGACACGCACTCACACACACATCTTTCTTCTTTCTTTCTTTATTAGCCTGTAAAATTTCAATGCACAATGGACGCACACATATACCTAAAACCATGTTGTTGATTGCAAATGATTTTAAATGTTGAGCATGGTTTTGGCTTAATTTTTGCATCACTTGAAATTAACTCAGTGCTCCATCTTTCTTTCTTTGATGGTCTGACTGACTATTGTATTATTTTTAATAGTTACTACAAGGTGAGGTAAGTTTTTAATTTATAAAAATATTCGTTATTGCGTACTTAATTATTGATTCGAGAATATTAAGGCTTTCAAAGTGCTAATAATCGATTATCAAATTTATCGATATCGACTATAAAAAAGCGGTAACGGACAACGTTCTTGAATTCAAAGTAAAATAAAATAATTCTTTTATACTTTGTAAACGAGCAGTAAAAAAAACGTAAACTTTAGTCAAAAAGCATAATCGCGAATAAATAAACTGTATTTTTTTCATGTAAACTTCGGTAATGTAGGTACTACAAATATTAAAAAAAAATGGTCAAGTGCAAATTAAACTTGCACACTTAATATTCCATGCAATCAGCACCCGACTGCATCATTATTTGTGGCAGGAGTCTTTTATTAACCTAATAATATTTAATGACACGTTCGTTTGAATGTATGCTTAAAGTCAACGCAATTTTTTTTTTTGTGCGAGCATGGTAGTGGCATAAAGTTACACCAGATGTGCACTGCTGGCCACAGGCTTCCTCTCATTTCTAATAGGGTTTTATATATAAGTATTATTAACATAAAATGTAGCCTATGACATTCCGTAGATAACACTAATCTAAAGCCATCTCACACTTCAAAATTTGTCAAGTCCATATATTTTACGCATATTAAACTCATCCACCTTTGAGTCAAAATCAACATCCAAAAAACACGGCATTGGTGCATTTATGGTCGTGTTGTGTACTTTAAAACTCCAAACAATCGACCGTTCTAGACTATCAATCCTGATAATTTTATCACAACATGAAGTATCTCAATTTTTGTGCACCATGCAGAAATAGTTAAGAGGGTTGTATCTACCTAGACAAACTCCCAGGCAGAAAAGATGTCCTAAAATCTCGTACATATATAGCCCAGGAACAATTGAAAAAAACGAAATTTTTATAGGCGCACTACAAATACTTGATCTGTTTAGAAAAAAACATCGAATTTCAAGTGCATAGACGGCCATTTAAATAGAAGAAAGCTCTTTTCTCGATGATGTTATAACTTATTTGCATACATCGAAAGCGAAGCGGAGATGTAGTGCTCTATTGTCACCAAATCTAAAAATCGCGATCCACTCAACTTAAATCACTTCCACCAGCTTTATATGATAATTAGATTGACCGAAAGTTATCTTAATAATTTTGACTCAATCTATACTACTCTCACTCTACACTATCATGATATTTCTTTATCAGATTTGTCTGAACGGTACATATTGCAGTAAAGTTTAGTACAGTCCGGTACTGTAATTTGTTTTGCCGAAGTACTTGACAGATTAGTTTGATATACGATCTAATATAATACATATATTATGTTGATTTATTACTTAGCTATAGACACTGTTAAAAGGGTTCATAGTTAAATAGTCGTAGCGAGGCACGTTAAGCACGTTATCGTGACCCTAGTATGTCAGTTTCATCTCAATGAATATGATTGAATTAATAGTCGACTCGTCAGCCGCATGAGTTTCTTACCCATATTGCGTGTCAAGGATACGATTAATTTCATTTCAAGTATAATCAACTTGTAAAGAGTTTAGCACACACTTATTTCATTCTGACTATTTTCGTTTTATCATTGAATCAACTATGGTTTATTCCTCGTTCTCCTGTTCAGCTTCAGCCCTACCATGGGCGACCGCAAAGGAATTCAATTCCTAGTAATTTCATTTCGACAATTTGACAAGTTGACAAGTAATATACGCATATTCCCCCTTTTATATTATGGAAGATGAAGCGCAAACGAGCATACGGCTAACCTAATAGTAAGTGATCACCGTCGCCCATGAACATGGTATGGTACTTATATGTACTTACCCCCTTGTACCAGCATAGTACTACAACGTAACTGTTGGTAGTACGCGTTAATTATTACTCTATCAAATTATCGTTGCGTAAACACTAACAAACTAACAATCCTTACATTTCGGCTTCGAGGTCGTCCCGTAATTACTGCTTATTATCTCCGTTGTAAAATTTTATATATCGTATCACTCAGTAGATTAATGGCAAACATTGTTTATTGCTATAACGGTGTTGGTAACGATTTTCGTAATGTGTATTTTAAATAATTGTTTTGTTACGGTTCCAATCTCGCGGAGTATAGACCAGTTGGTAGTGGGATATTTGAAACACCTTAACGCTACTCAAATGGCAGATACGTGCCGAATTAAAATTAATGGCTGTACGAGCGGACCGTCAGTGCCTAACATTACAAACCTATGATTATGTCTTCCCAGACAGTTGTTTATAGCGACCGATGAAACATTAATGGAAATTATTTTGTTATTGAAGAGGCTGTGACTCTGTTTTTACTGGTACTCTGTTTTTGTCTTTAGTGGTCATGCGCTTTTTTGTTTATAATTATTAATTAACCATTTAATTTATTAATGCTGTTCAACTTGGATCTCTGAATATACTAAAGTATTTGTTCGCTTACACTTGTACGTATTACAAAAAAAAAAAGGTTTCCTTCTGCTTTATACGCAATGTAGGTATATACTATAATATATGTATTTATAATGATATTAAAGTTGGAAAAATTTACTTTGCCAATATCCGCTCAATAAAATAAAAGGATGTGTCTTACCTAGTTTGAAGAGCACCTCCCGCCCTCCTTCAATTGCGTGCACTATCCCCGTCACCACTAATCCCAGCGCCACTACTCCCACCACCACTACGCACAGTAAACGTCGCTCTGTCGAAGAGTATTAGCTATTTTTTCAGATATGGAGCCTAAGTAGGTCAAACTGCTCACATGTCGACGAACACTGAGGTTGAACCGCGTACAGAGAATTGCGAACGGCATGCTTTTCTTTCTTTTTAATTAAATTGCTAATGAGATTTTTTGAAAAACCATTAGAGACCACAATTTGTTAAATTACGTTAAGATTATTATTATTATGTTAGGAGATTTTAATGGAGGGGTTGGGGTGAAGAGGTCTGGTTATGAAAGGATATTAGGAACGTTTGGCGATGAAAGTATAAATGAGAATGGTGAAGACCTTTTCACCGTATGTGTGGAAAAGAATCTTTTTGTGACGAACACTTTCTTTCGCCATAAGAGGATTCACATGTATACATGGGAAAGAGGTGATGATAGAAGCATGATAGATTTCATAATAGTGGATGAAAGAATGAGGAGCGCAGTGGTAGATACAAAGGTTTACCGGGGGTCTAACGTAGGCACGGATCATTACTTGGTCTTATGCTGGTGATTGGTCGCATGTTTTATCGCATGACGCGGTCGCTCGCTACTTAAGTGGGGAGCGGTTGCGTCGGCGAGTCTTATAAATAGCAGCCGTTTTTGGCTCGCCGATCACTTATCGGTCAGCTACTGTAGAGTCTACTACACCTGAAGATGGCTCGTGTAGAGGCGAAACACGTGTCGTATTGTCGTCGGTGGTGTGTCTTTCCTAGTGTAGTGGTGGTGCTGGGATTAGTGGTGACGGGGATAGTGCACGCAATTGAGGGAGGGCGGGAGGTGCTCTTCAAACTAGGTAAGACACATTATTTTATTGAGCGGATATTGGCAAAGTAAATTTGTCCAACTTCAATATAATGGATTTCCGCAAAGTAACGCCTAATTCTATTAAGTATTTATAATCGATATTTGAATATGTTATTTATGTGTATTCAAAATAGAAATTTTATTGAATATTTATTTAAACAAGAGCTTTAGAGTTAAAAAAAAAAAACTAGTATACGATACGATTGTTCCTCAACATCGATACCTTAAATATGTTGCCAAACAATTCACACTGCAATTGATTCGCGCATGAATCGTTGCGTTAAAGCCACATTAGGTTGGGCAAGAGGCGTTTATTAGGCAACAACAATGGTACGTACTTAAAGAAAGGGTTGATCAAACGATATAATCTTCGGTGCGGTTACAAATATCGATTCCTTGAAACGTATGCGCAATATATATTGTTATTTTTATATTACGCCATGAATTTATCGTTTTTTTACGTAATCTTGCCTTGAAATTTGCATTGACTTTATTATAGATAGGATATTAAAATATACGCATGATTTTTTGTTTCATCAAAAATTATATTAAATGTGCAATGCCGGGGCATACCTATACACGGGTGTAGTGGCGGTGTATGAGTATCCACTACCCCATACCATTCCTTGGTGAGAAGAAGTGACAAAGGTAAACAAACCACGGCATCAACTTCTTCCTAATAACAACTTGAAAATTAAAAAAACTGCGGTTGCCAACACGCCTACTAAGCGTGGCAACAATTGCAAATGTTGCCACGCACCTGTGGGCTATCTATGGCGGCCCATGTTCAGCAGTGGACTTTTGATAGTCTGTAACGGTAACGGTATACCATATTAAATAAAAAGTAAAAACAGTTTTATTCAATGTGTAGTGTTCGCGTAAATGTAAGAAATCATTAAATAAAAAGTTTTTAATATCAGGCGAACGACTTCGATCTAAAGCGACTCATGAAAATCGACTAGGTAGGTAAAACTTTTTACACGGAACATTTTATACTAAGTGCATATTGAAACCTTCTGAAGTAAGTGTGTGTGAATGGAGTGCGAAGTTATATTTATTTTTGTGCCAAATATACTTAATTGCTCACCGCTAGTCTTTACGGCCTCCGATAGCGATCGCGAATGTCGTGACTGGCGTTAAAAGTAGAACGATAAAGGTAAAGTAACCGTCCAAAGTGAACTTTAAGCGACATTTTTAAATAATTGGACAATGATTTATTCTGCCACGACGTTGAAAGTATTAATTTAATCGCGAAGAATTTATTACTTCCAAAGATTAAAAAAAAAAAGATAACACGTTGCGTTACCATCGCAACACAACGGAGCTTTGCTGCCCCACCGCCGTTAATGCACCGTATATTTATTCTTGGTAATTATCCGTGTAAGTCTGTAGGTGAGTATTCCTGCCCGTCTGTGTATCCAGGCTTTGAAGTGCGGCAGGACTACTTCAACGACACGTTTGCGCGCATAACGCTCCTCACAGAGACATGCGCACCACGTTGCGAATACGTTAAGTTGTTTCTGAAGCTTAATCTCCTCAAACGCCTCATGGGGCTCACTCCCGCTGCTCTGGATGAGGCGGTCGATACCTATACGATACGATACCTAAGGTAGCGAGTTTGTGTCACATTATCATTTACCGTTATTTTTATATGATTAGGGTGACAATCGAGCACACAGTCCACCTAGTGGTAAGTGGATTCTGTGTACATCCATCCTCGATTAAGAATCAAAATGCAAATTGCTTTATCACGTTAGTTAGCTTGTAATTTTTAACAGAGTTCTTAAAACGAGATGGTTCTAATGCTAAGAATTTTTAATCCAATATCCTTGCCGCTACTTAAGTGGCAACACGCTTGTCAGCAAAAATGAACAAATGTTTTTTTTTAATATTGAATAATTTATATCCAGTAACCTAATAAAGCTCGGCTAACACACCAATACAACATACCCCGCAGATTGTAACAAAAATGTTAATAGACTACCAAATAGTTTCAAATTCGAAGGTTATAAATTAAGTAAAAGAGTATTGTAAAGTTGCAGCCTATATCACAGCTGTACACAGGCCTCTTCGCATTCCAGTGAGGGTTATGGAGCAATTAGTCCGTTGCGCTGTTTCAGTGCGAGTTGACGGGACTTCACATGTCTTTTATGTCATTGTCATTCCTCAGACATGCGAGTTTCTTCGTGAGGTTTATTTTCACTGTTGAGCAAGTAGTAACGAGCATTTAATTTAGTAAACACTGTCAATTGGTGCTGGCGAAAATCGAACCGGGGTTTTTCCCGTACTTTGAAAACTTACGGCGAGTGCTTAGCCCCTGAGCTACCACGGCTCTCCCTTTATAAATCTAGCTGTTCCCCGCGACCTCGCTCGCGTGGAATTTACTACGATTTCATGGGTATTAATTTTTTACGCGGAACCCTTATTCTTTTTCTAAAATAAAAGTATCCTAAGTTACTCCTTATAACATCAGCTATCTGCCAGTGAAACTCTCGTCAAAATCGGTCCAGCCGTTTCAGAGATTAGCCATAACAAACAGACAGACAGACAGACACACAAAAATTTTAAAAATTGTAGTTTTTTTGTCATTAGTACCGTATATACTTTCGTATCCATTTAGTAAATTTAACATTACAAACAGACACTTCAATTTTATTTATTTGTATAGGTGTATAGATTAAAACATTAAATTAAAACCATAGCACGCAATCTTATTGTAATTATTTTAAAAATAAAAGCTATCTCTATTCACACGGAGTCAGATACCCATCCACGATAAAATGTGTTATGATGGACTACTGAAAACGAAATATGAATATATTTTAATTTTAATTTATTTTTACTTTTAACTTTACATGATAGAACATTTCTACGAAATCCCGGTATATGCCGGTATAATTAAAGCGTATTTTTTAAGCAGTTGATGTCAGCGATAACCCATTTACGTTACCTACTTCATTGAAATTTTGCCAAATGTCAGCAGGTGTCATACTAATTTTCAAACGTCACCAAAATACTCTTGTAAAAATTTCTGTCAACAGCTCTTTACTTCGATTTAATTTTCTATCTTTAATTACCAATATTCTTACATCGCTACTTTACGGTGTACAACCAGTGCGTGTCGCCTGTGATGACATATGGATCTGAGACGTGGTCCTTCACTGATGACCAGGAGCTCAAGGTCGCTCAGTGAGCTATATATAGGGCTATGCTCGGAGTTGCTCTGCTTTTAGACTTAGGAATAAGGATATCCGCAGTAAAATAAGAATAACTGACATAGCCCAACGAATCAGAAAGCTGAACCTATGGTATGGTTCAGCTTTCAGTTCAGTTCAGGCTCAGGTCCTTGCTTTGTGACACTCCTTGGGTGAGGCCAATCTTCAGTAAGTCGACTTATGATGGGCTGTAATGATGATGACGATGATGATAAATTGTCAATAAATATGAATAACGACTATTTAACAAGGCTCACATTAAGTAATGATAGGGGAAGCTTTTACGGGGGACATTTGTTAATGATAAGAATACAAAAATATCATCATAATAAATAGAAAAATCTAAAAGTCATAATCAAATCTATAGCCCGGACTTCAGTACCTGTATGTAGAATTTATTTAATTTTTTAATTTTAAATCCGTTTGAATTTGTTTTATGAAAATTGAATGAATTACTTTGTAGCAATTAAACAGGCTATTAAAAATAAATCTGACGCTTTCATTTTAATTTTTTAAGCTTTAATTCACCACTCTTTTGAGTGGTCTGACGATATCGCCAGTTTAAGGTAATAACTAGAATGTCGTCTTCATCCCCTATTTTCCACCCTTAGAGTTGGAATTTTCCTTATTTTGGTGTTATCATGTAATTTGGTCCTTCACGTTAGAACGGTGTGTGATTGTGACGGGAACACGTTACGGTTGATCAAACTGTATTGCTCTTTACTTAATGTATGGTGCAGTGCGCTGTATTGTTGCTGATAATGATTGGTTGCGTAAGTAGGAAAGCAAGTTGGTTGAGCATACGCTCTCACACCTTTGTTATTTTTGACAATTGGCCTCCAGAATGGTTTCTGATAGTAAGGAGGAATGTTACCGAGTAGTATTCTTTTATTTAAATAATTTTATAATAATTTCTAACATCAGAAGTGAATTAATTTCTTACATCAGAAGTGGGATTAAAGCTTTTTCTTGTAGCTCACATTCTAGTTTCTTATAGTACCTTAATTAGGTTGCGTACATCCGCTAAAACATCCATGTATTTAAAGGCGTAAGGTAGGGATACTCGATGAAAATGACAGTCTACACATACTGGTGTTAGCGATGCTATACGACACCCGCAGACTACACAAAATAACTTAAATTCAAAAATTTTAAAACCTCCGAAACAAAAAGAGCTGATGATCTTCAAACGGCTGAACCGATTTTGATAAAACATGTCTAAGAACTACCGCTAGAAAGCCTGCTTTTAAATAAAAAAAACCACACCCAAATCGATTCACCCGTTAAAGAGCTACGGTGCCACAGACAGATACACATAGCGGTCAAACTTATAACACCCCTCTTTTTGCGACGGGGTTAAAAAGAATACAACATACCACTGTGTAACCGGGTGCCACGAGAGTGTACACTTCGACACTCTACTCGTATACTTACCATAAATTATATTGTATTGCATAAATTATCAGTTGACGATCGTGACAGGCTGGCTGACGTTTATGACCATATTCGATAATTTCTTAATAACGTATCTGGAAGGCGATTTTACCTTGTGTGCAATCGGAACTGATCGCGCTTACGAGAGGCCTGTAAATATTAAATTGCAGCGACCAAAGACTTTGTACTGGCTCTTTTAATGTATACATGATATACAAATGACGGCTTTCTTTCCTTATCAAAGCAATATTTTGGTCATCGTGAGTTCAGTAATACACTGCAGCTAAATAAAGGTTCCTAAAAATTTTGATGAAACAACTCCCGAATGTTTTACTACCTTCAATTTTCATTACTGTTTATGTATAAATATTGTCATAAAGGACTTCCTCAGCCATAGTTTCCTGCATCAATGATATTGATGGCAAATGCCTAGATGTTAATCGATATAAATATTTTAAAATAATTATTAAGGGGTTATATGTCTTTTTCTCTTAATGCCTAACTTCATCAACATGTGGCACCAAAGCCTCTACTGGTGACTAGACATTTAATTTAGAATTAAAGCCTCGACTTCAGAATGAGAAATTATTTTATTCTTTTTAATTCTTTGAAGTTGGCTTTTACTTTTTATTAAACGTTATAGTTTTACCCCCTTATAGAACATTAAGGAATATCACATCTCAATGTCGTCTAAATAGTTACATTTTTAATAAGGTAAAAAAATCTCCTAATTTAGGTCCACCCCAGAAGTATGACCTATTTATTTTAAAAAAATACACCAAAATAGGTCACTATTGGCGAAAATATCGCGTTACATGCATGTAAAAAAAAACGTAAAAACAAATTGATAACGTCCACCTTTTTTGAAGTCGGCTAAAAATTAACATTATTCATTGAAAGACTGTACTAGTTGTCGTATATCCTTATAACTTGCTTTCTAACTAATGAGCAGTCTGGTCGCGTTATTAAGTAATTATTCCCGTCAGATTGACTTAATATGGCTCAGTTAATTTTTCATTTGCTTTTGAGCAAGAATAAATTAGTCGTTTGGCAAGTTCCTCGAAACCGCAAACGCGCCATCGTGCCTGCCCCGCTCTAGCTAGACGTTGCATTTTTAACGGCTTGTTTCTAAATCTACGTCCGAACGGATTGAATTTAATATATTATGTACTAATAAATTTCTACATAAAATATTTGAAACGTGTTACGAAATATAGAAAGCAGTATTAAAGATGCTAAAAACTAATTATCTAGTTAGTTGAAAAAAGTTTTAAATTTAAAATTAGTTACCTAATTTGAGGAGCACCTCCGCCCACCCTCAATTATTACGCGGATCTTAGCTAATTAATTTTTAACATCTTAAATATAACGGATTTCCTCAAAGTAACGCCTGATTCAATTAATTATAGAAAGCAGTTTAATTTTTAAAATTAAGACCAAAGCCGTGCCGTGTTTAATAGTTATTTTTAATATAGATACCTAAATATTGAAATATTTTATAATAGGTTAGTAATCTACATGTTGGGCATGAAAAAATGTAAAACCGGTTATGGTACACAAAAACTACTAATATTACTCGGACTGTTAAATTGTTTTAAGAAATTTCAGCTGACAGTATTTTTTCTACCTGATAAAGAGTTAAATTTTCTATCAAAATAGGTGTATTGAAATTTGAATGACGCGACGTCAAAGCGACTTATAAATTTTCCAGCAATGCTATTGCTGTCGAAATAGTAGGCTCGTGGATCGGATAAAGTTGTAACTCCATCCCCGGCCGTCGGGTGGCCACGCGGCTGGCCCGACAGGGAAGACCGTCTATTTTGAATTGTTTACGGCGCCGCCATTCATGGCTAATAAAGACGTGCGCTCGCGCGCCCATTGTGACCACAACATGGCCGCGGCTTAGGGAGGAATGCCCTTTTGCGATGTACGCTATACCGCCTTAGAATTTGCACTGTATTGTAATCCTGTTTACCGTTTTGGGACTCATTAAGCCCAAGGGCGGAGTATGCCGAAACAAAGGTTTGGTTACAATGTACACATTGTTTCTGACCATGCGAATAGCTTATAATATAGAATTTCTTTAAATCTGTTCAAATCTTGTATTCTTGTGGATGAAACATGTTCGCGAAAGTGGTGTTTTTATTTTAATTTTTATTGTTTAAATCCATAATATTTAAATATATAGCTAAAGTGATTGTTTTGAGCTTCGTCGACTTTAATCTAAATTCCTTTTTATATCATGTTCATCAAAATGGTAGATAAAACTATCTAGTTATGTGGGTGACAATTAAATTTTAAGACTACGTATCAAACTATTCTCCATTATTTTCGTACATTGATAAATGTATCTTGATAAACCCTTGATCACACTGATATATTACAATAGCCTCCCACTGCAAAACAATTGTTTCTGCCTCACTCTGATGTGCAGGAGAGCTTTGTGCCTGATGGGGGAATAACATTTTCTTCGTGTTTTTAAGGTATTATTGGCGACATATTTCTTTTTGCCGTGGTTGGCCCTACATCAATATAGTTAAGTGTTTTATTTGGTTGTATTTAGGATGAATTCTGAACCACCGTTTTTAGCTCAATGGGATCACCTCGTATTCATATATTTGCACAATATATGAATTCACAACACCATCACCCCATTTCGTGGGTGTAGTAAGACTAAGAGGCAACTATTGGAAATGCTAGAAATATCTTATGGCTTCCGTTAGCCAGACAGGCGTCAAAGACTAAACCTACTAGACTACCAGACGTTTCGTATTGCGTTTGTCAATATGTCTGCCAAGTGTGACGCATAAGGCAAATCCTCCATACAACGGGAGAGTCCCGTTTCCAACTGTAGACTATAATACAAACATATAAATAAAAAGGAGTAAGTTTTTGATTGTAAACTATGTTGATTTAAGCAATCTATTATGAGACGCTTGTCCGATACATTGCAGTCATAAAAAAGTCTTACGATGAGATCATGTTCATGTCAGTGCATCACATCAAATTTGGAATATAGTCTCAACTTTATACATCAACATCCTCAAGCCATCACTCATTTACGAGTATTTCCATCTTTTTACCTAACCTTGCCAAGTTACGGTATTTCTTTTACAAGGTTTTTAATAACTTGCTTTCTTCGTATGTCTTTTCGGTTCTAAATCTGTAATCAATTTTTTAACCACTCGCTGACAACCGATTGAGCTGAAATTTGTAAAGTAACTTCAATGACAATGCAATTATATGGTACCATAGAGCTTGTCTAATGATAGACCCCAATGTTGGCCCTGGCAACTCCTATAAAAGCTTATTTTAAATAAATTTTGTTCTTAATTAAATTGTACTAAGCAGAACGAACCAGAAATTTTAAATATATTTAAAATGTTATTTTTTTTAGCCCAATTTGTCAAGATATATGTATGTGATATGTTTCGTGTTAACAGAACACATCCGGATTTATGTTGTTACAATTGATATGACCGTAAAGCTTATTGTAACCCAAATAGCCCCAATTTTTGAACTACGCTACTACTGTTAGAATGAGATCATACAGGATGCTTCTGACTGCGGGTGATAAAATTAATGGCATTAAATAGCTATAATGTTTTATTTCTCACTTTTTAAAAGTATGTTTATTACGTGCTTATTTTCTATGTTTATAATTTATTGAATGGGCATTATTTTGTGTCTATGAGTAATTAATCAAATAGGCTCGATTTGATTATGATTGTGCAAAAACGAATATACAACAAAATTTGTATAATTTCTTGGAAAATAAATAAATAATTATTTTTACTCACGTGTACAAAGTAAAAATCAGCAGCAAAGACATTCTATAAAAATTATCTATTTACATTAAAAAAATATGTTTACGGAAAATCAAACAAAATGTTCGTTTCTTGAAGTGGTATAACAATAACATATGCCAGTCGAATTTTGGTCATGGCGGCCAGTGTCAACAAAGACCTTGTGAAGCACTATAATGCACGATTGTGTACACAAGCACTCTGTATACCCTCACTGTGAGTGAGTGTCCGATGGGATGGCAATCTGACACGATCGGAGACAATCAGGCGTAGGAACAAGGGCTTTACTTACAACTTGCTTGCCGAGGCACGAGGGTGAAATACTGCAACTGGAAATGGAACTAACGAGAATTTTTTGTCAGAATACCCAATAATTAATTTAACCCGACCCGGGATTTGAACCCGGGAACATAGGTTCAGCAGTCGCGCTTACGACCAGTAGACCAACGAGGCAGTCCAGGCAGCCGCAGTGGCTAAGTAATCACGTTGCTCAGTGAAGTAAAGTTAGTCCCCGGTAATTATAATTAATTCTCATATATTATAATCCTCAATAAACTTATTGATGTATTAGATATTCTTTCTATACTTTGAATTTTGTAATATACATGTAAAAGGGTAGCGTGATACGTTCAATGTACCTACAAAGATAAGAAATCTTTATGTGTTACTGCTTTGCATATGAGAGATAGTTAAAGCTTACCGTAGTTAAAAGCAAGCATACATAATCCACACCTTAGATATATTCTGGTTACATCAATTTTCTCTTAAGTGCTACGCTGGTTAGGTTGCGTAAAATTATGTAGATTGGGTGGTAGATTACTCTCTCTATAATTTAAGATTATCTTTAGTAAATTCTAGAAACAAGGCAATGTCAGAAATAAATATGACGGCATCGTCCTTGTGAAGTTTTAAAGTCTCAGACCAACAAAGAAAGAAAAAAGGAAAGCTAATATTTATAAAATAATATAAAAGCTAATATATATATAAAGCGAACATTTAAAATGATGCAAAAACCAAGCCAAAACCATGCTCAACTTACACACTTACTAATATTAACACGCACTTACGTACCTACATATATTATGCATCTAATATCGTTTGCAACCATCAACAAGCTTTTAGGAGCATACGTGTGGGTCCATCAGTAAACTTTTACGTTCTTGAAAGAAAAGAGCTTGGCTTCGGCATAACTTAATGTACGCAGCGTTCCGACAACTACACAAACACCTAGTGATACAAACACTAACAGGACTACGGATGGAACCCGGACAGCCATCCACTGTGCGTACACACCGTATACCGTTGTGCCTGGGTGCTTCTTTTCGCCTAGAACAACGACCGACACTAGTTTAGCCGTCAGAGCCAAGATCTGCACACCCTTGCTCGGTCGGCGCTTAGTTAACTCATATATCTGTAAACTGGTTTATGTGTAAGAACGCCGTACCGGAAACCTGACGTTCAGTCACGAAATGAGTATTCAGTGTTATCATCAGTTTCCTCTTTTATATAGCTCTAAGTCTGAAGAAGTTGTAAAAGTCCGACTGGCTATCTGGCTAACAACACTACCATCACAGAAAATATAATAAAAGTTTGGCTTCACGTACGGATGGGGCTATTCCGCTAGTCATTTAATCGGTTATTTTGTGTTTATTTCTTACTGATATTTATGGATATGATGCTATTTAGAGACAGTGTTTATTTTTTATTGCTATTTACAAATATCTAATAGACAAAATATAATTTTTTTTATAATATATATAATTTATAATTATATATTTTATCACTAAGATGAAGTGACGACCTGGTAAGACATGCAGGAAGTCGATGGATGCAGGTGACTCAGGACCGTGCTTTGTGGCATTCTTTGGGGAGGCCTATGTTCAGCAGTGGACTTGTGAAGGGATTTAACGATGATAATGATGATTTTATTTATAATATATTGAAATAAAAAATATTTTGTATCTGTAAATGTAAAAAAATAAGACTGTTGACATTGGCAGTATGAACGTAAACAATGAATAAGACTGAAAAGTATGTTTAAAGAAATGTCATATTTCTTGTTACAGGTACTGCCGTACTGCTAACACTCGAAAGATAAGTCCGGCTTGGTAACTAAAATTTATTTTCATTTTACTCAAATGAGTTGTAGTAGTATGAAAATCCATAACACATTTATTTCCTATTATTGTGATTTTATCACTCCTGAAATAACAACAATTTGATAACATAATCTTCATCAGGGAGATGTTATCCACACAAAGAAGAAAAATGTATTGAAATTTTGCAAGCTTGTAAGGAATTTTAAATTGTGAAATTGCTTCAAAACTAAATATTAACTGTACCTACTTCCAACATGCCAACATCATGTAATGTACGTTGTTCTTAATAGTCTATTGTAGAAAAAGAATCGGCAGCCAAGAATTCCCCTATAAAATTTTGTGCGCCATGTTGTACGTCTATTTTAGATGACGATCGGTTTTCTTCAAAACGTTTTTTTCATTGTTATTTTTTCTCGTGGGAATAGATAAATGAATTCGCTTAAAATACAAATTCGTTTTTATTTATATTCTAAACTTTAGAATCAGTACAACATACTTTAGATTCTAAAGTAAATTTAGCCATTTTTTTTAAAAACATTTTTTAACAACATTTTTCGTTCCCCCAACTAAACCGCTGTTTTCGGAAATGTGAAAAGTATACACGATAGTAATATATAAAAGAAGTTAAAAGGAAAACACAGCTAAGCAGAATTAAGGAGTTCACGAGTAATAGTCGACCAACTTATAAAATGCACTTGGATTAGTGAAAATCTCGGTAAAACTCTATAGAAATGACCCAAAATTAGCTGCAATTTACAATAACATCACAAAGTTATAAAACTTTGTAGTGTTATTGTAAACCGTTAAAAATAAACATTTTATGAAGAAAACGACTTATATGCATTACTACAATAGCTTTACTTTTTCATTTGCGGGATAGGCAAGGAGAATCATTCTTACTTACTTACTACTTTCGCTTATTTTTAATTGGTAGTTATTGTAGGCCTCATTCAAAGTATTCATACAATCATATAATCCTCATACAGTTACATTCGTCACACTCTTGGTTTACGCGGGCGACCTCAGAATAATTTAGGGCAGTGGTGGTTTACGTGAATGTTCGTTACGGTCATTTATTATGTATATCTTAGGGTTGCACTGCCGGGAATATATAGATAGATAGTGAACTATGATCATCTTTGTGCCTTGGCATGTGAATGATTTGATGTAAATTGTATGATTTTCAAAATCGAAAAGTTTTTTTAAAACTTTTTTGAATACCACTCCCTATAAGTCTGATTTGAAAATAAGTCCTCCAGTTACGATCTTCCTATTTGGGCCCATTTTTAGTCGTTATATCGCTCAAACCGCGCTCACTTATTATGCTCATTATCAAGAAAGCCCACGTATTGTGACGGGCGACTACGGAACTCTACCTCTACATTGTGCGTGGCCTGACACGCACTTGGTCTGTTTTTTTCTATGATTACCACGGCTTTTGTCGTTTCAAGATTAATAACTGGTAAGGTTAGGAATCAACATTGTGACACCACACATTTTTCATAAAAAATCTAGAAACGCAGTGACAATTTTGTGTAGCGGAGATTTTTTTATTAATCAAACATAAACTGCTTGTGAAGCTTTCATATCTCAAATTTTTATTTTGGACCATAAAGTTTTAAATTTATGACAAATAACTAGTTGGCTTGAGCTAATTCAGTGTAACGACGAATTTTGTTTAAACAATTGTAATCATTTTGATCTTTTATGACTAGTTTAGAATTTCTCGTGTAGTCGTTGCCATAATTAAATGCGTTATTTATCTAGAAACTATGTATTCAGTCTTGTGTGCCAAGTTATGAACGCTTTTGTAATGTCAGTGGGTGAGTAATTACTGCATAGTTATAATATCAGTTTCGGTACAATATTGTAATTGATTTTATACGTGGTAGAGCCATGCTGCAGCTATATTAGTAGTATACATAGTTGTAGCACGAATGGGTCGGCTCGACAGGGGAAGGAACTCGCTCTCACAGAATACCAGCGTAAAATAGCAGCTTAACACTGCTGTGTTTCGTATGGTGAGTGTAGAGAACCGGAGACCCTTTTACTGACTTTCCATCTTAGTCCTCACGGGTGACAACGCATCTGCATTTTGATTCTTTATTGAGGATAGATGTTGATGTGTATGGGTCATAGCAACCACTTACCATCAGATAGACTCTGTGCTCGTTTGTCACCCTATCCTATAAAAAAATGATCTTGTGGTAATAACAAGATCAAGTACATCAGCACGTACTTGAAAAGCTTATTTAAAAAAATTCTTTGTGTTATAATGCTTGTATATTATAATAACTACGGCTAATGCAAAAATGTTTCAATGTATAGTTTATCACTTCACGCCCACTCGGTACTACGCGTGTCATAATATCTGTGCGAGCAGACGGAATGGAAAACATTTGACACCTGTTCACGTGGGCGACATGGTCAGGGCCATTTTAAATTCTGCAGGTATATATTTATCGTGTGATATGATGATACTGCAGTTAATGGACACCTGCAATCTACTTTAAGCAAAGAAGGCCACAGGCGCGTTGTCACCCAAGCACTAATGAAATGTCCAACAGCCTGTTTTATACGGAATCTTCGAACTGTAGCTCAGTACTGCTGAATGGCAGCAGAAATAAGTGAAAGGGTGGTAAAACCCGGACGGACACCCAGACAGAAATCACTAGCAGCTATATATATCTACTTTATTGGTTTTCAAGCCTGATTGTGTTTTGTTCTCGTGCCTCTGACACTGCGTTCAAACCACAGTTTATAGAGAGGTTAAAACCAAAAAATTAAAAAGTATTTTACCGTCATGGTAGGATAAGGCCACCGTTCCACAGCCTCGCTACGCATCCTCGCAATGCCCAGCTACCTCGCACATCTCTGGTGGAAAAGCAGCCTTATTGAGTGCCACTGTGTTTGCGGGTCAATAACATTCCGATATAAGATGCGTATTGGATATCGAATAATATATTATATTATAAAAATCAATTACATTTCTCTAAGATGTATAAACGCCACAAAAATATTGTTGAAAGTTTCGACTTTCCTATTAATTCTTTTCGTTTAATTATCATGTCATAAAATTAAAACGCTACATACGTGCTACCGCTGGGCATAGCATATATTATCATTACTGAGAAGATTTTCAGCAGTTTTACATAATTTTAATTATGCAGAATTAAGTAAATGATAAATTTATTTTTGTTGTTGGATCATTGGCTGTTAATTTTTAGGTTAAGGATTGGCGATTAATTTGAAACTAAAGTGAGGGAAGTCATCCTTTGGCTCCGTATGTGACTATATGACATATATGACTTCTAGACTCCGCATCCGCATATATTGAACGCTAAACCAATTGTTACCAAATAAGTCAGAATAAAGCATGAACAAGTAAAATAAAAATTAGTAATTTAAAAATAACAAAATTATTATGAACCTTGTATCTTAGTTACAGATATCTGTAATTGTAAATATTTAATACATTAAATCCCTAAAATTTCTATTTTCTTATAATAATTTTTATTCTATTTCGGTAAAAGTAATTAGAATTGTAGTTTCTTTCAAGTATTTTCTGAAGTATTTTTTGAAGTAGACGTGACATTTTTGCAAAGCTCATCCTGCAGTCAACAGTATTCCTGAGTCCCTGACATAGCAATGTCTCGCTTCCGGTGCGACTTGATGCAGTCATTTGTCTTGGCATACCACGTCGTGTAAAATTCTACGACCCCCTGTTCGACTGAATTTATAAATAATCCCGATTCGCCAGTGGCGGCGGCGGTGTGGCAGACCGCGGACGGCGCGGACGCGCGTACTGTAATGGATGCCGATCAGGGCCGAACTCTTCGAACTTCAACACCGACACTTCGACTCCGATAGATAACCGTTCAAACCGCGTTTTCGCGAAGTTTATGTGTAAAGCCTAAGGGGTAAAAGGTTTCGTTTGTGCAAAGTACCGCGAGTGCTATAGAAAATAGTGACTGCATTAATTATCAATTTTAAGTGTTTGTGTGTTTGCGTTAAATTGTGAAAAGTGATAAATGTGATCAAAGTCAAATTAACCTTAACAAAAATTTGAACGTCAATTTGAAACAATAACTGTCTTTTTATTTCCAATGATTGCATCTGCGTGATTTAAATCAGATATAAAATCTTCTACTCTGTCGACTCTTTGAGCGAGAGCAAGAGCAGACTTGTCACTTCCAATTTGCTGAGAAATAAATTGTCATTCACGACACATGCGAAATCCCTCTTGCGTGATTTATGAAGAAAAGTCTTGACTCCTATTGAAATTTTAACGAGTGACTTTCAGTTGGATACATTTCGTTGCGCCTCTTTCAAATGCTTCTTATGTACATTTATGCTGCACTTGAGTTTTATTGCAACGGATGGCTTTATTTGTGTCTAAATTTATCTTTTGTTAGTTGAACTAATCAAACTAAGTATTCTATAAATATAACATCGAGACAGCCAAGTATGTCATTAATGTTCTGTCTTATAATTCACATCGAATTTATACTCGTAAATGTTCATTCATTTAGAGAGGATAAATAGAATCGAAATATTTTGTACCATACTTTTTTTACTGGTTTTTCTTTTTTTTAATATTTCTGGCTATTGAGGTATCGCCAAAGTCTCGTTAGTGTAATTATTTTCGTGGGTTTTGTATTTTAGCAATTCTATTTTAAAATGTGCGCGTTTGTACTTTACGAGATTGGTACATGTATCGTTCGTTTTAATTTACGACACGTTTTTATCATTATTTATGTCTTGGTCCGTGTCTCGGCTATAGGTTTACTGTAAACTATTTCTGGTGAATGCTTTTAAAAAAAATCTGTACGTTCTCTTAGTATTACTGAACCGTATATACTAAATGTATTACACAAATTTGTTTTGTGTTACTTTTTATTTTATTTTCTCTTTACCCTTTACGTTTTTAAGTTAACTAACTTATTACGCAAAAAGCGTCTTAATGTGTGGGTAATGTGAGATGACGGTAAGGTATGGACGAGCTCAAGTTGTATTGTTCTAGTGATAAATGGAACTCTAAAATTTCTGTGTATTCTTTTACATGCCCTTACAAATAGTTAATGACTTAGCTTAAAACCTTGTTGTTTGTCTTAGATACTATGACAATACTTCAATGGTGCTTCAAATCGTTAAATATCCTATTTGCAATAGTGTCTTGCAGGCTAGTTTTAAGTCCAAAGTAATTGATGGCACTGGTTTGGTGGCATTTCAATATCGATCATCAAATTTATCGGTTTGAAAATCTTTATTTTTCATTAGTAAGTCTAAGAATTTAATGTTTTTTTTTTAATATTGCATTTAATTCTTACCTGTGTAGTTTTAAAATATGTGAGTACTTTAAATACATATAATTATTGTTATTCTTCAATAGAATAATGTTATTCATTGACGGACTCTCCGCCTACAATTCAAGTTTATTAGTTCCATAACATAGATAGTTAAAAAAGTGGTTGGTTTGTGACAGCATGGTTTTTCGTGTGGGCGTCGATGTAGGATCTTACGTCATTGTGACCTTTGTTTTTACCATAATATTTTGATTTCGTAATTTTTTATTGTTAGCCACACAGTTTTTAACAAAACTGACAAATTTTAATTTCAAATATTTAATATGTTTTTCTATTATCTTATCTCTATTATATTTTGATGAAGTGTAGGGCTGTAATGATGATGATGATGATTATATTTTCTATTATATATATATCTATAGATTCTCGAACGTTGTCTATTTGTATTGTTCGTTTTAACTCCTTCCTAGACGTGGATATAGAAGCGTTGCCGCATTCCTCATACCTAATGAATTGGTTAGTTCATGTGTACTAAGTAATTGCTAGCAGATAGTTACGCAAATCTGATTGATGATAACGATCCGTCGACTGTTACCGTTACTTCTATTTGGCCACCGTTCTGTCCGTTTGTACGTTCGTTCACCTCTAAAACTTATATAGACATTTGTGATTTTTTATCATTCGACGCCATGTTGCATTGAACTCAATTACATTGTATTTATGTCTGTAAAATCTTTTGAATACACAATACATAAAATATGACGCGTGTTGTTCACAGCTATTGTTCTTTTTTAAAATTGTGATGTCTGCGCAGCGAGAACACGTCGCATTATATAAAAATATAATGGTGAAATGTTGTTCAAACCATAGCTGTTTTAGTTAAATATAAATCGATTTTTTGTTTGATAATTTGGGTGCTACTGAGGCGCAACCCAATTCCGTCAAGATGATGCAAGGGCTGCTGGAATCGCTCTACAGAATCTACTCAGGTAAGTAATATATGTATATTTGATTGAATAAACAAGCCAGATTATTATAGCAGCACTGCTGCGAATTACATTTGTATCCGATTCTGGATATAACATATCAATATGGATATAAACAGGGATAAAACGTAACACATCGGTCTCAAATCTTATGTTTGTTTTTCTATTTTCATACAAGCGGATATAAATACTTTATCACCTTTAATATTCGTTTTGTTCCTTTTTTAATCAAAAAAATACTTTATCGGTTTTAACCTTGTGGTAACGACATAAGATAAACCATCGCCACACCTTAACTTATGGGCGGAAAAGTCCTCGAAGACCTTAGGGCATGGCACTATAACCATCTGTTATATATACCAGATATTAATTCACTAACGGCGACTGGAAGTAGCGTCAAATATGCGAGTTACAGTTTTTTTTTTAAATAAAGTTGACTATCATTAAATAAATTGACAAACGAACTTAAAGTCCACTTGGTGGTGAGTAGCTTTTGCAGTCTGCAGCCATTGGACACATGCAACCAACTGCAAACAAAGAAGGTTACCTTACCTATGCGTTGTCACCTCTGAGGGCTAAGATGGAATGATGGAATTATACTGGTTTTCTATAGAGTCTCTCTCTATAATAATCTAGCCTTCAGACCGGAACACAGGAGTGCAGGCACTGCTATATAGCAGTAGAAATAAAATGAGTCGCCTGGTATTCCTTCGTAATTTCACGAAAACTAATAAAATTAGGAAGTCTTTAGCCGTGGTAACTTGGGATAAACCTTTTAGAAATGAGGGGAGACCGTGCCCAGCTGTGGTACATATATCTTTAATATCAATGTTATAATTTTAAAGTCTTCTTTGTCTGCTTGTGTAATAGAATTAAACTTAAAAAAGAACTAGCCATGTAAATAGGATATCAATAAATTATAAATACCAAAACAACTTTTTTGTTTTTGTTTTATAATGGTAATGTATGAGTTAGAATTATATCAAATTACAAATGACTACAACGCTCGTGGGCGCTCATTTCTTATGAAACGCTAGTAATTTTTCGGCACTGATTTTGTAAAAACGCAACTTCGAAATATATTTTTTTACGCATTGGGATGCGTTTTCTTTCCTGTAACTTAAAATATATTAAGACGATTTCCTCTAAAACACCTGGCTCTAATTTTAAATTGTGAATTTCTCAACAACCGTCGTCAGCTTCGCGAAGGTGACAGCTCTATTTGATATGTTCGTTGACGACAGAGGTTGGCATGTGATCACTTGGCGTAGGCAACTTGGCTATGTAAACTGTTACTGTAGTACCTACTTATAGAGACGTGTTAAATTATATGAATCAATCAAACCAATATCTGGTTAATTGCTTATTGCGAATGCCGTTTTCATATTAGATAACCTCGAATGTGTAGCGTTAAACAATGAAAGAGAAGACTGGCTAGGTACCACCCTTTACCTATTCCTGCCAAATAGTAGTGCTTGCACTTACATTACATGCTTTAATTCCTCCCTCCTTTCCATCATCGGACAATAAGGCGATCGGCGGGTCTTCAACCCTTTGTTGTCGATATTCCACCCAATCGATATGCTTCGTCTTTTGTAATGCGTACATCAAAAGGAGTGGAATAATTTGCCGGCGTCTGTCTTTCCGCCAGAATACAATCTGGGCGTCTTCAAGGCAAGAGTGAATAGGCTTTTGTTACGGTAAGACAGTGCGATTTACTATCTAGGGCTTCATCACCACTTACCACCCAGGTTTTTTGGTCAAGCACTGTCTTATAATAAGTTAAAAAAGAACTTCTGTTCTTCTGTTTCCATCTATAGTGTATTGAGAGCCAGCATAATTACAGGCTGTGAAGCATTCCACTTTAGTCCTCAGAGCGTTAACGCATCTGTAGCCTTCTTAATTTGAAATTGGTTCAAGCGAACTAAGAGTCCACCTGATGATAAGCGGTTACTGCAGCCCAAAGACACCTGCAACTAACTTTAAACAAAGGCTACAGACGCGTTGTCATCACAGAGGGCTAAGATGAGATGCCTCTCAGCTTGTAATTATTCTGGCTCTCCGTAAGTACTCTTCAAACCGGAACAGCAGTGTACGCAATGCTAGGGTGGTAAAGACCTATTAGCTAGGTTGACAGGCGTTAAAGTTTATAAAATGCCACCAGCCACTAGCCACAGCAGAGCGTTAGAACAACAACAACCTTTGATTTTCAGTTTGAAAGACGGCTTAAGCTTCTTTTCATGGGATTAGCAAACAAATTTATTGCGTTTCAGTGGTTTCTTACTATAGTACCAATGTAAAGTATAAACAGGCAATGTATTATTAATAACAAAGTACAAAGAACCCGAGAGACAAAGTACAAAGTACAAAGAGAAGCGTTTTTATAAAATTACACGTTCAAAAAAAGTTCTTTTTGCAAGCGTCGTATTCAAATTAGGTATTACTGATTGAAACTATTGACACCTCGTACTTCACAAAGGAATAGGACGGTCGGGAAAAGATAAGTAAGTGCTAAGAGCTACTTAGAATTTTAACCTTATCTGGAAAACTGTACTTCAATTAAACCAATGTATTATATCACATGAAATTAGTAGCTGGGCATAACAATAACTAACCACGTGCGGTTATGCCGTTTCATTATTTCAAACAAGATTGCCGACGGCGAGAAGCCGTGATGGATAAATGCTTAGTCAGTAATTTGCTGTTTTTGTTTTAATACTTGCTAAATTAATTTTTGGTACTGGGGTCGCTGACCTGCCAGCACATGCCGTAAGCTCATTTATAAAAACCTAAAATACCTATACCCAAGCAACATCTTTGTAAAAAATACATTTGAAACTTTTTTATTCTATGTTATAATAATAATATTTTATTAAAAATTTAGTTACACGTTTAGATTTAAATATTAGTATTATTAAAACAGTACATTTTGTTTGAGCACGTATTCGCAGTTACGTATTTACTCTACGCAAAAGCAAAGTACAATAATGTTTACATTATGGCGGTTTGGAAACATTTACAAAATATACGTATTAGAAATTGTATAAAATTCTCAAAGCGGCTATATTATAAATATCAGCTGAATATAAATATTTTTAGAAGTGAGATAGCGGGGCCTTGCCTTATTTACATTAGTTTTTTTTTAAATAGGGTAAGGGTGACAAGCGAGCACATAGTCCACCTGATGCTAAGTGGTTGCTGTGGCCCACAGACATCTACATCTATCTTCGTTTGTGAATCAAAATGCAGATGCCTTGTCAGCCGTGAGGACTCCGGTTCTCTACACTCACCATACGAAACACAGCGGCATTAAGCTGCTATTTTACGCTGGTATTCTGTGAGAGCGTAGTCCTTCCCCGGTCGAGCGGACCCATTCGTGTTACAACTATACAATTACTATAGCTGCAGCATGACTCTACCGCGTTTACGAGGAAACACATTTTGATCTTGGTTGCTTTTATTTCATTGTTATTGTTCGTATTTTAAACCAGTAAGGTAACTGTCGCTATTGCGTCCAGTGGGTGACGTAAAAGGCGACTATGGGAAATGCCAGAAAAATCTTGTGGCTTCCGATAGATAGCGGTATAATCATCACTTTTACGCCAGACGTAAAACCCAGAATTGAAACTGATACTCTACAGCACTTAAACTGAGTTGAGAATTTTCGATGGATTTTGCGCCATCTCTGTCGCCAGAGCCGGAGCCCTTTTTCAATCAGCATGGTGTACCGCGTACCTACACATAAATTTGGTTTGGAGAAACATGTGAATTAAAAATTCCTTAGACCCTCTACAGTCCTCATTTATAAATAAGGCATTGTCACCTTCGAAAACAAAGATCTGGCACAAGCACCATCCAGAGCTTGTGATTATGGAAAAAATAGTTCCTATCCCACTCCAGTCGACGTAATAAATTATCACAAACATTATTTAATTGCAGCGTGACTTTGCAATCAGAATATAGGCCACAATTCCACTAGAAGGATAACGAAAATGAGGCTCATAATTAATTGTACGGTAGCCCAGAAGATACTTATTTAAGTGCAAGCTCACGGACTGTCGCTTACCGAGCATTGTAGATAAATGTGTGAACTTTATTCAGGTTCTGCTGGTTGTAGGCCGCGGCGATTGCGGTGTCGATATCATTCATAACAGATTGTATTATTACAACGAACTCTGGGTCAATGTCGTATACAATAAATTAATTTATTTGAGGAAATTTAATAACTGATTAATTGTATTGCGATCAATCGAATAATTAATTATTTAACGTGATATATTACTATGTCACGATTATAAAAATGTAGCATCAACACAATACAGTACAAAAACAATTTATAAACTTTTTTTACAATTAATATGGGGTTGCGGTAAATATTGTCTTCGATTCTGCAAAAGCTAAAGCAACCTTGCTACAATACTGTTATTCTGTCGGGACATAGGATAAAACTATTAATAGCTATTTATAATAACTAAAAATCTACATATTTTGCTAACGGCTTGAAAAAAGTACATTTATAGAATTTTTCATACCATTAATATGAGTTAAATAAAAACAACATTGAAAAAGCCCAGGCAAAACCTTTGAAATTACTATTTCCCATTTTAGTCTTTATCCTAAACATGAAAAGAATAATGAATACATAACATACATAAACACTCACGCCTGTCATCCAGAGGCGTAGTCAGAGACTACGGACTTCCATTTGGCACGATCCTGGCACATCTCTCTCGCCTCCTCCACATCCATATACCTACGCATACATGTTCGTCGGTTAAGGGTAGGCATATTTTCAATATATCGCCAATTTGGTCGATAAAACTTCGCCTAGGACATCCCTTCCCGACTCTGCCGTTCACTTCTGCAACATAAATTTGCTTTGTCACTCTTTCCTCGTTCATTCTTTTTACATGACCAAACCACCGAAGCATTCCTTTCTTAATCCTGGCCAAAACATCATCTTGCAAACCACACTCTTCTCTTATCACACAATTTCTCACCCTGTCATTCAGATCTGAATGAATAATTCCTTTGTATTTTAAATTTTCGTAAGTCATCAAAGTATGATTTTAGTTTTAAGCAACTTATATACCTAAATTGTTCAATTTAGTTACAAACATATAAAAAGTGTAGGTACGGTTTTTACGCATGTAGGTAGGCATAGAAAGTCCGGAGTGAATTCGGAGTGAACCTCAATGCGCCACCTACCGGAAAGACAAGAACGTCTGCCGA
This sequence comes from Parnassius orleans, assembly GCA_029286625.1. Lineage (NCBI taxonomy): Eukaryota > Metazoa > Arthropoda > Insecta > Lepidoptera > Papilionidae > Parnassius > Parnassius orleans. The sequence goes on from JAGSMP010000051.1 coordinate 2,842,459, forward strand.
GCCAATTACTTTTTATCGTGACATTGTATCGGACCTTTGATTCCCTATATTATCGAAATTACACGAATAAAAATATGAAAATTTTGATAAATTTCAGGATTGTTGTTAATTATAATGCAACTGGTGGTTCCCATATGCCAAATTTTGCCAAACAGATTAAAATAGTATTAAGGAATTCTTATCAGTTAATTTTTTTAAGAAGTAACGATGACAAACGAAGACGCAGTCCATCTGTTGGTAAGTGGATGCTGAGGCATTACGACATTTATATGTATCATATATTAAGGAACAAAATGCAGAATGATTTATCTATCACCCCTGAAGACTAAAATGGAATGGCTCCATACAAAATACAGAAATGGTATTCTGTGCTCGCGTTGACCTTTCCCCAGTCGATTTTTACCCGTTCGTACTGGTGTTACACGTGACTCTACCTCGTAATAAGTTTAAAAAAAGCGTACATATTTGGAAAAGACAATTTATTCCAATTCAATAAAATTACTTTTATAACAAAATATTTTAGACTTCCACTTAAGGAATAGAGATCGGTGTAAAGAACCTGTAAATTACTACATATTACCAACATTAAGAAGGGTTTACGAGATGTTGTGCAATATTAAGAATCACGCCGCTGATTACGGCGGTGATATAGTTTAAATCGACAGTGATTATAGATACGGCGACATGGAAACGAACTCACTAGCACTTCGATTGGGGTCTGCATAATGGAAATGTATTTAGAATGCAGCTGTGCAACATCGTGATCGAACCGGCAAGGTCGTAACCGAGGCGAGCAGTGCGGCCGTTGTGGCCACTAATTAAGTTGCCGGTATCGGTTCCTTTATTGCTTTTTTTAATCGCGGGTCAAACGGTATCGATTTGTCCGTCTGGCAGCCTGTAAATACTAAATATCAAGTATTGTGGTTTGGTGTGACCTTTGATTGCAATTTAATATTTTAATGTGGTATAAAACTTAAAAACAAGAGTTTACAGCATGTTACCCGTTATTATGTTGTATATGTAGACATAATATGTACTTGAGACGTGGTCTTACACCGCTGGCCGTATGGAGAAGCTTAAAGCCATTCATTAAGCTATGGAGAGGGCTATGCCCGAAGTTTTGCTACGTGACAGAATTCGTAATGAAGATATTTGAATTAAAATCAGAGTAGCTGCCATAGCCCAACTGATCAGTAAACAGATGTACTGTTCTCTGGCTGTCAAAGTAAAGTGTAGCCCATCCCTCTACCTGATGGAGTAATCACCTGCAGAAAGTCGATGGATGCAGGTGTTAGGACCGTGTTTTGTGATCGTGACCGTGAAAATCCTAGTCAGCAGTGGACTTGTGATGGACTGTTATGGTGAAGGTGATGATGATGATTTAATTTATTTAGGTTCGGTCTTTGTCGCTTGTTTCTGAATTGAAGTTAAACTCTTGAAGTGAATCTCTTAGGTTAGACTCTTACACTCATATAACATCGTACCTATTATTGTTTGTCTAGTCCTAGTAAATTCTAACTAATGTTACAAATATCCAATGTCTTATTATTTTCTGTGCTAACTAAAATAAGAACGAAAAAATAATGTTACTTTCTTTGGTTTACAATTTTTATTTAAAAAACGTTACCCTCCCTCGAACTAGGATTTTGTTCTGTATTGTGGAAGCAGTTTTCGTATCAGGTGTACATGACGACGAATTATGTGTTTTTATTTCTCAAATATGCAGATTACCTACCATATTTTCCGCCAGCGCCGAGCATTTGGTAAATCAGCTTTTCTAACTTTCACGCACTGTCCTTGGATCGACTAGAACTCGGGTTGCTCATTTATTATTTATATTTCTTAATAAGATGATCTTTGATGATGATTGATGATTTCTTATTACATATTGATCGCTATACCCCGATTTAGGAGGCTAAAACTACATTAACACCCAAGTAATTATACCGACCATTATCTGCATAATGTAGAACTAAAAATCTCAGCCCAAGCGCATTCCTCACGTATGCATTTTGTATATTAGTTTCATTAGTACTTATCGGATTTTTACTTTAAACACACGTACTATTTTAGCGATTTGGCATAGTCTACATTGCAAAAACAAAATGTGTATTTTAAACAATGTATGTGATTTTATTATAGGTGTAGTTTAAACCCGTGTATTTGGGTGTAACCATATTAACCACAAAACATTTGTATTAATCTAATCTAGTTAAGATTAGATGGATGTTTTGAGTAATAACTCAACCATAATTTCTATACTCTATGCTTAAGACTTGCCGTTGCTCCAAACTCAATCAAAACACTTTTTTGGTCATTGTTTTTATATCTATTTTGTTACATATTGTTTTATCAAGCAAACAATCCAAAATATCGTTTGGATCGTTTGCTTTAGACATTTGCTATTCATAAGTACTTAAAACAGATGTTCGTTCTGGGAAATGTTTAAAGTGTGCAACCGCAGCATTTACGAATTTACATACAAGAATGTTTACAGTACAATTGCGTGTTACGCAACTGCATCGACTGCGCCAATTGACGTCACTGCTGGGCAACAAAGTCGAACGTTCGGGGTGCTTTCTGTTTACATTTGATATTACTTGAGAATAAACTGCGTGCATTCAACTTGCGTCGTGGCCGTAGAGTGCATTAACACCTCAACTGTGATCCCGAAAGTCTGTTTTTGCGACAGCTCTAAAAAGTCTTATGTGTGTATGTTAGTCTGATCTTTTCTGATCTGTAGCCCAAATGGCGTATAAGGTTTTTAAGCGCGAGGTGTCGAAAGGCAATAATACCAACAAGAGGCTTACATAATATAATAAGTTGCTTGCTAAAACTACCGAAGCGCATTCTAAACAACGTTTTATATTGTATTTGTTGTTATTAGATCACTGCAGTCAGATTCTTTTGTTTTTAACAATAACTACATAACCCTCTTAGCAATTTAAGGCCAAGTAGAGGGAAGTGTATAAGCTTTCCATCATCATTATCATTATTACAGCCTTTCACAAGTCCACTGCTGAGCATAGGCCTCTTCCAAGGATGCTACAAAGCACCAGCGTCCATCGACCTCTTGCATCTCGTACCTGGTCGTCATTCCATCTAGTGGGCCACATTACACTTCGTTTATCGGTATTCGGTTCTTCGAGATCGAGATATAAGGCCGGCCCATTGCCATTACAGCTTACTTATCCGTTGATTTTAGGGTGTTACTTCAATTTAATCATTATTTAATCTATAAGATTCATTTTTGATTTAATCAAGATGATGACTAGTCACCGAATAGGAGTTAACCGTTACGCACACTGCTGGACCTCTCATTCCTTCCAAGTCGGAAGGACTTGCTATAATCGCTTCTTAATAAACGAATTGGTGAATAACTCTTAGATGGATTGAGACCTGGTAAGGCATACAGGAAGTCGATAGATGCAGATGGCTCAGGACAAAGCTTTGTGGCATTTCTTGGGGAGGCTTATGTTCATCACTGAATTTGTGGAGGCCTGTAATTATGATGGTAATGACACGTAACGACAGATACCGCAATCAAAATCATGGTGCGTTTTTTGTTTGACCATGTTTGCAGTCTACTACCGGATACACGCCTCTTTGTTTCGTTGAGCAGGTAAATCGACTGGTTCGCATCGTAGATTCTGCTCCGTTTTCCGTGTGTGTTTCTTATGTCTGAAAAAGGCAGTTACTATCTTCTGTTACGACACCTACGGAACAATACAGGGTGAAGGATTTTCTCACAAATCAACACGGTTAATAAAAGAGTCATTGCTTGTTTAATGATCAAACTAAAATCCGCATTCGCACACAGTTTGAGTCCATGACATTTTAATAATGACAAAATTCGCGAATATAATGCTCATTAAATTTTATCGCGAAGGTTGCCCGAAGTAAAGACAATAATGTGTTTTATCTTTCATTGGAATCAAAGGCCGTTATTGCTTTCATATTCAACTAGTTAATTTGTATCGATTTTATAAATTTAATTTTCAAGTTGTTTACCGTTCAGTGATTGTATTGTATGTTTTGGTTTAATTAAACGATGTTGTTTAATTACGCAATTGCTATGAATTTAAACGGTCTGAGAAACAACTGGGTAGAGGAATAAACAGAAGTTCACGGTCACTCAATTAGATTTAAATAAAAGTGCTATACGAATCTTAGATTTTTCATTTTGCTAATTTTAGTAAAATGTAAAATCTGTACCTGTCACTATGTAATTTCAATGCTTTACTTTGATTCGAGTGTGTGACGGCTATAATACGAGTACTTACTGATAAAATTTTGAAGGGGAGAAAACATGCATCGAAATATAGATTTAAGGTCCTTCAAAATACAGAACTCTTGCATCCAATTACATTTAACAAGTGTAGGTGTCAGAAAATATATGAAAGAAACTTAAAAAATAAATTGAAATCTGTATGGTTTCTTTAAGTAAGTGTGATATTGAGTATTATTAGTCAGGCAACATTTATATTACAACTAACATGAATATAAATTAAGAAAAGCCGAAACCTATTTTCCGTACCTTTGACTTAAAAATGGCAACCTCTATTAAAAATTTTAACCTGGACGGGTTGTCAATTTCATGTTCACAAAAGTTTCAACTCGGGATCTCAACCACGATTGTGGGTAGGTACTGTATTATTGTTTAAAAAATAATGGTTTGATCTAGATGTTGATAAGAAAACGTGGTGTGTGGCGGTGCAGGCTAACTGTTAGTATAAATCTCCAGATTTTTTTTCCGCTTTCGTATTCAAGACAAGGCTGAACTTTTAATATTTCGACTGAAGGACTCTGTGTTGGTGGTCATATCATAATAAATAAAAAAAAACACGTGAGCAGTTTACACGCGGTAGAAATGAAACCTTCAAATGAAATGAAATATAAAATAAAAATATTTCACGGCAAATGGTTTATTTATTAAGATAATTTTCAACCACAAGTGCGGTATAAATATAAGATAAAAGTTTAATTTTATAGCAAATAAATGCTACAATTCTTAATTTTAGACATATAGAGACTAAATTTTAGTATAACAAATCAAAAGCATATTTTCTTTCGAGTAAAATTGCTTTGTAATAATAAATTCCTTCTATAGGTGAAGTCATTTTATAGAATAAAAATTTATTGACTCTCAAAGTCGTACGTGAAATAGACGCTAAATGACCTGAAGTTATGAAATCGTAGATTGTTATGAATCAATTGTATATGATAATTTTATGCAATGTGGTTAATTTTATTTATTTAATAAATTTGTTATTTTTTATTTTAATTAATTACTTATATTTTAATTGTATGTTTGTTATTTTAATTAATTATTTATATCATGGTTAGTAATAATTATTTTAATTATTAACAATATTTAAAGCATCTCACAAAGAGGGAACCGAGATAATAGGAAACACTGTATTTTTTTAAATACTAGAAATGCTATTAACATTTCCAATATTCCCTTTAACCACTACTGGCAAGCTGAAAATGCCTGTGTTAGAGTGCTTCACGACAGTAGTCGAATGGCGGATCCGAACTCATAACCTTTAAAGTTCGCGGTCCGCACCCTGCCATTAGGCTACTGTCGCCTACTACACTGTATTCTATCTCATTCCTCGCAGGCTAAATCCTATAGATGTATACGTTTGTCTCTTTAGTGTCGCTTTTTCGTTTCATCGAGTTTCAAATCACAACGATTCAAAAGAAGTTTTCACTTCAACAATGTGTATAAACCGTCTTTCATCTTTCCCTTTCTTATACTGTATCCAATGGTCTCACCATTACTTTTTTATCCTAGACCTTAGACCTAAACTCCACTGCCAATGGATCTTTTATAAAGAAGTTAAGATAATTTGCCGTAATTGCTTCGCCTACCTTAGCGTATTGATGTATCTTTGACGCTGCTTCATGTTCGCCGGCCTCGGTATTTTACATTTGGCATGGTACACCGTCATTTTTAGCAAGCGTGGCAACTACAGTAAGTATACTATGAATCTATCTATGGGGGAGGCATATTTTTAGCACTGGCTTTTTGACATGAGGCAATACAATTGAAGATATATCCTAATGCAGCGTCAGGTAAACGGGTCGTTACAACAGACGTTGCGCACCAAAGGTTCCAGCATCGGCATTATGGTTGTCGCTGCTGGTAACCTTTTTATAGATTTAAATTTTAAAGATATAAGAAATTAGTTTGTCGGCCTCCTTTTATTAAGTGGTCAGTGCAGTCAAGGACGAAGTGTTTTGTTATTTTTTTTGTTAAGTAAGGATGCCAAACGGGCACGAAGTCCATATGATGGTAAGTGCATAAAATGACCCATAGGTACGTACAGTTATCCTCGATTGACGATCAAAGTGCAGATGCGTTGTCACCCCTGGGACTAAGCCAGAACGTCTTATTAGCAACAGAGTCTTTAGTACACTTCACATACTTTTTTTCTTTATAAAATGTTACATTCTCACTAAGATTTTCTCCTGTTTCGTGGAGGCAGTTAACATAAATAAATTGCACAAGGATAAACAGCCAGACCCAGAACAAGTTTTTGTATGGCCTACAAATAATCTGTACGAGATTTGACCCCGCGGCTCTCACGCAGCAGCTCACTGCTTAAACCACTGTGACACGCAGCTATAAAACACGATGGCGTTGCTGTTTTTTATCGCTGGTATTCTGTAAGTGTAGTCCTTATCCAGTGGAGTCGCTTAATTATGCTGCAGCCAGTATACAGCTGTAGCGGCGCTCTTACATGTTTGGTAGAATGTTACCCATAAGGAGAACTTTTAACTGAAGAAAAATGTTTAGGAGGGTTGCACTCGTTGATGGCAAGTGGACGCAGATGGACTGCCACCCCTGAGGACCAAGACAGAATGCTATATTTCTAGTAAAAAGGGATTATTTACTTACAAATAGACTGTGAGACAGGAAATAAGCCCTAATACCGCATATATGTCTGCCATCAAATGTGTTTATTTTATTGTATGAGCTTTTAATGTTATTACTCATCAATAAGCACTTAAATTAGCGTTAATCATATAACAAGGTATTCAAATTAGGATCGTTTACACGTTGCACGAACATAAGCACGTGCTAGCGACGTATTTTGAATGCCAAGTTACACCGTCGGGCCGAATTTGTATCACCCAACTAACGTGAGCTGCATGACAAAGATCGGTTTTAATTTACAAGTAAAATTTAGAAAAGGAAATTCGTAAAACTTATTTAAATTATGAAAAAAAAGGCAATTTTATTTGATAATTTTAAAACACATTTATTTCTACATTAATAAAATAATGTAGCAGCTAATAGATATATCACTCCGCGGTGAAATAATCGCAGTGCTGATTGATATTCTGTCGGTGTCCTTATCTAAAACTCACAAGCAGTCGTCATATACAAGTTCTGTCGATCTATTCATCATCATCATCATCATCATCATCATTACAGCCCTTCACAAGTCCACTGCGTAACATAGGCCTCCCCCAAGGAATGCCACAAATCACGGTCCTGAGCCACCTGCATCCATCGACTTCCTGCATGTCTTACCAGGTCGTCACTCCATCTAGTGGGGGGTCGCCCTACACTTCGCCTACCGGTACGAGGCTGCCACTCGAGAACCTTTTTGCCCCATCTGTTGTCGGTTCTTCGAGCTATATGGCCGGCCCATTGCCACTTCAGCTTACTAATCCGTTGGGCTATGTCGGTTACTCTGGTTTTACTGCGGATATCCTCATTTCTAAGTTTATCACGCAGAGAAACTCCGAGCATAGCCCTCTCCATAGCTCGCTGAGCGACCTTGAGCGTCCTCATACGGCCAGCAGTGAAGGACCACGTCTCAGTCCAGGTCCAGAAGACCAGTCTTTTTGCTGTGGCAACCCCGGTGACTAGTTGTAAAATACTTGCTCCCAACTATTTAAAAATTAAAATTGTAAATTGATAATATCCACCTCAATTTTGAGTTACAGTTGTTAAATACGACTTATTTTTATTTGTAAAATAAGTAAAAGTCATAAGTATTTTAATTAAATTGTGTTTAGTGTTCTAACCAAAAGTGACAGCTGTAACGAACATCGTTTAAACTTACTGTAAGTGTTATTCTTGTTATCCTTTAACATTTTAAGATTTACCTTTTAAGTAAGTGTTGTTCTGGATTTCATTTTGAATTATTTACATGATAATTTAATTTGAGATCTGTAAATAAACCCATAGATCTGGACATTTGCTTACTCTGCTTCTTCGGTTTTCTTTCTTTGTTTTCTTTTGCTATTTACACTTAATAGTAAAATGAATACACGCAACGCCAAAACGCGCCAATTGGAGAACCAACTTAAATGGCGCTTCAAGAACTTAAGGCGTCAAAGGAGCAGTGTGAGCTGTTGTGTAAAGAAAGGATGACAACGAAAAGGAAATAATAAATATAATTGCTAAAAATACTCAGCTAAAAAGTGATATGGTTAAGTTGCATAAAGAATATACTTTTGTTTTAAAAGAAAAGGATGAACTTCAGAGAACAGTCGATGAGTTTGACCAATGCAGCAAGGAATATGAGGAATCAGATTAATTGCTGCATTGCAGTTACAATTAAGTGAGGCTAATGAGCAGATTGTGCAATTAAAACAATACATAGATAACTTGAAAGCGTCCCAAACTCAAAGTCTGTTCAATGAGCTCATAGAATGTGAATCTTCTAAATCATTGCAACCCTCCACAACAATCGATTTGACTGGTGATGATTATGTCACATCAAGAACAGCAGCAAGGATTACCTGCAGTAGAAGAAAATTAAAGAAATACATAAAATTAATAAATATATTAGGAAAGTACAAAAGTTAATTAAAACTAAAATTAATGTCAAAAATTATATAAATGTATGCAAAGAAAAGCAAGAATTAATTAATAAACTTAAATTATATTCAATTGAGGTGGAAAATATGAATAACTGTTATGAGACTGATATAGAGTGTCTAAATTTAACAATTTTATCACTTAAAACTCCTACAAAGTATATCAAATAAATATGAATCGGCTCAGGATGAGATAAAAGAACACATATTGGCCATGAATGATCTGGTAAAGTCATGTAGATAATGAGGAGCGCTTTGACTCCTTAATTAAACATCAGAGTGAGTATCAGCGCTCCATACCAGGTTCATCGGGGACAATATGTAAAAATAATGATAACAGTAAGGACTCATTATTTTCACCTACACTCTATGACAGTACCTTAACAAAGAATATTAACTTAAAAAGTAATTTAAATATTAATAAAAATAAAGTTATTATGTATTGTGATGACATAGGTAAAAATTTGGGCAATATGTTAAATAACTGTTTAAAAGGACATCAGGTTAGTAATTGTTGTATGCCTGGAGCATCCTTTAGTCATATAATGAATAAAGTTTTAACTAGTAAGTTTTGCCCTAATAGCACATTAATAATTCTTGTTGGGAGAAGAGGCAATGTAAACAAAACTCAATTATTAAAATATATTGATCATCTAAATACTTTAAATGTACATAAAATTATCTTGTTTACATTGCCTTACATACAGGGTTGGCCACAGGAAAATAAAATAAGATACAATTCAAATTTATTAATGAATAACTTTTCATTTAATAACAATATAAACTTGACATCTAATTGTTATAATTATAATAATATAATTAATTTAATAGACATAAATAATTTAATTAAGAAATTTTGACTAGAGATAGGTATTACCTATCCAAATATAATTTAAGACAGATAGCAAATGTGCTATCTTATTGTTTATATATTAACTCAGCCAAGGACTTGGCTACACCGACATCTGCTCCTATTGAGCAGTGTAATGACTTAATATGTAATTTGGAATCAGTTCCAAGTAATTTAAATTAGAAAATGAGACAATAGAGGTAATCTCTAGCAGTTATAACAATTTAAATAATTTAGAATGTAGCTTACAAAACCTTCATTGTATGACTCACAGAGTGATAATAAAATTGTTTACACCTGGTGCATCAGAATATACAAGGCATGATAGGCAAAGAGCCAGAAATTGAATTGTTCTTAAATAGCAATAATATTCATATTTTATGTATTACTGAACATTGGTTAAAAGCTTATAACATAATGTTTAATTTCAGTAATCACCAGGTGGTCAGTTCGTTCAATAGAGAAACGGTTTTAAGAGGTGGCTCGTTAATATTATCTAGTAAATTATTATCATGTAAGGAACGTAAAGATATTGTGAGCCTCTGTTGAGCGAACTGTAGAAATGGCTTGTGTTGAGTTTGAGCACCTCATTGTTGTGTGCGTCTACAGACCCCCATGTTCTATATACAATACTTTTGAAAAAATTATGGAGGAAGTTTTTGTTAAGCTTAATAAACAGAATAAATCTGTTGTAATATGTGGAGACTTTAATATCAATCTCCTAGAAGCTTCCTCCACCAATATTAAATTTAGATCATTGTTTAAATCATATGGTCTTTTTAATTTATTTTAGAGCCAACGCGTATTACTGAATGTAGTGCAACATGTATAGATAACATTTTTACAAATGTTAAGCCGTTGCATAAATGTATAATTCAAAAATTGAGTTCTGATCACTGTGGACAGTTAGTTTCGTTACCTTATGTTCACAAAAAGCAAGTAGATGAGAAAATTGTGTTTGTTCCTGTAAATGCACGTCGCTTGGAGAAGTTTAGAAGTAACATAGTGAAGAAACTTCCATCACTTTCATACCAAAATGATCCTAATTTTTTGTATGGAACAGTGTTTAAACTTATTTGCAATGAATTTGATAATATTTTTACTTCTAAAACGTTCTCCTTGAACAGTCGGAAGGCTTTCAATGAATGGGCGACAGTAGGAGTCCATAAGAGAACAAAGGTTATATGAACTTTACCATGAAAGGTCATATAACCTAGCGTCGAATTTAGGGAATATGTTAAAAATATTCAAAATATTTAAAGGAGTGCTCCAAAGCCAAGTCTTTGCATTTGAGCAACAAAATTAAGACGGCTTCTAATAAAATTAAAATGACGTGGAGTATAATTAATAGTGAAACTGGTAAGGTCAACTCGCAATTCAAACTACCGGTTGAGTTTTAACAACAAATTAACGGAATCAGATCAGGATGTTGCAATGGTTTTGAGAAGTATTTTACGGATATTCCGATCTTAACCACTATGTCACTGAATTCTTCTCCTGCCTCGCCGAATCATTGCTTAAACAAAATGTAAATGCGTGTACAAAGAATTTTACATTTCATAAAATATCATCAAAAGATATTGTAAAATATTTTAAAACTATTGATGTTAAGAAAATTGCGGATCTGTGGGCATTTCCGTTAAAGTTATTGCGTCTATAATAGATATAATCGCACCTCAACTAGCTATTATTTTTAATACTAGTATCGAATATGGTGTGTTTCCTGATTTGATGAAGCATAGTAAAGTAATACCTTTATTTAAATCTGGTAGTACATTAGACCCCGCCAATTTTAGACCCATTTCTGTACTGCCAACACTAAGTAAAATTTTTGAAAAAATTATTCTTGATCAAATGTTAATTTTTTTAATGTTAATAATTTACTTCATAAAATCAATTCGGTTTCACAAGGGTCGCTCGACAACTGATGCTGGTGTTGAGCTGATTAAATATATTTTCAATGCATGGGAGAATTCACAGGATGCTTTGGGTATATTCTGTGACCTATCCAAAGCCTTCGATTGTGTTCACCATGAAACATTAATCAGGAAACTACAACACTACGGTGTAAGAAGTAATGCTCTTAAATTAATTGTTTCATATTTAAGTAACAGAACTCAAAAGTTGTCATTAATAATATGAGCTCTTCCGGGTCAATAGTACAAAGGGCGTGCCTCAAGGCTCAATTCTCGGCCCCTTTCTGTTTCTTGTATATATTAATGACTTACCTTACATAGTAGGGGATAACCATAATATAGTATTATTTGCTGATGACACTTCATTAATTTTCAAATTAAAACGACAATTATTAAAATATGACGAAGTAAATAATGCTATATCTAAATTAGTAAATTGGTTTAATGTTAATAACTTGCATTTAGATAGCACTAAAACGAAATGTATGAAGTTCATGACTCAAATGTCAGACAATTAAATACTAATGTAATTTTAAATGGGGAGGAACTGAGTCTTGTCGATACCACCATTTTTCTTGAATAACACTAGACGCGAAGCTTCAATGGAGCCCCATATATCAAAGTTAGCAAGCAAACTTAGTTCTGCAGCATATGCTGTAAAAAGATTAGAAATCTTACCAGTGTGGAAACAGCTAGACTTGTTTACTTTAGCTATTTCCATAGCATAATGTCCTATGGTATTTTGCTATGGGGACACGCAACTGACACTGAAATTATATTTGTTTTACAGAAGAGGGCCATAAGAGCAATCTATGATTTAAAACCCAAAGAGTGGCTCAGACAAAATTTAAGGAAATTAATATATTAACTTTGGCCTCTCAATACATTTATGAAAATGTAATGTACGCACACAAAAATAAAAGTAGTTATACAAAAATAAGTGATATTCATTCTGTAAATACTAGGAACAAACACAAGCTAGTAGTACTAGTTACTGACTCTACCGAGTCAGTAATTCATTCTTGGGGCGATGTATACGCTTTTACAACAAAATCCCAGAAAATATACAAAATTCGACCTGCTCAAAATTCAAAAACTTTATTAAACATAGTTTGTATAAAAGGGTTATTATAATGTTAAGGAATTTATGGATGATAATAACCCTGGGAATGAGGTGTTCGCTGCCAGGCTGTTTCTAATTTGTTTTGTGGTTAATTGTGTAATATACATGATTGTAAGCTGTTATTTAAAAAAAGTCCTGCTGGGTTTCTTGCTGGTTCTTCCCAGGACAGAGGTTTTTTCGAACCAGTGGTAATTAGACAAAAGAGTGACTTTCAATAAGTATTATTTATAATCTATATTGAATAAAAAGTTTCTGTTTCTGTTTCAAGATCCATAAGTCATCACTGGCAACACGCACTGGTTGTACAATCTCATTTTCAGGTTTTGAGGTATACCTGACGAGAAGATGTGTCGTAATTTCCCGAACTTGAATCCGTCGATTGACCTCTCGGTCGAAGTTGGACTTACCTAGTCGGACTATTTGTCCCAGGTAAACATACTCGTCAACAACTTCGAGCCTAGTGCTCCCCAACAACTACTGGCATAGGTGTGACATGATCTTTGTTTTGCCCATCGATCTATTAGTCGGTGCTATTGTATATTGTAATTTTAATTTTTTGATCCTTAAGGAAAGTCAAAGGCAAGGTAGCAACTACAATGTCGTCTAAACAGTTACATTGACATATATTATATACAACATGCCCTATTTTTCCACCTTTTTGGAGGGGAATGTTTTCGTCTTTTAATGGGATCTACCTTTGAGGTATCATATACTATTTAATAATTTTTTTATATAGGAAAAGGGTGACAAACGAGCACACAGTCCACCTCATGGTAAGTGGTTGCTGTAGCCTATAGACATCTATCTACATTTATCCTCGATTACAAATCAAAATGCAGACACGTTGTCACCCGTGAGGGCTAAGATGGTAAGATGGAATGCATCGTTTCCAGTACAAAGGATCTCCGGTTCTCTCTCTACACTCACCATACGAAACACAGCAGCGTTAAGCTGCTATTTTACGCTGGTATTCTGTGAGAGCGTGGTCCTACCCCGGTCGTAATATACATTAATTTTTTTTCGTTAAAAAAGTATAACTTTTGTATATTCACATTTACTTATTAATTAATATTAAAAGTGCGCTGTTAAACATATGCCTTCCCTATAGATTGCCTCAGAGGGGGTTGTATCCAAAAAGCCGTAAAGTAAGTCTCTGACACCTAACGTTGTAACGTACGTTTTTATTAACCACTTTACCTGCTATCAACATATTAATGTAAATATTTTAAGGCTTTACAGAATTTTATTTTTATTTTTTATACATATAAATTAGACTTTGCTTCTCTTAGTTAATTTCGTTAACAATTTTTTGTTAATAATAATTCAAATTACGGAATGTCTGTGCTTCGTGTTGCTTTTCTGTTTTAAATATTTCTGGCAAAAATTTTGTATTTACGATTAGGATATTCCATAAGTACTATGTACATATTGTTATTTATTAATGCATGATGATATTCTAACGTGTCATTTCACAATTTACTTACATACAAAAAAATATTTAACGTTTGCTTGCAACTATTCCTGGAAGTGTTTGCCGTTGTAAAGTTTTACAACTTAACATTGGTAAAATGACGGCCGATAAGTTACTACGCGGCGCATCTACAACAGATAAGGTGTTCAAACGTTACAATATGTTGTCCGCTTGTCATATAACACCCGCCGGCATTTATTGCACTTAAAAATTTTAGCTTAAGCGTGACTGTTATAAGCTGGCCACGAGCTTTTATGCACCAATTTATAGCAATTTCACTCAACAAATGTTGCCTAGGCTAGGGAAGTAAAATAAAAATAAATTTATACGCTGTAAATTCTATATATTGACGGCAAAGTATAGCGTGACAATCATTCTTAAGCTTTAATAAAAACTTTTTATACATTTATATAATTACTGTTTACAGTTTGAACGTAATCGTAAAACTGTTTAAAGCTTAAATTACAAGTAATAAACTTGAATCGGTAAACTAATGAGATACAAATTGTTATTTATATGGTATGGATAATTAATGCACTTTTACTAGTTGTTAGGAAACCATCTATTTTGGCTCTGAACAATTTAACGCAACATTTCCCGTTTATTTTATTTTATTTAATATCACTGCTTAAAGAGAGTATAATACCTAAGTAATGTCAGATGACATCATTTCCTTCCTGACAGCTCCGCGTGGCAACTTTCGAATAATTTAAGAAGTGGATTCGGGAGATAAGCAAGCACAACACACTCCATATAATCTATACAAATAAATAAAATTGAAGTGTCTGTTTGTAATGTTAAAATAACAGCTTTTTACTAAACGCATATGAAAGTATATACGGTACTAATAACAAAAAAACAATTTTTAAAATTTTTGTCTGTCTGTCTGTCTAATTTCATTACATTCGTCATTGGGGATAGACGTAGCAGCTATACTCAGGAACACAGCATCCATGTATTTCAAAATGATATAAGGTACGCAAATAAAGTAATGTAATCTAGTAATGTAATCGGTTTATCAGCAATGTGATAGCACTTTTTAAATATTCAACATTTTAATGCGTAAATAATTCCCTTTCTGCAATTAAGTATCTCTAAGTTAAGAACGCACATACCTCTTTGTTGAAAGTTTCTATTAAAGTAATCGATTGTTTCCGTTGTGTAATGTTTTTTCTGTCACTAGTTTGTGATTCACTAAACTTACATAGTTTACATTTATTATTATTAAATAGTTGCTGTAGGAGTTCTATTCATACAAACACTTATTACCGTTACAGCCTATCAAGTCCACTGCTCCACATAGGTCTCCCCCATAGATTGCCCCATAAGAGGGGTATTTGCCATAGTTACCACGTTTGGCATACGGGTTGGAATCCGCAGTTTTTTATCATTAGTAGAAGGACGCTGCTGCCCATCTCCCGATTTGTTTCCCTCTGTCGCCTCTTACGACACCCACCGGACGATACTACATAGCATCCGGCACTACACGGCAATAAATATATGCCTATAGAATTTTGAGGAAAATTAATTCAAGATAGAGAGTATAGGCAGACGAAGCGGCCAGGGAGAAATAAATTGTTAAAGTAAGAATGAAGTTGATCGTAGAAATAAGATTGCCAGAAAACACATTCGTAGCAAAGAAAGAGCTAAAAAGTCGCCACAGTATATAAAATGACGCTCTGTAATCATAAAAGTTTAGTCAGTTTTATGAAAAAGCTATATCTTTTTGAAGCTACCGAAAAAAAAAATTCAAAGATGATTGATTTATGTTTTTACAACAAGCAATAAAAATATATAAGCTACCTGTAAAATGCTTTGGTTATCGACTATATATACCGATTACACCCGAATTTAACGATACAGTTATATTATAACGGATAGAGAAAGATTGGAAATAGGGTCGCGCATACACAAAAAAATCCAAACTAAAAAGCACTTTCTTAAAGACGAGGCAGAGAACCAAGGCTGTTGTGTTGAATGTCGGTCGGTTTAAAGTTGTTAATATTTCACTCTTCAAAAGAGTGCTTTAAAAACTTATTTTTGTTATTATTGCACTCGAAGGAGTTATACGTCAGAGGTCAAAATAGTAACTGATAAGAAACAAAGATATTGTTGCAAACAAATAGCATTAATTTTCTTCTTAACAATATCTTTGACTAATTAATGTCACGCGTGTGTTATTGCCCTATAATAATGAATTGTAATGAGATAATACTCGCAATATTTTTAAAAATGACTAGCTCGATTAAATGAGCAAATGCATATGTCATGATCATGATATAATTTGCAATATATTATTTTTAGGATTGAACGTAGTCCGCTACACGGTTGAGATGGTGAGTAATCCTCCATTTAACACGAATTATGCGACGTAGGCTGTGCTAATTTACGATTCAATTATCCCACGCATCGCTTGTACACATTGTGATTGTATCGCATTAGATACATAATTGGATAAAGTTATTGATTTTACGATCCTTATGAAACCGACGAACTTTGAGCGCGGCCGTATATTGAAACTCGATATCGGTGCCATCGGTATCTTATCTAGGGAGAGTCCAGCGGTAGTGTTGAATGCATTTACGATAAAACCAATACCACTAATCGGAAGTAGGAAACTACATAAGTATTTATTTTAATAAGTGAAGATGTTGGCGTTATAATAAAATTGTAATGTAAAAAATGTAAACCTAACAAACAACGTTATAATGTCCTTTTGGCTGATTTTGGAGTTGTCATAGTTGGTCTTATCTTTTTCTTATTATCAGTAATGTACAGTTGCTCACTTGTTTTAGTTTCCCTTTGTCTCACGATACCCACGGTATGATATGGAATAGAGGGTTCTCTTACGCAGTCGCTCTTCGGATTCCTTGCTATAATATTATTGGTACAATTTCATTTAAGGAAAAATATTTTTCTACTGAAGGATATTGAATAAAATAGTATAAAATTTTCTTTACAGTTAGAGCAAAAGTATTAAAAGAACCTGCCATACTTTTTGTACTAAAGAAAGCTTAACACATTTTACCTAAAATTGTGAGTCGATAACCTCACGCCG
The DNA here is from genome assembly GCA_029286625.1 of Parnassius orleans. Lineage (NCBI taxonomy): Eukaryota > Metazoa > Arthropoda > Insecta > Lepidoptera > Papilionidae > Parnassius > Parnassius orleans. The sequence continues at coordinate 2,859,721 of JAGSMP010000051.1, forward strand.
TCATTCCCGTGACTGATGTATTGAGAAGTCAAGGTTACAAAGATATGAGCGTGTGGGTGTGGACCATTGTAAGTGTTGTCGCTCGAGCTCCGGTCCTTTGAATATCCTTTAATTAACCCCGTCACAACGCCGGCGTCGCCTCGTCGTGACAAAATCGTGTTTTATCGTCGTTTTGTTCTCCAATAAAATATTTTTGGGGTTCCTTAAAGCCATGGAGCTTGTATCTGGCCAGTAACGCTATTTCTTGTAACAGTCGCCTAAAAAATTTCGTTGGAACTTACAGGTATATCGAAATTTCTTTCTAACAATAAATGAGATGATTCAGTCTTTATATATGACATTGCTCATATTTTATATTTTTAATATAATAATCGTTTGTGGGTCTGTTAGTGATCATGTAACTTTTGAACAACTTGACCGATTGAGATCATTTCCACACAATATATTTGTTGTAGATACGATGGTTCATAGCTATACTAGGATTCGATAGGTGGCGATGTAGTCAAGTAATTAACAAATTCTATATTTATGGACCAAAATTACTCATATTCACATTTGGTTTATTGCCAAAAAAGAAAATCTGGACTTTATAGGTGGCGCTGTGGTTTGAGGTCGAGTTATTAATACATTTTATATTCACACAAAAAAGTCAATTCTGAGCAAAACTCATCACGCCACATACCGGCAAGGGCAGAACGTCTGCCAGTTACGGTAAAATATGTAGACTAAAACTTATCCTACTTTTAAAACTTACTTTTATTTTGGTAAACAAAAACAAAATCGTATATAAATTGAATCTCATAAAATAAATATGAAATACTCGAGTGATACGAATGAATCATGCAAATATATTGTGATGAGTATTCTCGTTACTCCGCGAACACGTGTATGAATGAGATGTCTAATATGTAATGTATATAATGTATATATAATTACGTATGTCACGCTCAATGGTTAGACGCTGCGCTACACATAACGCAATCAGTGTCATTGCGTTGAATTGGCTTGGCCGTATTATTCTACTATGTTGACAGGTGGCATTTATAACGTTATTATAACAGTTTTGGACAGGTTTTATTAACATTTCTTGTAGACTGACAGGCAAGGAAATGAGGGAAAGTTAGGAATGTGGTTAAAGGGCAACTTTAGACAACGAATATTTTAAAAAATATGCTGTTATTTACGGTTAAAGAAAGCGACAGAGATAGGAGTGGATATTTTACAAAAACAATCGGGCAATAATTTTTAATTATTTTTAAATATCGCTTAAAATTAAGTAAGTAGAAAATGCTGCTCTTTGACGGTTATTTCGTGTAGTGGCGGTGCAAGCATATCCACACTACTCCATATCATCACATGGGTGTCGTAAGAAGTGACAGAGGGAAACAAATCAGGAGATGGGCAGTAGCGTCGTCTTAATAACGACTAAAAATATTAAAAAAACTGCGGTTGTCAACCCACATGCAAAACGTGGCAACTATGGCAAATATCCCCCCTATGAAGCAATTTATGGGGGAGGCCTATGTTCAACAGTGGACTTTAATAGGCTATAATGGTAACGGACGGTTATTTAAATAAAATGTGCTGGCAGTGAAAACTTGTATTAAATATGATTATTTTATTTGAATTGAAATTTCAATGGACTTCTTTTCTGCCGGGGAGTCCGTCTGGGTAAGTACCATCCTCTTACCTATTTCTGCCGCCAAATGGCAGTTCTTGCACTGCTGTGTTTAGATCTGAAAAGTGTAGAGAGCCAGTATAATGTGACGTGAGGCATTCCATCTTAGTCCTCAGATGTAGACAACGTACCTGTAGCTTTGGTTGCAAGTTTCCATGGACTACAGAAGCCACTACTATTAGGTGGACTGCGGGTTTGTTTTACTTCAGCTTTATAAAAAACTTTTTTTGATTCCGCGAAGTAAAACATAAACTTAAGGAGTTGTCGTCGTCGGAAATTGCACAAGCTGATTTCGATCAGACAGTAAATAAGGCGACTTAGTTTGGATTTAGATTAGCGAAGTTTCTCAACGAGAGTGGTTCACAAAGATGTAATCTTAAACCGTAGAATTTTTTTAAATATTTTACGTATTTAAGGTTTATCTAATTATATGGTATTGTATTTGAAGAAATAGTTGAGGAAATTACTGAGAATCACGGATACGCCGCGGGCCCTATCCGCTGATTTCTAGTTCGATCTATCTTTATCACTGAATTGAGTGGTTTTACCGAGCGAACCGTGAGTTACAACACAATCAGTCGGTTATAAATTGGAAGAACGACGTCGATGGGGTCGGGTGATTTTTGTCCGCGTCGTTTCGCTGTCAAAGTCGCGAGCGGAACGCCTACGGCCGCCACGTGATGGAATGCTCTAGGAATTGTTGCGTGTAAACAGTTCTTACTGGCAGCTTCATGATTTAGTGCTGGATGTCGCCTTTTGAACAGTTTCACCGTTTTATAACTTACTTCTTTGCCACCAACTTATAATCAAATCTGTATTCCGTTTTAAAGAACTTGTTCAATTTTATTTATATTTACTAATGATTTTCTGTTACACATTCACTAATCTGCAATCAATTACTTGTATTTTTGAATTATTATATATCACAGTAAAATATAAATATAATTTTAATCGGGATATAATTTATTTGCATATAACATTTTTAGTTATTTTATTATATTAAAAAAATATAATAAAATAACTAAAACTTAAATTATCATACAGTCCAGCTCCCCATGGTACCGTGTCAAAAACCCTGGCTGCGTTTCCTCGCTGAATGACTATACTTAGCCTTTGAGCGAGAAAAGAACCAGCCCTCTTATCGTCAGCAGCGATGACCAGTCGCAGATACAGTTCCTTTAGGAACTTCACCGCACGTGGTCCCCATGGACCGATAGTCTCTACAGCAAATGGCACAAAATATGTAGTCATCCTGTAGCCACTTACTTATTTCAGCTGCCTCCGATGCAGCCCCGATTCTAAACCCCTGAGATGAGAGGTTGCCAGTGTCTACGCAAGGAGCATCCCACTCTACGACTTTACATCTATACCAAGGGACCAAAGTCATACCGCCGGGTCTTTTGAAAAATTTAAATCGAGGGAGCATTTATAGAGACAAGAGGTCTTCGGATGACATCGTTCAAAGAACCGTTACGGGAAACCCTACCAGCACTTTTCTTACATGACTGATGAGGTTGACAAATCGCCCGCTCTTAGTCGGATTCCTACGGCTATGCGCAAGCTTTCACCATCAAGTAATGTGCCGAGATTACTTGATGGTAAAGCGTGTAACCAGTGACTAAATTACTTAGTCGAAATAGCTAGAAAGCGGGCCTGATCTTGGTCGGAATGTCCACTGTTTTTGTAGGTAAACTTCCAGTGAAACATTTTCGCTGGAACAGAGCGTTTGCCATGTCTGCCTCCGCAGCAAAGTACAGATCTACTTTATTATTTAAAATGATGTTACATAAGTCATTGACACTATGCACGGAAACAAGGAAAGCAGGAAATGCAACGCTAGCAAGATTTCTGAAACCGATAACACCAAATTTTATAGGTAAAGTAGCTTGAGTCCAGGCTGTTGTATTAAAAGTACATTTTTTAAATTTTTCTATTACTGTTTTTTTTTATATAGAATAGGGTGACAAACGAGCACACAGTACACTTGATGGTAAGTGGTAGCTGTGACCCATAGACATCTACGTCTATCTTCAGTAAAGAATCAAAATGCAGATGCGTTGTCACCCGTGAGGACTAAGATGGAATGCCTCTTTTCCAGTAAAAAGGGTCTCCGGTTCTCTACACTCACCATACGAAACACAGCAGTGTTAAGCTGCTATTTTACGCTGGTATTCTGTGAGAGCGTGGTCCTTCCCCGGTCGAGCCGACCCATTCGTGCTATAACTATACTAGTAATATAGCTGCAGCATGGCTCTACCACATATAAAAGTTTAAGATTACTATCAATTTCTTTATAAATATCTGAACATTTCCAGACTGGACTCGAGCGGAGTGAGTACCTAATCTAGGTACAAGAAGACAATATTTTAAAATAGTAATAGCAATGTGGGGGCCTTAAGATATATAATTTATTAACGTGGTTGATAAATTGGTTTAAAAATTGATATTTTTTTTGTTAAAACAGTTTCAATACTATCGAAAAAAGTTTTAATTTTTTTTAGTAAGATCACTGAAGATGTCATCTGCTCTATCTCCCAGTGTACCGTCGCCCAAGTACCAGACATTCAGACTGGGTTTCAAATTTGAAATAGTGGGTTGAATCCTCAAACTGAAAAGAGCTGGACTTAGTAGGTCACCCTGCACCGACAGCAGAATCAATAATATGGTTTTCGTAAAAGAAGTTAGTATTTTGACTGTAACGTTGCCAATGGTAATGATAAATTTCGGGGGTATTGTTAGCCACTTGTTACAGCAGGGTTACCCTATCGATAGAGTTAAAAGCGTCCATTAGGTCAACCTTCACAAAAACATCTGCATGAGAGGTTGGTAAAAATGTACGTACTGAATGTACCGCCGGCTCACAGCCACCTTTAGTGTCAAAGTCTGGTTGAGTAGGCTGAAATTGTGTCTTAAGGTTATTTTAATTGAATCTTTTTATAGTTTTTTTCTTTAAACGTTGCCCACACTGGGAGTCCTGTATCGTCGAGACGTTACACATACATGAATTGCATATTGACAAACAACCAGACCCGGAACAATTATTTCTATGACATACAAATACTTGTTTCGTGCAAGACTTGCAGCGACGCAGCCAAATGCTTAGCCACTGCGTTTCCATGCCATTTAACCATCAAACATTTTTTTTCACTGCATACATTTTTGATATTATATCCAATGTCTTGAAACTTCCTTCGGCAAACATAGATGTGTTATTCTGTGATATATTGTAATATTTTCTTTCTTTTTCCAGGTAAACGCCTTGGAACACTTGGAATTGCGGTGGATTAATACAATACGCCAGGTTAAAATATTAAATTTTATTTGTGTAAGTTCTTGATAGTGTGAAGGTATTCTTATCTCCGACCTTGGACTTTGGTTTATTAATGCGTTTTTACTTTGAATTTGTTGATACATTTTTAGGAGACTCAACCGAAAGAACTTAGTAAGCAATGTGATTATACAAAGCTTAAGATAATGGATCATTCTCTTGCGTTCGTAATAATAAAAAGGCCATAGTGCGAGTTCACGCAGTCCAGCATTTTTATATGACGTGTTAAAATTCTTATCCACACGAAACGTAAGACTTGCGTTCTGTATTGACTTTTTTTTTGAAGTACCTAATATCGTCTTGTCTATTTCGTCGTCGTTAGAAAACCATAGAAAAAGTCAGAACGGCCCCATTTCAAATACTTATACCAGATGCAAAACCTAGATCGACGCTGGGTAGCAACATCAAGAGTGAAAGACACCTGTTACTGCGATTGCCAATCCGCCTGCCAAGCACGGCGAATTCTTCCTATATTAGATCTCAAATCCTTATAGAATAAGAAATTGAAGAATGCCAAATCTTGCCCACAATAGAAAATGTCTGTGTCAGTGGAAATTTACGGACTAGTGAAGAAATTTTGAAAACTTTGAACATAATATCAATTAATAATTGAATAAAATGGAGGATATGATATAATAAAATAAAAATAATGTTATTTAAATTATATTGTTTAAAGCTATATACTAGATATACCTACTACTACTACTATGATGACCTACACACATAAAACCATTAAATCCATTGTTTTAAAATATTCACGTCATAACCAAAATTTTATTTTTGTTCTACATTGTACTTTTATATCCTTGAAACCATAATATATAATATTAATTAAGTGTAAACAAAGACTTCGCACGTTGAAACTTCGTAGGTAAGTCTAATTTTTAAATTACGCAATAAATAAACACAGTAATATTTTAGCTCTGTTAATATAATTTTGGGTTGTTTTGTCTGACATCTCGTGTGTGACCGACTTTGTATTTTGCCTCCAAGGCCTTTTGTTACGCCTCGATTTGGCCTAATTTGTTTTTAATATGTCTAACACATATTAATTTGATACATTGATTGATGACTTGCATTAGTACATCGTCATTCGTCAAATACTCGGACGGATGTGTGCCATGTATTTAATCAGTTTTAAAATAGACTTTTTGATGTACTGACTAATTTCGGTTATGCGTTAACACTCTGAAAAGGTCGAATGTTGTTTTTATCATTATAGCTATGATTATTGGTCTAGAAATTGATGTTTATGTAATTGTTGTTATTGGATAGAAGTAATACACTAAGAATAGGTTGTATTATGTTTTTATTACTTACTAGCTTCTTCCGCCTGCTCCTTCTTCGCCCGTGTGGAATCATCATCAGAAACGCCTTCATATTTATTATTTTAATTCTCGTTGGTAAAATATTCAAAGGGTGTATTAACAAAAATGTATAATATGTCATCTTTTCATTAATACGCTTAAGACTGCCTAGTTTGGAGCAATCTCTCTATGTCGCAAATATTTATCGTCAACAATATTATAACTTATTTCAACCAGTAGTTTGGGAATTGAATGTTTAAACCATTCATTTCTTTTAGTTCAAGGATAATTTGTTTCCACGAAAGAGTGTACACTTAACTATTAAGTCGTTCATTTAACGTGGAAATAAATCCTTAAGTGTGTTGACGTAGTGATTATATTGCCCGATCAACACTGATTTATTGGTAACAATAAACAGTGAATGGAATCAAATGACTTGGGCGTCGTCGACGACATTTGTAAACGGTCCTATGAAGGAGTGTTAAGTGACGAAATTGATACTATTTTTATTGAAAAATCATTCTTCTTATTGAAAATTTATAAAAAATAATATTTTTAATTAAGTTATAAAGAGCTTTGCGTCATAAAATATTGTCCATATACCAAATTTTTCGAATCAGTTACTTTCTGAAAATTTTACTTTAAGTGCGAGTTATTTTTAAGTCCAGGTATTATAAGGCATTGTATATATTTCTACGAATATAAATTTATGAAAAAACTATTACATAAAATGTTATAAAGAATACTATCGCAGAATACCTAAGAGAAATAGTATCAAACGATGCTGCGTTCCGTATGATGAGTGACGAGGACCGAAGATCTTCATGTAACGAAGCATTCCTTCTTAGTGACCTTTAGTGACAACGCTTTTACATTATGATTCTTAATCGAAGGTAAGTGTAGGTGACTATGGGACACAGCATCCACTTATCATCAATAGGCTTCTTTTTCAACGTTAATTCTATAAAAATATTTTGATTAAGCTGCTTTCTCTAATTTCTACCCCCCCAACTCTAATATCGTCGTGCGGTGACAGAGTACAAGAATCCATGACTTCATTTCATTTCAGAATTTCATGTAGCCGGTGTCGTTAGAGTTGAAAAATCCTTTCAAGATGTAAAAAGTTCCCAAAATCAGTTGGTATCATATAATCTTAATTAATTAAATCTTGGTATAATATAATCTATGCACATTTTTGCCTTAGCCGTAGTTTCTGTTAGAATCATCGCAACGAAGTAGTTTCCGTAGAAAATGTATGAGTTGGACAGCATAATATGTTCCACACTTTGCCAGAAAATAAAGAAAAAATTAAAAGATTGAAATCAAGATCCAAAAAAAATATTTATGTATAGTAATTACTTCATTTATTTGTAGGAATATACGTGAGAATACATGATTGATTCATCAAGTTCGCCGTTGGACGTTATAAACGTGTCAGATAAGCTCAAACATTTTGCAATAACTACGTATCACTACACCATCCTTCGTCTACTTCTTTGTTGCCACAGACTTCATTTGTATTATTGAAGCAGCCTTTTATGCCGATTCATATTTAAACATTGACTTTGACACGTGGCCTGGTTTCTTATCTTGTTTTGCGATCCTTGTCTTGACGTATTTCAAAACTGCTTTTACAATTTGACGATTTTCCAGATCAGTTTTGAATGTAGCTGTAGCTCCTGTTTCATAAGAACTCGATTCCATTTTTAACATTTAATAAACGTTATTACTCATAATAGTAATTTCTTTCATATTGTAAGCGTTTCTCATACGTGAATTGCATATGGGTTAATCCAAATTGCATATAATACTATTGGTTATGCGACAAGAATTGAAACCCACGACCTGCAGCGCCGCAGTCAACCGCTTAGCCAGTGCGCTACCGAGCCATTGCTCGAAATTTCAAATTACTATTTAAATTTGGAAGTTAAACTTTTTTTTTAAATTTATAGACCTTTTTCATCATTTATCATTCAGTACAGCTTATCAAAGTCCACTACTGAACACATAGTTGCTTGGCAGGCGGTTTAGTTTCCACAGTTTTTTTATTATTATGAGTCAGTATAGGATCAGGAATATACTGCTGTCCATCTCCTGTTTAACTTTCCCTCTGCCGCTTCTTACGACACCCGTGGAATGAAATGGGGTAGTTGATTCTTACATACGCCGCCACTGCACAGCAATAACTTTACAATTTTTATTGACTTATATTACCATTATTTAACCTTACTTTTGAACGTTATTAAGGAATAATTAAGGTTTTATGGCATACCCTAACCAGGCGGAGGCTTATATTAAGTGTTTACGTAAGTAGGTTAGCTTTAATATATTTTCTTCTTCAAATATTAAAACACCGGTAATAATATCTTAGCTAAATATCGGAAACGTCGGGAATTAAAAATAACAAAATTAAATGCGATAAAATCCGTAAAAACAGTTTTATTCAATGTGTAGTGTTCGCGTAAATATAAGAAATCTTTAGCTAAATCTCATTTTACTTAAGTAGCTATTGTGTTATTTACAATACAAATCCCAAATAGACTTAAGTACCTACAATATAATTTTAAAACTTTGAATGCTTGACAACTTAGTAAATAAATAGTCGTTGAACACAACAGGCAGATTGCGCCACAGATATAAATGCATATATTACTGTGTATAAAAGTTATAGATGACACTTTGTTCATTTGTAAGTCGATGATGGATTGCTCATTTTTACGTCGCATAAAGAATTAATGTAGGGGTTTGATCGATCATATTTTTGATGCATAAACTGGGGGAACTAAAGTGACTGAATAATTTATGTACAATAAAATTCTTAAAACTAGGAATCGTTTTAAGAATTTTTGGACTTATTTGTGGAGTTCAAAGCTTAAAAGCTTTATGACCTAACATTGCATTGTTGCTTCAAGGTAAAAAGTAAAGGGGAAAACGAAACGTTACGTGAACAGACCCAGAAATTTAAAGAATGAATTTGAATATGGACGGAAAAAAATATAAGATCACAGTCAACGCTGAGAAAAGTCCGTGTTATTGCCATGTTAAAAATATTAGTTACCAATATCATTTTTATGTAATTTTTATTATATATTTGTAACTTTATGTACAAATTAGTTGGTTAGTGTTAGCCGCAACATTAGTCACGCCTAATAGTTATTGCATTATACTAGACAATTATGCGAATAACACACGGAATTATTAAAAATAAATGTTTACTCGATATGTTTTAAATATACCAGAATATCAAAAGCAATTAATTATGAATTGAAATTTTGTAGCGATTAAAGTAGGCGTTAAAGGTTTTTTTTCCCGAGGCATATTACTGTTGTAACCTTTTCCATTTTGTTTCGTAATAATTGTCAGAAAACTGATGTAGAATGTCGAAACATTATCAATGTTCCCTACGTAGTAATTGCTACATATTTACAAAACCGAAAATCGAATATTTTTTTTAACCTCCTTACATTTCTGTAAACTACAAAAATGCTTTCATTAATAATGAAGAAAGTTACGCAACTATTTAATAGTTAATTATTATTTGTTATGTAAGTCAATTGTTAGAATATTTATTACAACGTTAGCCATTAGTTGTTTTAGTATGATTTTTCATTCATTAAGGAGACCTAGTGTAATCTATTGTTAGAAGACAAAAGAAGAATAGAAAATTCAAAGTTACGTAAATATTAGTACGATACATCACATATCATTACGTTTTCTTTTGTTGGTAAAAAACTAAACTGCGAGAACCTTCCAACAAATATCATTATTTTTCCATTGAAATACTTTAGTAACGAGTTACAATTACCTACGTGTGATCTCTTTTGTGGCTGTTCGTGAATTAGTGTAGCCATAAATTTATCAATTCTACAGAAACCTATTTGAAAAATATAAACGCGTACCGCGATCTGTTTATAAAGATACTGAATTATTCTGAAACTAAATTTACTTATTCTGATCATTTCTGAATCGTTAGTGTGTATCAATTAAATTTACCTTTTAGACCTTATCAGTGAAAGCCAACGACTGAAGATTTGTTACTGGCGGATGAATTACCGGTCACCTTCGAAAAAACGACCTTATTCATTTTTGGTTTGTGCAAGCGCACGTTCAACATCGACGTTGATTCACTTTTTATTTTGAACTCTTGATTTTATTTTCTCTACTGTGAGATGGATTGCAGGACAGAGAACAACACTAATTCGTTGGGGTACTAAAGGCTATTACTGGTATTAAAGTTGGAAAAATTTACTTTGCCAATATCCGCTCAATAAAATAAAATAATGTGTCTTACCTAGTTTGAAGAGCACCTCCCGCCCTCCCTCAATTGCGTGCACTATCCCCGTCACCACTAATCCCAGCACCACTACTCCCACCACCACTACACTAGGAAATAATTCTTTCCCCCATTTTATTTTATTGAGCGGATATTGGCAAAGTAAATTTTTCCAACTTTAATATAATAGATTTCCGCAAAGTAACGCCTGATTCTATTAATTATGCGATTACTGGTACCCTTCGTTTATAATAACTTTGTACCGCAGTCGTCATTCTTTCTCCCGATAAGGCACCATAACTTATATTATACGTGGTAGAGCCATGCTGCAGCCATATTAGTAGTATAGTTGTAGCACGAATGGGTCGGCTCGACCGGGAAGGACCACGCTCTCACATAATACCAGCGTAAAATAGCAGCTTAACACTGCTGTGTTTCGTATGGTGAGTGTAGAGAACCGGAGACCCTTTTTACTGGAAAAGAGGCATTTCATCTTAGTCCTCCCGGGTGATAACGCATCTGTTTCTCTTACTGGTACTAGACTGCTACTCTAAAATTTTTCTTCCGCATCGGTTGTCCGTTTTTTTAATTCAACTTGTGTTTTGTATGACCATGTGGTCACAGAGACCGTAAAAATATTATATACGGGTCCGTCCCATTTTAAAATTTACAAGATTTGGTAACATTACCGCCCGTCAATAATCTGTGGCCATAATTAATGTTTGTCTAACAAAAACGCGAACGTATTGTACGCCATCGTTCTCTTTGTGTATTACGTTACCTAGCTATTCCCGTCGAACGCTATGAAGGTCAGTCTGAGAATAACTTCGATAATTTGCTTCTTTGAAGTTTATATTTGAAGACTTTGGGACTTACCGGTCGGTAAGCCTGTCTGCTGAGGGGATTCGAGTACGAATACCAGTCACTAACTCTTTGGTACAGGATGAGGAAGATTACCAATTCGAAGCTATATCATTCATCAAATCTTATTCCAATATCTACCCTAAGTGGTCCATGATTATGATCATCTTGATTTAAAGGTCCACGGCTGAACATTGACCCTTTTGAGATGAGGCACAGTTGGCACGTCTAACCGTTGAGGGTTGACTGGCCCAATACTAGACGTCGCGCATCTTAAATTCTGGTCTCCGTCATTAGGCGAGATATTTTTAGTTCTGGCAATTGTTAAGATGTATATTCCGCCATCTGACAGATACCACAAGATTTTTCTAAAATTACCTCGGTCAACATCCAGGCTAATTACGGCAATGGTGATAAGCGACAACTTTCAAATATCTACTGTCGAAAATTTCAAATGCGCAGGATATCTCAAAGTTGAAACTGGGACTTAAAATAGAGATTTAAAATGTTATTGTTAAAAAAACTGTAGTCTAAAATGTTATTGTTTACTTTCTTAACCTAACCATTCCTGAATGATGTAAAGCTTCATCTTATCAAATATAAGGCTCCCAATTACTGACCACTGCCAAATGCAATGTTCAAATGCTCGTCAAAGTACCCATAGAATGAAAATATAGGATGCTGGCTCAGATTATAGATCAAAAATATTCTAAGGGTGCCGGATTATCTTACGCCGTCACTTTACGAAAATTATACGATGGTATAAAAATGAGAAATGAGTGCGTGTAACCTTTACGTGCGGTTTGTTAAAACTTATGACTATAAATATTTATTAATATTTATATCTATCCTCGTTATGCATTTTAATTTGTTTTGTTTTTATTTATTTTTTACAAATAAGTTTCATTATTTATTAATCAAATAGTAATTATTATTAGTATTAAATGAATAGAAATAAATTTATATGATAATGTGTAATGTCTGAAGATTGTATATAATATTGTGAATACATAACACATCACATATTATAACCCATAAATTATTATAATGTAGTCGCTGTCTTTATAAATACTGAAAATACCTAAACGGTACTTCCGTCCGAAAAAGAACTGAGTTATCTTCAAATCGCGCCTAAAGAAGTTTTACTTCAAAATATGTCCGAGCGTGTAGTTGCCAGCTACGCCCAGCTACTAGCTGAGTATGTGGTACACTGCGGCGATAGAATGTTTTGGGCTTTGTGCTCAAGTTTGCCCAACGCGCTGCTACGCTGTGCATTCTACAAACACTCTACACTCAGTTCTGTGAAGAAACGGCCAGCTCTATTCAAGCATGCAGCGGGACGAGGTGCTCGGCGTACTTCACAAACACGCACTGTATTGCTGTACAGACTGTATGTACGGCACTGAACGACCGACACTCGACGGACAATTACGGTCCCCCGAGAGTCGGCCGTTCGCATGGCCTCACGCATTTATTAAAACATCCCCTTTTGTTAATATCAATATCCTCACGCGTCGCCGCACGCCGCGTGGGTCTCTGCATTTTTTTATATAACTTAAGTGACAAATGAACTCGTCGTCCACCTGATGGTAAGTGGCCACTGCAGCCCATGGACACCTGCAGCCAATTTCAAACAAAGGTTATAGATGCGTTGTCATCTCTGAGGTCTAAGATGGAATGCCACACAGCATTGCAAGCAATGTAGGTACAGTGCTTACCTAGATGGAATTCAAGGCAGAGAAGGAGTCCTATCAACCACTAGCTTGTTTCTACCTCGGCATGTCTCTAATTACTCAACAAAATAAAAACATAACGAATATGTAGCTACTGTTTACGAGGGCGACACTGAAAGTTTTTTAGAAATGGCCACTTGTAAACGATATAATAAAAAAATAAGTTCAAATTTTAAAAATGGAACTCTTTGCCAATATTATTGTGTATGTATTTTATTAATTTGGCATTTGTTTACGATTTCGCGGCAAATTGAAAATTATCTGTGTCACGTCAGCATGAATTTAACGCGAGAAAATTATCGTACAATGATTTTTATGACTTTTGATGTCATTTAAGTCAATAAGAAAGTTATGATGGACTTCGATTGGCCTTTCACGATGAAGCCCCATCTCGTGCCACTGTTTACAACTGGTTTAATGAGTTTAAACGTGGCCGCACTAATCTCACCGATGATCTGCGTGAGGGACGGCCTTCTACGGCGACGACTGAAGATAACATCAGTGTTGTGCGGCGTATGATAGAGACTGACAAAACAGTGACTTATCAGCAGATTTGGACAAGCTTAGGCATCGGTATGAGTCAAGTGCACAATATCCTCCATGAACATTTAGTGGTCAGGAAGCTTTGTGCCCGGTGGATACCTCATAATTTGACAGAGGCCCAAAAACTCCGTCGTGTTGATTGATTGGTGTCGTGAAATGGTTCAAAGATTTAACAGAGGTGACTCAAATGCTGTGTTCGACATACTTACGGGTGACGAATGCTGGATTTATTGTTATGATCCTGTAACTAAGAGACAGTCTGCTGTCTGGGTGTTTCCTTCCGAGTTGCCAACTAAAGTGAAGAGAGGTCGAAGCGTGGGAAAAAAGATGGTGGCCTCGTTCTTCGGAAGGACAGGTCATTACGCAACAATTGTTTTAGAGGATCGAAAAACAGTTACTGCAGAGTGGTACACTAACAATTGTTTGCCACTTGTCTTGGAAAAAGTTCGGGAGAAACGACCTCGCAGTAGGATCCTCCTTCACCACGACAACGGCTCGTCGCACACCGCCAAGCAAACAATCGACTACTTGGCGACGTCAGACGTGGAATTACTGGGTCACCCGCCCTATAGCCCCGACTTCGCACCTTGCGATTTTTATTTATTTCCAAAAATAAAAGAAAAAATTCGAGGAAAACGTTTTATGGACGCCGAGGAAGCAGTGGCTGCGTTTCAAAATGCCGTCGAAGAGACCCCTAAGGACGAGTGGCCAAAGTGCTTTTCTTAGTGGTTCTATCGGATGCAGCGATGTATTGATGTAAATGGACACTATTTTGAAAATATATAATAAAAGTAATAACTTGCTAGTTTGTTCAGTTTTTGATTTTCTAAGAACTTTCACTGTCACCCTCGTATACTTGTACTGTGCAGTGCTCATTGTATTAATGTCAACATTTACGTTTACCAGTTCTGTGAGCTTAGCTGTGATCGCTAGTATCAAAAGCATTCCGCACTTGTACGCATCGTACAGGTGATATTGGCACTTAGCGTGTACACTGTCATAATTCAGTTTATTTGGTTAACGGTCATTAACCTCCCCTTCCGACGGGAGTCGAATTTTGTAACGCGTACAAATTATTAGGGGACCTAGCCTACTGGCTACAGTAGGGTTGACAATCATGCCGCTTAAATTTCTTTTTACGAGTTGTCAAAATGATTTTCCTGTATAAAATTGTATGAGTATATCAGTAAATGACGTCATGGTTATTTGAAAACGATGTTTTTCATGTTTGTAAAAAATAAAAATATAATTTACCCAAAAACGTAAGACCTAGTTAGATAGAAAAGAATAGAATAATTTTTATTCAATACTAGCGACCCGCCCCGGCGTTGCCAACGATCTATTAATGTGACGTCATTTAAGCTAAAGATATCATCGAAGAACGTTTATTTTATAATTTTTTCGATGTCACAAAAATTATATCCAACTTTTGTAGATAAAATATAACCTAGATTGCACCTGGCATTGCTCCCTGTCTGTTCGTGAAGTTTCATTACAATCGGTTCAGTCATACCGAAGATTATCACGGACAAACAGACAGGAAATATAAAATTGTTTATTCATGTTAAGTGCTCGTAGTAACCCCCTGAGCTCAATAAAAAGCTTCAATTTTATTTATATGCATAGATGAATTTAAAAAATAATAATTAAAAATCACTAGTTCAGAAAAAACCTCTCTACACTGGGTAGAACCAACAAGAAACCCACCGAACTTTGTTTAAACATTAATTTACAATAACGTTGTACAATTAAATAAATAAACATTTAGAAACAGCATGGTAACGATTGGCTTATTCCCAGGGGTTATAATCAAACATGTACTCTTTAACAGTAGGTATAATAACCCTTATTAAACAATAACACTTATGAAAAAGATAAGGACTTGGTATAAATTATATTATGATGAAGTAATTTATTAATAATGGCGTGAACTAGCCAATTATTGTCAATGCAATATTATAGCTAAATGTTATAAATTAAAAACTAACCCTTTCTTGAATGATGAAATCAACAAGAGAACCTTATGTTTTACATTTGCTATATTTTCTTGTATTTAAGTTCTGTTTAAAACAAAAAAAATGTGTTGGTCAGGAAACCTTGTCGATTGTAGATGTACAAAATTTGTTAACATATTTTTTTTATTTACGCACTAGTTCTTTTACATCACTCAAGAGATGACATTTTAGGCCCTCTACTAGACAGGCTTTTCCAAGAATGTATGTAAAATCTGGTGTGCATTATTCGGGACATTAGCATGAGCGTAGAGGTAACATCCTCGATTGGGTAATGCTTTTGGTTCTAACTAGACTCTCCATTTCTGAATTCAGCATTTTTGGGCTGATTTTCGGCCAAAGGTTCATAGAAGAAAGAGTAAAGAAGATATATTCTGCATTAAACTTCCTTACTTAGGTACTGCTAATAATAATTTTATGGCCAAATACTCAATTTCGAGATGTCGTTAAGTCTCGTGTTGTCAGTCTCTTTGACTTTAAGTGATAGAGACAGCAGGAGACTTAACGGCACTTTAAAATTGAGCAGCGTTTGAGTATTTGGGCATTAGTGTTTTGTTTTGGACGTATGGGTGACAAACATATGATTTAATGCTTTGGCCAATAGACATCGACATTTCTCCTAAATTACAAATCAAAATGCGGATGCGTTATCTCCTGTGAGAACTGAACCCCGCGTTTTTTACTTTATTTTAAAAAGTAAAGTTATTTCACACTGTCATTCTGTGCAAGCGTGATTCCCGGTCGAGCCGACCCATTCGTGCTGCATTCATACTCTTAAATTAATACACTGCAACTTAGCTCTACCACTTAAAAAGATGATGAATCTGAAATTGCGAATATAAGATTATTTACTTATTTCTTGCAGACGGTTCTTTTTTCATCTATAATATAATATATTTAAAGTAACATTTAATTCTTTTAACTGTTCTATTATGAGTATTGTGATTGAAAACATTTGTCTTCTTACTCGTTCACAATACAAAGACAAAAAATATAGTTTACGCCTCGTATTGAACCTGAATTTATTATTAGCGTCGTCGCAATAACTTTTTATCCGCTTGTATAATATCCGACTGCAATTTCTAGTTACAAAAATATACAATCGCCATTTTAGTCGAGCTTGCTGTACGGCGAATTAACTATTATAATGGTTTGAGCTTACGTATAATAGTTTTTGTATGAGGTCGTCGACATTTCTCAGTTGGCATGAACTGGTAGGGCAACACTTATGCCATGTTTTATGGTATTATTATCCGGTCTAAGTGTTCGTGCGATTACGCTCTCGTTTTCTGTTACATTCGTAAAAAGTTTTGACAGAATACGGTTCCTCTTACGTTAGCAGCTCCTTAAATATTTTACGACCATAAAATTTTGTCGAACACTTCCTACTAAAATTACTTTTTTATTATTACTACTTTTAAAAAAGACATCTCAATATTTTGTGAATTAAACCTGTATTTATCTCCAGGCATTTTTCTCAAAAAGGCTGACAGTCTGTCAAGGTTCGACCAATCGGAATTTACTACTTTCGCTTCTTCCACATTCATCAACCATCCGGCGCGCCATTTCTTTTTAATTTCTTTTACGTAATGGCCAAGATTGCAGCTGCATATTTTTGTAGATACAATTAAGTTAATTACAGGATATTACAGCGGCAATGTGGACGAAAAAACTTTTCTTTAGGCGTGTAAAAAGATTTTGCATTGAATTACGTCTTCTCATTCGAGAATATGTATTTTATTTAATTAAGACACAACTGTGTTAAAGTTGGGATAGTGATATTTTCTATAGCTGTATACTGTTCTGTAATTACGCTCTCTACACTTAAAGGAATAAAAACAATAATAACCAACTTGATGTTACTAATCCTCTCCGCGAGAAATAAGTGTAGGAAGTTCCGCAAAGATAATTATTATCATTATCTCTATGAACTTACGTAATAAATCAAAAAGTTACAATATTTATTGCTAAGAAACTAAATATAGTATTTAGGTTCGCCATTCCCATATTCTGCGGGACTGTCATGAAATAATTGTCGTTTTTTTGAAACACAAGTAGCAATGCCGTTCCCGTTAATTACTTCAGGTAAGATTTAAAATGCTTTTGTTGGGAATGATTCACGACAGTATTTGAATTTGTACCCACAATGCGGTCTGCACCTTACCGTTAGGCTACTGGCGCTGTGTAATCCCGCATTATAATAACTTCTAAAATGGTCCCTTAATAAATTATGTTTCGTCGGAAAAACATTGAAATTAAATTTTATGTACAAACTATGATTTTTTTAAATGAATTTATAACTGCATGATTTCTTTTTACCGAATAAAAAAAATCATATCCTGAAGTCTGAGGTGAAGACACCGTACACTGAAGGTACTAAGACACTTCAGAATGTGAAATTGTTTTAATCTCTTTAATTCTTTGAAGTCGGCTTTTACTTTTTATTCAAAGTTAACTGAATATCACAATCTCAATGTCATCTAAATATTTATATTTAACACTTCACTCTTAGGGGTGAAATTTTTTCTTCCAATTTATATGGGAATAGAGGTACCCCTGAAGTTTAACCCATTTAACAAAAAAAATCATCTAAAGTCGGTTCAAAATTGACGAAGATATTGCGTAACATATACAAAAAAGATCATAGTCTAATTGTAAACTTCCTCGTTATTTTGAAGTAATCTAAAAATATTATTTCATGATAGTCACTTAATGAAATCAAGCAAGTTAGTACTTGTTTCGCGTTTTTTTTATAGGTTAAGGGTGACAAGCGAGCACACAGTTCACCTGATGGTAAGTGGTTGCTGTGGCCCATAAATATCTACATCTATCCTCGTTTGCGAATCAAAATGCAGATGCGTTGTCGGCCGTGAGGACGAGAATGGAATGCCTCTTTTCCAGTAAAAAGGGTGTCCGGTTCTCTACACTCACCATATAAAACACAGCAGCGTTTAGCTGATATTTTACGCTGGTATTCTGTAAGAGCATGGTCCTTCCCCGGTAGAGCCGACTCATTCGTGCTACAACTATACAATTAATATAGCTGCAGCATGGCTCTACCACGTTTGTTTTACCTGTATAATAAAGGTGCCCGATGGTTCACATTTGGGTTTTGGTTCTGTTTCTACAATAGTATCAGAACCTATAAATACAAGAAGAACAAGAACTACCCTGCACTTTCTAATCTTATTACGTTAATTTTATATATTTCATTTTGTTCATCATCAGCCCGTGAAAGTTCACTGTTGCACATGGTTCTCTCCCATTGGGGGCCATTCAAGTATTACGTAAGCGCTAATGGGGGGCAGGGAGGGGATCTGGATAGTGATTACGTCAGCAATATTTATTTATTTACTTTTAACCCTTAGACAGGGGAACCAGACAAATTGGATCATGGTTACACATCTAGATGTTCTAGATGTGCAGGTTTCCTCACGATGTTTTCCCTCACTGCCGAGGTAGTGGTATAAATTCGCACTTAGATTTCGGAAATCCAGAGGTGCATGTCTGGGATTGATCTTTCAACTCCATGTATGTGAGGCGCGCGGTATTATCCACTGGGCTACCATCGCCATAATAGCGATCCATTAGTAGTTATTTTCTCTATAGACTATAAATTCCTTATTTCTAGACTTGTTAACTACTGCTCATGAACCAATAAGGAAACCAGAACAGATTAAACAAGTGTGTGTGTACTTATGTACGCACGTAGGAAGTTATACTTCTATAGTGTAAGAAAACAAAAAAAACTTGAGAGACAATTACCCACTGAAGTTGTCGCTTTTAGGTGTCAGTGTGCGCGCGCATCGTAACAACTTCATGGTGTCGGTTTTAGGTGTCGGTGTGCGCGCGCATCGTAAAAATACACTCTCATAATTTTTCCCAAATGCTTATTTTTGCTGACGAGGGGAAGGGGGTGGTTAAAAATTACAAAAATTCTGCTTATGTAATATTTGACGGCCCCTTGTAGGGAAGATTTGCCTTAAACATCACATTTATCGGGCGGATTGGCGATAGCAGCACCAAACGTCTCACATTTTGACGCTGCTCCCCGTTGTCTGGATATTTTACTGAGCTGAACTGAACTTGACGTGAAAGATATGACTTTACACCACCATCTATCGTAACCCATAAAATCCCTCTGGTACATCCTACAGTCGCATCCTACCATACCCACGGGATGAAATGACGTGATGGATTCTCTTACGTCGCTAACAAACGGCAAATATTATAGGTTTTTAATCTATTAAGCTCTGATTACAACTACTTTTCTTTGCATTGGTTAATTTCATTGTAATATAAAATTTTCCATTACATTTTACACTTATTTATTAATTATTAAAGTATATAAAAGTATTTGTATTGGGTATGAACGACATTATTGTTATAAGCCAATGTAGTACAATATAGTAACAGTTCCCTTCATAGGCTTTTCCAAATTATCAATCAAAAATCCGTAATTACCACGCCTAGCATAGGCGATAACAGTTCTAGAAGCCTTAGACGGAACGGAATCAAATTAATCTTGCGAGACATAAAACTTCTGGATAATCGCACAATCGTGGACAGCCATGCATTCAGATGATCTGTTTTTCATCGAGGGAGTCATCAATACGATGCACGCAAAAAACATTTTTAGGCCGACTTCACAATAGAAATATGTTCCGACTGTAATATTTTTTATGTAACGTACGAGACTCGTATGTTACATGATGTTTTCGCTAATTGTGAAACTATTTTTTTTTAAATATCTCTAGGATCCTCCTTTTTAAATTTAAAGAAAAATACTCCATTATTAGGTTGATAACTGACTCCTGCAGTCGGATTTTTGTTTTTAATTTATTATTTTTTTCTACTCTTTAAAAATTGTGCCAATATATCAATGTAATGTAGCCAATGCAATGTATCATATCATTGTTGGGCAAGTAAGAGATTAGATTCTAATTCATTGAAAATCTAAGGTTATGCCATATTATATATGGTAATGCACTGTAGATTTTGTCTTAATTCATACATACATACATACATAAACATTCACGCCTGTCACCCAGAGGGGTAAGCAGAGACGATGGACTGCCATTTGGTACGATCCTGACACACCGCTCTCGCTTCCTCCACATCCATATACCTACGCATACATGCTCGTCGGTTAAAGGTACTCTTAATTTGACCCATTTTCAATATATCGCCAATTTTCAAAAAAAATATAAACTTTCACCTAGGGCGTCTCTTCCCGACTCTGCCGTTCACCTCTGCAACATAAATTTGCTTTGTCACTCTTTCCTCCTTCATTCTTTCTACATGACCAAACTACCGAAGCATTCCTTTCTTAATCCTGGTCACAACATCATCTTGCAGTCCACACTCTTCTCTTATCACACAATTTCTCACCCTGTTATTCAGATTCAGCCTCAGTAGTCTTAATACTTTACCTTAAAAACTTTAGTTTAGTGTTTCAACAAAAGAGGTTATAATAACAAATATAGATAAAACAACGCTTAATACGGTTCAAGTTTAGTATCAAGTATATACATATATTATTATCTATTGGTTTCCTACAAGGCGCAAAGTATTTATTTGCACGTGGTCAATTACAAGTTTTATCTACATGCCGTCATCGACCATATTTAGATCACAGCCCTGGTGTTATGGTAAGTGACCATCATGATAGTAATGAACGCCATTATTGTCGAGAACGTTTGAACACGTTTATCAATTTTACGCCGTCTTTTTTGCTGTCAATAGTGGCTTAGGTATAATCATTCTTATTTTAAGCCAACTACTATCTTGCACATTGTATAAAGCCGTTTAAATGGAACTACAAAAACTAAAATCAGCGGATTGATGGAAATGTCCAAAAAAACTTTTATTTTCCTGTGCATGTAAGAAGTAGCAAGCAAAGACTAATGTGTACTCAGGATCACATTAAATCCGGGAATGACTTTCACGCCACTTCATATAATGAGAATTTGCAACATTTATTAATGTTTTAAATCTTGGACGTCATTACACTATATTTTCGAACAATTTTTGTTTCGACAGATTTTAATTTGTAGTACTTTGTCTTAAGTGTTAAATACCCAATTCCAATTCCTTTCATACAAGGTTTAGTATATGTAATTAAAATATATTAAAAATATATTGAGATTGGTAATACTTGGGTAGTGACGACGCAAAGAGAATGGTGTGAAAACGAAAAAAAGGTTATCCTATTTCTTTTCATGTGTGTTGAGAGTATACCTACATGATAGCATATTTATTCTGTGATGGTAGTAATACATATAATAAAATAATATTTGTTTCAAGAGTTATGTATATTATTTAAAGTTACTGTATATTATTTAATGTTACTGTATATTATTTATAGAATATGGATGATAAAAGAAGTATTACAGAGCATATATACAGTCCACCTGATGCTGAGTGGATACTGTGGCCCATAGACACTTACATCTATCTTCAATTAAGAATCAAAATGCAGATACGTTGTCACCCCTAGGGAATAAGATGAAATTTCCAGTAATAAAGGTCTCCGATTCTCTACAATCACCATACGAAACACAGCAGTATTAGGCTGCTAATTTACGATGGTATTCTGTAAGAACGTGGTCCTTCCCCGGTCGAGCCGACCCATTCGTGCTACAACTATACAATTAATATAGCTGCAGCATGGCTCTACCACGTTTGTTTTACCTGTAAAATAAAGGTGCCCGATGGTTCTCATTTAGGTTTTGGTTCTGTTTCTACAATAGTATTAGAACCGATCAATACAATAAGAACAATAACTACCCTGCACTTTCTAATCTTATCAAGTTAAATTTTTATATTCCCTCCTATAAGACAATCTATGAGGAGGCGTATGTTCTGCAGCGGACTTTTATAGGCTGTAATGGATTATTTATATTAAAATGTTGAAATACAATACGCTACATGCGATTTAGTTCATAAATCCATTTTATTGTTTTTATCGAACGAGGATACATTTACATTTCACAGTCGTCCCATATAAATTTTAACCAGATGCGATGTTGATTGAAGTACTTTTCTTAAATAACAGAATGTTTTCTTAATACCGAAAATCCATTCCTCCTTCCATCCTTTACTAGTTACTTTGAAAGTGAGTCAATGTTTATAAAATGCTTTCATAAAGTTACAATGTTATGTTGCTTACGAGTATTACAAAATAATGTTTGTAAAGTTTAATTTGATATTTCTATACCCCATTTATTTTCTTATATCGAAAGTACCCGTCACAAGAAGCTATAAATTATAAAACCTTCTTCATCTATATCTATACATCTATAAAAATAAATAAAATTGAAGTGTCTGTTTGTAATGTCAAAATAACAGCTTTTTACTAAATGCATATGAAAGTATATATGGTACTAATAACAAAAAATAATTTATAAAATTTTTGTCTGCCTGTTTGTTCCGGCTAATCTCCGAAACGGTTGGATCTATTTTGACGGGACTTTCACTGGCAGATCTCATAAGGAGTAACTTGGGATACTTTTATTTTAGAAAAAGAATTATGGTTCCGCGAAAAAAAATTAAAACCCATGAAATCATAGTAAACTCCACGCGGGCGAAGTCGCGGGGACAGCTAGTCAGTCTATAAAAGTCTACTGTTGAACATCAGAATCGCCACGCTTAGCAGGCGATCGCAGTACCAGATGTCTTGCACATTTGATGCTGCTTCCTGTCCTTGGTCTCGGCAGTATATCGATATAACCAACTGTCGAAAGCCATAAGATCTTTTCAGCATTTTCTGCCTTATAAATTGTAATATTATTAGACAGTAATAAATACCGTGTGCAAAGTAAATGGACACATAATCATTAATTTTGTTTTTCTCAGTAAAAATGTATAGCATTTAATATCAATCACTGTCTGTAAATAATACCTTCATTTAATATGCTAACCACGCGTGCTAATGCGCCGCATTGTTCGTCTTGATCAATGTACATTCCGAGAGTTTTTATCGATATCATGATAACAGATTCGTTCGATTGATCAGTTGCATTCGATAATGGCAAACGAGGCCACAAATAATTTGTCTCTTTTCTTGCGATTTCTTAATCGAAATTATTGTTAGTTGTTACTATCGATGAGTTGAAATAAAAATTCTATTTTAAAGTAAAACAACAAAACGAATGTATTTAAATTATTATTTTTTTGGTTATATTGTTTTTTTCCAAGGTGCATTGTATCCCACGATATATGACCTCCTCTAATTTTTTTTATCAGCTAGTAAGAGTTAGTTGCTAAACGAAGGCTATGGTAGCTAAAAGGTTAAGCGCTCGCTGAAAATTTCATAGTATCCACGGCCCGGGTTCGATCTTCACCAATTAAATTATTTATTGCAATTTTAAGTGCTGATTAAGTTTCTTACGTGGTAGGGCCACGCTGCAGCTGTATTATTTGTAGCACGAATGGGTCGGCTCGACCGGGACAGGACCACGCTCTCGCAGAATACCAGCGTAAAATAGCAGCTTAAGGCTGCTGTGTTTCGTATGGTGAGTGTGGAGAATCGGAAACCCATTTTACTGGAAACGAAGCATTCCATCTTAGTCCTTAGGGGTGACAACGCATCTGCATTTTGATTCTTAATCGACCTATAAAAACTACTTGGCATTGAAGGAAATATCTTTGAGGTCCAGAATGTCTAAGAAATGTGTAAAATGTGAAAAATTTAATCTCTAATCAGTATAATACTTCGTATGCAGCTTAGAGATTAAGGAATAAAACATCAATAGAAGAAGAAGTATATTGTTTTGCATTGAATGTACCTATCATTACCATGACGCTTTAGTGACCTTGTGGCCATGAGAGGTTGAATTCTTTGCTCGAAATAGGCAAGATTGGCTTAGTGGAACTGTAAAATCTTAACTTAGCTTCTAACACTATTGGGAAGTAGTCTAATCGTCAAGGATACGAACCTCAAACTCTAAAAGTCATGGGTTCGAATCTGCCATGTAACTATTGTCTTGAACCAGTCATAGTACAAGCATTTAGGGCTTAGATAGTGGTTAAAAGCAATATTAGAAGTGATTTCTTATATTTACGCGAACACTACACATTTAAATGAAACTAGTTTTTACGGATTTTATTGCGTATATTAACTTATTTTATATTCCCGACGTTTCCAGCACTTTACAGCACCCATGGTCACGGGAGGGACTGAGGTGTTTGACGTCCCAATGTCGTCACAGTTAACCATGGCTACCTCGAGATTAAAATCCGTAAAAACTTTAAATATTAGAAGTGTTAACAGTTAAATTGCCGTGGGCAATATTGGCCAGAGTACCATTATTGATACCATAATAAATAACCGCTATACAATCATGAAGTCTTCTTGTCAACAAATATAAAACCACTAAGAGACCTGCTCTTTAAACTGTATCCTATGTAAGTTTCAACAATTTTTGACAGTATGAAGACCGCATGCGCGAATCAACAGTATATTGTGTTATTATTCTCATAAAGTTTTGCACAGGTCAAATTACAGTCATCGCTTTTTTAAAAGTGAATGCCATTATCCAAATAAAAAACAAGAATAAATGCTCTTGCGAATACCTGGGTTTTTGCTACTTTAAGGTAGTGTAATTTAAAAATAAAAAATAAAAACATTCTTGTTCAGCACCTCGGTATCTGATCTAGAGCGCTTAAATTATAAGGGTTTTTCTCGATTTAACAATATTACCAGCATTCTAAACCAGTTTATTTCTTTGGCGCAAACATAGCACTGTTATAGGTAGCCATTCTCTGTTATGAATGTTAGTTGAAATATGGTTAATGCTAATTTATCTTAAATTGATTTCGTAGTCTATTCGTTTTACAAAAGAAATTTTAATTTCGTACTTGGTAAAATAAAGGGTTTTCATTTTATTTCATTTTGAGTAGCTTTAGCATAATGACTCACTGCTGGGTCTCCTTTTATGAAACAAGCTCTACAGGAGGTCTGATAATTGCAACATCAGACTACTTATCTTTGAACTTCCTGGTCGGCGTTGTATTCCAGGTCTGGCAATTTGTGATAGTTATCTCACAATCTGTCGAAGTTCACGAGATCTTCCAAATATTAAGATTATCATAATTCAAGCCCACGTCAGGAATAAGGTGGGGCAAAAGATTCTTTGACGTCCCAACTATACTACTAAATCATCGTACTAACCTATGGTAGCAAGCTGGCCGCTTTTAGCAAGTTTCACGCTGTATGCCTGTGACTTAAACCAAATACGAGCCCTTAATCCTAAGTAAATTGCTCAAGTTGTCTCTCGAGTAAACGTTTGATATTTTTTATATACATTTTGAAAAAAAAAACATGTTTCCAGTAGTGGCGTCCTTTATTGACGTCGCTTATTATCTTACAATCTTTAAGCGAACATGTGATATTCCTTATTTCTTTTATAATGTAATAAATAAATTTGTTTATAGTAGACAAAATTAGAACCCAACCGATAATGTGTGTATTTCATCGGTTGAGATTTGACTAACAAACCCATTCGTCACTAGTACAGCTAGACGTTGCGGTAGTAATGGCATTAATATTATTTCAAAAAGTAATAATTATTAATATTATTTATTACTGTCAATATTCGTTTTTGAATCAGTGAACAAGTTAACATTCAAGTTAACTTAACTTGTTCGCTGGATAGGAAATTCTTTCGAAATTGCGAAAGGGTATCCCAAGGCTTTCACCCGCTTGATCCTAATTGGAGCAATTCGCCAACGGCGTCTAATCTATTTAATTTATCTATCAGCTTCGGAAATTGCGGATAACATGATTGCTAACACGCTGGGGCGCCTGCTTATAGGCCACACATAAGCCGTAAATATTATCGTTAATGTACATGATGTGATACACTCCTATATACTAACTTTTACCCGCGACTTCGTTCGCGTGGAATTTAAACAATAAATCCTGCAGATCTATAATAGCGGTCTTTAGGCAAGTAGTTCAAGTATCGAAAACCACTTTAAACTTAGTTTTTTGCTATTATATGGGAAAATATTAAAACTAAATAAAAATCTATTTAAATTTACGTAAAAGGGTAGAGTTTTAGTATCTTTTTTGTGTTAAATTGCAAACCAAATAAAGAAGTTGATGAGATAATCATCAAAAACCATTTATTTTATCAGTTTTTCGATTCCACAAAAAAAACTAGCAATTATATCAATTTTAATATAGCCTAGATCACTTGTTTCATCATACATACCTTATTTTCATATCTTAATAGCATTCAAAGCCAGTTATTTCGATATTACAGACACATATTTCAATTTTATTGATATGTATAGATGATATAATCACTATTATAGAGATATTTCATTGGTAAAATTTTTCGACAGGCGTCGTTTAAAAATTATTCACATAATTATCATATATTATTTGTGGTATACCTTTTGAGCTTGGTATCAAATACTTATTTTTTAAGCTTACATATATTATAAGTTGTACAGCAATTTTGTCACACATGTATGCATCGAGATTGGGGATATTTATTACTGAGCAACATACGAGTAGTATGTTTCAAAGCCATTTATTTTATTGTTTATTGTATTATTACAACAGTATAAAAGAACATTTTTGTAGAATAAGGGTGACAAACGAGCACACAGTCCACCTGACGGTAAGTGGATGCTATGGCCCATAGACATTTACGAACGAGCAACAGCAGCGAGGCCCGTAGACATCTACATCTATCGTCGAATTAGAATCAAAATGTAGATGCGTTGTCACCCCTGAGGACTGAAATGAAATGCTTGGCTTGCAGGAAGATGGGTCTCCGACTCTACACTCACCATACGAAACACAGCAGCATTAAGCTGCTATTTATTTTATAGAATAAGGGTGACAAACTTTTTTGTCTCTAGTTTAATTAATTCCTTTTGAAAATATTTCTACTCCTACTTTTTAGATTTCAGTTATATATATTTTTTAATATTATTTATATTATATTCAATGTTACATAAAAAAAAATTATAAAACATTATTCAATTTTAATTACAATAATTGTCCTTAACTTTTTTGAATAATAATGAAATGAAATGAAATGAAATGAAGATTTATTTGCTTTGAAAAAGGGGTCATTTAGGTGGTTATTATAAATTGTAGTTCAGCTTTTCAGCCATCTATAATAGCATGCAAATACATTTTTTATAATTCAGTTTACTATATTATAATACATAATTCAATTAAAATATTTATTGGCATGTCAAAGTTTACAAATTAGCAATACTAATACAAATACATACAAATTTAAATATAATTAAGATTAAAATTCAATAAAAAATATATAATTAATATTGTGTCACATCATGTCAAATTTAAGTAGTCATTCACATTATAAAAGCAATGTTCATTTAGCCACCTGTAAAAGGCGCATTTAAATCTATTAAGGGGTAAGTCTTTTATATTTTGGGGTATTTTATTAAATATGAGAATACACATCCAGTAGCAGTTTTTTTTTAATTCGAGCACTCTTGGGTGTAATTTCAGCAGCAAGTCTATTGCCATTTCTCGTATTTCGTATGTAAATCTTTTTAGCTTGTCTGAAATAATACATGTTTTGTTTTAGGTTTAGGTTTTAGGGGTAGTATTTTCAGAGATATAAATAGCGACCTGCAAGGTTCATCGGGTGCAGTGCCACATATTGCTCTAATACATTTTTTTTGGGCAATGAATGCCTTTTTTGCATCTGTGCTATTACCCCATATTATGAGTCCGTATCGCAGAACGGATTCCACATAGGCAAAATACGCAGTAAGTGCTGTATTTTTTGTGGCTACTTTGCTTAGTTTGTAAAGTGCGTACGAAAATCTATTTATTTTTTTACAAACATTTTCAACTTGACTTTTCCAATTTAGTTTTTGATCTATCCATATACCTAGGAATTTTGTCATATTTGTACTTTTTAGGTTTTGTCCTTCAAAATTAATGTTCATTGTCTGGTATAACATGTCATTGAAATTTATAAAATAAGTTTTGTCTAGATTTATAATTAGATTATTAATTTTAAGCCATTCTATTATTGCTTTTACTGTACTGTTAATGTCATTAATATGGTGTTTTAGTGATTGTTTACCATCTGTTTTCACTATTACAGATATGTCATCAGCGAATAAAATGCATTTGTGTTTAGTTACATCCGGGAGATTATTTATATAGACCAAGAACAACAGTGGTCCCAAAACGCTGCCCTGTGGTACTCCATATTTGTTTTCTTTAAGATCTGACATGTAATTTAGGACCACATGATTGCAGTCTGGTCTGCTTATTTCAACAAATTGTCGTCTATTTTGCAAGTAGGTTTTAATCCAACTTAAAGCAGTGCCTCTAATGCCACATTTTTCCAATTTTTCCAGTAGTATATTATGAGATACAAAATCGAAAGCCTTCGACATGTCAAAGAAAAGAGCAGTTGTATAATTGTTAGCATTTAGGCATGTTAGAGTCTCATTTACCATATCGAAAACAGCATGTGCAGTAGATTTTCCCTTCTGGAACCCATACTGACTGGGATTCAGGACATGATACTTGTCAAAGAACGATGTGAGTTTGGTATGCATAATTTTTTCATATACTTTTGACAAAATTGGCACGAGCGCGATAGGACGGTAATTGTCCAAAATTGATTTTTTGTCTATTTTGAACAAAGGCTTAATCAAAGATAATTTAAGTTTATCAGGGAATATACCAGAGACTATCGATAAGTTTATTAAAAATGCCAAGACGCTGCCTAATTCTTTATTGCAGGCCTTAAATACTTTGGTACAGATGCCGTCATACCCTTCTGAGGTACTATTCTTCAAGGTCATTATTGCTTTATTTATGTCATATTCGTCAACAGGGTTTAGATAAATAGAATTATTTAGGATTTGATTGGATTTATTATTTGGTATATTATTTTGGATATCTTTGTATGTAAATTCAATGAAGAAATTATTAAAAGAATTTGCGATTTGTGTAGGAAAAGTAATAACTTCGTTATCATATTCAATAAAATCAATGTAATTATTATATTTCGGCTTGGTATCTATTTCATCCTGTATGACCTTCCAAGTAGCTTTGCAGGTATTTTTGCTGTTTAACATATATTTATTATTTGCTGTTTTTTTAGAACATAGTATGCATTTTTTAAGTAGTTTTGAGTAGGTTTTATATTTGTGTTTGTTTTGAGGAGTTTTTCTCCGATAGTAATTTTTTCTTAGGACTCTATTTTTCGCGCAGCTATTCCTAATTCCCTTAGATATCCATTTTAAATGGGATTGTGTAGACAGTTTAACTTTTTTATAAGGGAAGCAGAGTTTGTAAAGAAGGCATAGCCAATCATGAAATTTATTAAACGCAGCGTTAGGTTCTGTTTCGCTGTAAACATCTGAAAAGGAAAGGCTCACCATATATATTTTAAACTTCTCTATATTTTCAGATGAATAGTCACTCCTATAGGTGTATAAGGTTTTTGGGTGAGTAACCTTTGATTTAGTACTAAAACTAAGAATTTGCGCAGTATCATGGTCCGATAAACAGAGAGGGAGGGTAAGTCCAGTTGCACCTTTAACATTACTGAATATATGGTCAATACATGATAGTTCTCTAGTGGGTACCGTGATATGCTGAGTGAGATTATAATTTTGGAGTATATCTAGTAAGTTCTTGGTCACATTATTTCTTATTAAAGTGTTTATGTTGATATCTCCCACTATCACAATTTTTTGCTTCGAGTGCTTATACAAATATTTACTAAGCACAAGCTCCAGTTTATCGAAAAAACAATCAAAATGATAAATAAAATAAATGACCATTACTTCAAAGTTCAATAAAATAAAATAATGGTGTCGAACCATACAATTTTCAGACGTTATTTATGTTCTTTATGCACAGATCTCTTGATAATTTTCGAAACTGAAAGTTTTTTATGCATAATTCAAGCTTATATACGATTAATAAGGCAACCCACCTAATGTATATCAACATTCTTTAAGAACATATATTATCTAAAATAACTGAGGGGGTTGCAAGTTGTGTCACCAAGGACTATTGAACCCCTCTGGAGCTTGCACCCCCGTCTGCATAAATTTATAATGTCCCTTCAATTTTATTTCGTAATTATGATAACAGACTAAGGGCGCTTCCATGAACTCTCTATATGAAGACAGATAAATAAAGGAATTTTGTTGTAAAATTTCTATTTATTCGAAGTACGTAACAAATAGTACAATATAATAATAATCATACACATCTCTTTGAGAAAAAAATATGTAATTCGTCTTAATATACACACATAGAAAACATGTAGCCTCCGGATGAAAAATCAATCACCTAAATTGCGATCACAATAAAACTATTTAGCAAACATTTTCTTTCATCTATAGCGATTATTGCGTAAGAAAGCGAAAAGTCATAACTCAACTTACTTAAAGTTACTGTTTAAGTCTTATTTGACTTCGCTTGACCAAGAATATTATGAGAGCACAAGTGCACAAGTGCATCTAAAGATCCAAGCTTGTTTTAATATTTCACTGTTGGTGAGGGCGGTAATACGTAGGTAAAAATAATAGATCGGAGAAAAAGTTTCTTTGTATTTTATATACCATTTCAAGACATTTTTTTCATAGTTTAATTATATTTAAATATAATATATATGTGCAATTTTGTTCAATAACTTGTTGCCATCTTGTAGCTAGTGAAATAATCCCGTTGCTGTAGTAATCTTGGGATTTTTGATAAAAAAATGCGACTAGTTTTGACAGTTTTCTCTTGATGTTAACCTAACACTACCAAAAAATTCTGAAAATTCCGAAACAGGTAATCTGAGGGTGCAAGTTCAGGACTATATGGTGGATGCATTATAGCACTTCCCGACCAAGCTTTTTTGCTGAGTGGCCAAAGATGTGTGTGGTCTGGC
Source organism: Parnassius orleans (assembly GCA_029286625.1). NCBI lineage: Eukaryota > Metazoa > Arthropoda > Insecta > Lepidoptera > Papilionidae > Parnassius > Parnassius orleans. The sequence goes on from JAGSMP010000051.1 coordinate 2,891,367, forward strand.
GTTATCATGATGAAAGACCACTCCTTTTCTATTAAATGAAACTAATTTTTACGGATTATATTGCGTTTAATTTTACTTTTTAATTCCCGACCTTTTCTATTGATTAATTCCGGCCGTTTTTTCTCAATTTCTTGCTTGAGGCTCATTATTTGTTGGCAGTAGTAGTCAAAACTGTTTTGTGATCAATCCTCAATACTTCGGCTATGTCGTAACTATTAATATGCCGATTATTCGTATGAGGGCAACCAGAGCGAGCTGCATCTTTGACATCAAAGTTTCCAGACTGAAAACGCTTGAACCAACTTTGTGCTACTCTTACTGACACTGCATCAGGTCCATAAACGTCACAAATATTTTTCGCGGCTTGGGTCGCATTTTTCCCTTTTTTGTAATAAAACTTCAGAATGTATCGAATTTCTTCGTTAGATTCACTCATTTTGTCGCACAGAAAAACAATTGAAAAATGGCGGGAAAGTGCTTTTACTTTTTATTTTTATTTTTCTTAATGTCCTCTATGTATTGATATTAAAACCAGCCAGATACAAACAGTAAAACCAAAGAGATTTTTCTTCAATTTTATACAAACAAAATATAAAGATAGTTTTTCCCCACCTATTATATCAACTCGGATATTAGATAAAATTAACGCAATATAACAAATAGTATTTTTGATAGGGTAATTTTGTTACATATCTATATCAAAAAAATGTACATTTTATTCTCCAGAGATTTGTTTTGAAAAACCAAAGAGAGAGAGAGAAATTTCACCTTGCTTTTTACATAATTATATTCTGTGCCAAAAAAAGGCTAAACTGAATCGTAATCACTTTGGTGTCAGTTTGTATCTGACGTTTTCTTATTTGTGCACTTCACGTAGAATTTTCGAAAAAGGAGTTAATGTCGGAAAGTAAAAAGGAAAGTTAAAAATAAAGCATGTTACGCGTGGCGTATCAATCAAAAGCTTTTTGATGCACCATGTAATATATATTTTTCTTTTATTGTATTTAATATCTTTCCGAATAATATGCTCCAAAATTTTGGAACTCCACTGTACCTCTAAAGGTATATAATCTTACATTGCTGTGTAAAATCTCTAAAACATCATGATTGAAGGTAATAAGTTTTATTACAGTTTAATGGATTTTTTTTAAATTCCTGTCCCCAATAGAGGAATAATCTAAAACACGCATAAGCATTTTGTTGATTTATTATTATTTAACTCGTTATTCACAAATAAAAAAAATAAGTTAGCGCACATTGTTGACATATTTATTTTCATATACTCGTGTATTAATTGTTCACAACATCCTTAAAATCGATGCCATAAAATTGTTTACACGACAATACGAGTACAAAGATCTTAACACATTGAAGGGGTCTGTGACATCAATCGATTTATTATAATCGCGTTATTTCATGTATAATTCGATCACGACGTTCGCGAACAATGTTCTTTATCGAGCTTTTAAAGGGTGGGTGTACACTTGTGTGATTCTGCGGTTCTGCACGTGTATTGGACCACATTTTACAACAACATACACAAATAAGTGGACACTGTGGCATTACATCTATCTTTAGTTATGAATCAAAAATAAGATACGTCATTACTCCTGAGGACTAAGATTGAATGCCACGTTATCAGTAAAATCGGTGTCCGATCGTCGTCACTCACGATATACAGCAGCATTATGCTATTTACCACTTTACTACTACTATCCCGTGTTAGCCTCTACGTTCGTGCTGCAGCAATAATAAACTGCAGCTTGGCCTTATTATTGCTAATCTTCCATTTCTATTTATCTTCTATTCTATCTCTACAGATTATCAATAATAATTCTGAAATTGTTTCATGATACTTTTCCAAATGTTCCGGACTTGCATGAATTCTGAAATCTATGTGAATAGAATGGCAGGCAAATTAACTTCTGCAATATTGCGTACGAACATTCTACGACTTTGAGAACTTTGTGAGTGCAAGTTAGCAGTGATGTTTACTTACTGATCGCAATACAAGTTCTATACAATGATACATATTCTGTACTACAAACTTGACAATAGCACTCGAAAATTAAAAATATTTCTCAATCTATCTACGACTTATTAGATGAAGCATTAATCGAAAAGTTTAGCATTTCAATGGCTAATCATAAAAAGTCGGATTTAAGCGAGTGAATCAATTTTTATCAGTTGAGAATGAAGGCGTGGGTGCCGTCGTATTTATTGTTCGAATGCTTACGAATGCATTATAAGCGTAATATAATAAAGTCATTTTTCAACTCCCGCACGACTGCAGCGCGTGAGATAAGTCAGACGAAGATTAAGAGAGGATGACTGCAATGAAATACGTATGAAACGTCTTAAAAGTAAATTCGCTTTATGAATTCCATACAATGAATTCGCAGATTGGACGAAGAAAAAAAGGTTTAAAAGGTTTTATTATTAAAGAAATTTTTGGGTAACGTTGTGCTAAAGTTTACCTATACCGTAGCGTAGACTTGAAAAGAAAGTCCATGTATAAACTGAATTGACATAAGCATAAGCAGGGTGACAAAGCTGCATATTTGAGTTTAGTTTAAAGGGTAAAAGAGACAATATAATTACAAGCTATAAGGAATTCCATCTCTAACCTTGAACCCTAATCAAAACGCATCCGCAGCCTTCTTTATTTGATGTTGGTTGCTGGTATCCATTGGCTGCCGTATCCACTTACTTTCAGTTGGACTTTAGATTGTTTGTCACTATTAAATAAAACAAATTAATTTTTAAGGTAAACATGTACCTTTTCCAAACACTGATATAAATGCTCGTGGTTACCATTAAAAAACAAATATTACTGTGAAGACATTGAAATTATGCAACGGCCGACATTATCGAGGCGACTTCGCCAAACAAAGAACAAGATAGGACGTAAATCGCTGTATCACTATGTTCGTTCAAAGCTTCAACCGCACTTACCTCCGTCGCAAGGTCCGTGTCATTGCAATCAGATTCTCTCGCGCTAATGATGAGCTCGTTAAAAGGGCGGTCTCCGCTTACGACTTCGTTAGAGCAAGCTACAGTAGTTGGCTTGAATCACTGTCTGGCACGCTTTCGATGAAGATCACAATCGTTCGATCGAAAATATATCCGATGATAGCTTATTTTGACAGTGCAACTGTGTGGGTGGTTCTCGATTTATCGTTGATATTGAACGCGCTTGTTATCTCAATTGATTCATATGCAATATACGTTATTCGCTTCTGTATACGATAGCGATCATAATGTTAGCAGATAATACAGTATCGATTTTAGGATCGGTTTATTTAATAATTGAAATAAAAAATATATTTTATGAAGTCCATAAAAATTTGTAGATAACTTGCGTTTGCATTGTTCGCAGTATATCGATTTTTACAAAAACATTTACGTTACGCATATTTTTATGAAAGGTACGTATTGGTGAATTTTCAATATACTCCATTATTTATCTGTTGTATATTCAAAGGTGTTTGGGTTTTAAATATGTTTATAAAATATGTAATGTCCGTAAAAACGAATTATTTTTTATCGTGTTAAATAAATCTTTTAATTGCTTCAAGAAACTTCTGACTTGGTATCTCGACATCTGCCACTGCTTACGTCATATAGCTGGTGTTGCTTTACAAGAAAGCTTCCTACATTCTCCTCATCGACACATACTAAATGATATTCTAAATTTCATAACTCGCTTTAGTATTGATCTTTCACGTAAGACGTAAACTAATTGCTTTATTTTAATTACTTTAGTTTGCATAATTTGTATCCATCCATTGGTTTAGAGAAAATGGTCCACTTATTCAATGACCATCAACTGACAAACCGACAATAAGTTAGTCTTAGCCTTAAATTTAATAAAATGTAAGTAAGTAGATATGAGAATTCCTACATATCAAGATTTACCTTATTCGTATGAGTTTATTTTAATCAGTAGGTTGTCTAACAAATTACGGTTACCGTTACAGCCTATCAAAACCTTTGCTGAACATACGCCTTTCCCATAGATTGCCCTATAGGGGGATATTGGCCATAGTTGCCACCTTTGTCAGGTTGGCACCCGCAGTTATTTTTTATTTCAAGTTTCTTTTAGGAAGACGCTGCTGCCCATCTCTTGGTTTGTTTCCCTCTGTCGCCTCTTACGATACCCACGGGTCGATATGTGGATATTTTGACAGCGCCACTAAACGCTCAAACTTAATTTTCTCAATGTCGTATTAAAAGTTATATTAAAAACTTCATTCCCTATTTTGCCACCCTTAGGGTTTGAATTTTTCTCCAAATTTATATGGGACCACTCTTGAAGTCTATTAAATAAAAAAGAATCATCAAAATTGGTTTACAATTGACAAATCGTGACCCTCTTCTTTTTTGGAGTCGGCTAAAAAAAGAAGAAGCCTGAAAAATGTTCTTAAATTTTTTTCATCTTTGAAAGTTTAAACGATTACTTCGCAACTGTGTGCGCAACAATATTACGATTAAGATAAAAAGGAAAAATAAAATTATCTTAAAACTAACAAATATTGCATAATTTCATTATTATTTCTCTTACAAAAACTTGAAAATATGTTCTATGTTTCGACAAACGGCCTTCATCTTTAAATGACTGGGGCATTTTAATAGATTTTGTAATAAATAAATGACGAAGTATAAGTGTCTATGCCGCATTAATCTTTACGAACAAGGAAGCATGTTGTGATACAAGTGCAACGCCTTGGCAATAACACAGAATGCATATAATGCGACTTTGTTTTTTGCACGCCGAAAATAGCACGCATCGCGATTGGATGCACCTTGTTATGAAAATGATCTAACTCATAAGAGTTGACAAACTGTTAAAGTACGAGTATAACGAAATCGCTTTTATTCGTATAAAAATTATTTTCAATAACACGGCAGTGTATGAGGATATTGATAAGTATAAGTTAAAGTTAAACTTACGTATAAGTTCCGAATAGTATAAGTTATCGAATGCGCTGGACATATTGCTGAGCTAGATTACAAGCAAACATATACTCGTAGGTGCTTGATCGTCCTGATCTACCCGTATCCGTGCTTGTGGATTTGACTGCCTCGGTGGTCTAGCGGTCTCTAGTGTCATCCCTGAAATAATCGTTTTCCAACAAATTAGAATAATTTACTTTTATAACTGCGAGCGAAGCTGATCGTAGGTACATTTATTTATAAATACCAGGCTATACTTAAATATATATGAGTAGAACTGTAGAATGGATTATTTCTGCAGAACTGGGTCCACTTGTCGTTGTATCATCATGAATTAGCTTCAGATGGAAGCGGAACGGTCGTAGTAGTTAACCGTTTAAATATTTCGTGTGGGTCAAGCAACTGAGCCACTGATACCGTTGGTGTAACGTCAGAAGCGGTGGTGGTAGCTGTTAGTTATCTGCTAATGCGAGACGAGTGATAAAACTTAAGGCCGGGTCCACACTTGATCATCTTGACGTGAGTTGATCGGGCGTATCGTATCGAGTATTCGTATCCTTAAGTATGGACGATAATTTCGACTATATTGTTGATATTTCCATACTTAACCATATCGTATTATGTTAGTGTATCGTCAAACCTTTTTTATATGTAAACGTTGTAGATACTACAAATTTTCATTCGATCTTCAAATCTTTTCCACGTCCAAATTTACTGTATGTAGAGATATGACATGATGCTTTTGATAATTGGGAAAACCCATAAGAGATGGCACGCGGCTTATCAGGTATCGTATCGCATCGACATATCGATATACCGATCACAATACGTGTATCTGATACGAGTTGTCTCAGATACGAGATTTTGTGCGGAACGGGAAGTTTTAAATACGGTATCACAACTCAACTCAATACGTTACTTATAACAAGTTTAAAGGAGAATACGCAATGCACCCTTTTAATTAACGTACGAGACGTTACAGACCGATTATTTGTGGGAAAATCCGTTCAAAAACGCCAAACCCAAATCACCTAACTAATCTAGCGTTATGAGCCAATAAAATTAAAATGACATAGTACCTGTTTAAGATTATTTTTTTAAATGTTGCTTTACTAGGATCTTATGCATTAATAGATTAGAATTAGAATAGTGCTGAAATATAACATTTCCGATATTTCAGCACTATTCTAAAATATTGCAATCTCGTTTCAATTACATTACAATGTATTCCGATTTCACGCAGTATTGTGTAGCATTAGCTATTAAAATACAAGTAATTTATCTGTTTTAAATGCAGTAACCCCTTCGTTACAATAATAGAGACAAAGCCGGGGTTCGGGAACCCTTTCAAACGTTCTAATCGCATAATGACATATTTGTGTTGGGGATAATGCTAACAAAGGTTGCTGTTGCCCCCTAATTGTTCGCTACGATGTGCTATTTTAATTTATTTACAACCAGTTGTCCCAGACGCCTGAACATCATAATTCACCTTTAACCAAAATATATTTGCGATATTACAATATATGCAACTTTTATGTGTTAAGTCGTAAGAACAAGCAAGGAATTGTTAAGAATGATATTTTGTACAAAATATCTTTTTTTATTTTTCATTGTAACATTACTTTGTGTGTACATAAATTGTTAAATAAATAAATGGTCTAGAAAGTGATAAACAGGTAAAATGAACGTTTAAATAGATTTGAAACTGCATTTATTTAAGTGAATAAAATGGAAAATAATAAGGGTAAAATATTTTCATTTTTATTATATTATCTTTTATCCGTATTTTTACACAGAAAATATTGTTCATTTTATTTATTTATTAACTAATATTTTGGGATTATGCCAATATTTTAGCATCTATCGATAAACTTTAAAATTGAATACGTTGCTTAATAGAATTTTGTGATAGTTTCCTATACTGAAATACGATAAAATGTTCTTGGGCGATTTTCTTGGCAACTTCCGAATAATCCGAATCACTGTAAAGAAGTCATATCAGTGCCAGAGTAGGTGTAAGAGCAAATACAAAAGCACTTACAATTCCCTATTGTTTCTAATATTAATACGATAAGATGAAATCGGAATTCGGCAAGGACGCAGTCGAGTGCCGTGTTTTTATGATGAGTGTAGAGAACCGAAGATGCTTTTGACTGGAAATGAGGCAGTCCATCTTATTCCTCAGGAGTCAACGCATCTGCATTTTGATTCTTAATTAAATATAGATGTAGAGTGTTAATGGGCCACATCATACACTTGCCATCGGCTGTACTGTGTGCTAGATTGTCATCCTTATTCTATATATTAAAAACAACTCGTTTTGAGGTGAGTGTAACCTTCTCGTTTTTGCTAGACGTAAAAAATATCCAGTTCGGCTATGGGAAGCAGCGTCAAAGGTGCGAGACGTCTGTGTACTGCTGCGGTCGCAAATCCGCCTGCCAAGCGTGGCAATTAAGATAAACCTTTCATACAGAGAGAGGTGGCCATGTTTAACAAGTCTACTTTTACGTGCTTAGGAAGAAGAAGGAGATAGTTCCTGCATTTATCGTATTAATTTGACGAACCAACTTATTATATTTTAAATGGAAATTATACAAAAGTAATTGATATCCTAGTATTATACAAAAAAAAACTTGTTAAACTTGTTTTTGTGTTAAAAGCCTAAGTGGCGGAAAGATTACGGTAATTAAATAATTATTTCTATAGTCCTATTGCATTGTAGTTTTAGGTCGACTGTACAAACAAATGCCAAATCTTGCAAATTATTCGCGCTCGTGACTTAGCTTTGAGCAATCATTCGCAACGCAGTTCTCATCAAATAACTGCCCCTACTTCAACCGTTATACGAAAATGCTTTAAAGCTAGTAAGAAACCTTATGTAATTTTTGACTATTCGGTTTATTATTAGTTTAATTAGACTATTATTGTTATCGACTTATATATTTAAAAAAGTTAAGTAACAAGGTTACAGAAAGTCCTAGTTGCTTCACTAATTTAATCTAAATGGACTTTTATCATGACATAATGAAGTCATGTTTCAGAATAGCACCATTCGACTCTGATGCTATTTAATGAAAGTTGACCATGAAAAAAGTATACTAAAGGCTGACTTTTACTACGGTCATACCTAATATAGGTGGTAAAATAGAACAGAAAAGCTGCAATATTGCGCATAATAAATGACAAGAACTGGAGACACAACAAGCATATCGTATTGTTCTCGAAGTGACATTAAGAAGAGGAAAATAAAAGAAAACCGCCACCCCAATGTTTGTTAGTTAGTAAGTGACAAAGTTCAGTAGATCTAGCTAAAACCTAGTTTTACTAAAATTTTAAATTCATATAATTCGTTCTTGCTTGTTGTTCAAGTTATTTCAAAGATATGTAAAATAACTTTAATAATATCATCGGATCTGATGGGATTTTATAACTTTACGCGACCACATCATTAGATGCCATATTGTGTTTACACATCTACAAAATAAACAGTTGAATTGAGATCCCCTTCCGTTTTGAATTGGGTTATTTAAGCATAAAATGTATCGCAATATCATTAAAGTTTATATGTAGAACTAGTTAGTTATAAATCAACAAGAGAAAGACTACACGATATTAAATTTCATAAAACCATAAACTTTACTTCGATGAACTTAATAGGCTGCGCAAGCAATATCGCTGATCAGCAACACCTCGACGTTCGTGCCTCAAATGCAAACCGACAGCAGACGTGACCGGCGTCGGCGGCCATCGGATTTGAATAAATAAATCACGCCGGCTGCATCCCGGCTCATTTGTTAGTGCTTCGAGAGAAAGGGCTTCATCGCCTCCCTCGTAATCCGACACCGAATCTAGCTTTTACTAATATTGCCTAAGTGCCTTGCCTACGCATGCGCTTTATAGGCAATGCACTTAGGCGCTATATAGCAATTTCACTCAACCTTAATCTCGCTCCAACCTTTCACGTGTCAGTGAGGACATAAAAAAATATCTTCTGGAGAAAGCGACGTTTCATATTAAGGTTGGCCATTCCGTTTCCGGCTCCGCATCGGCTCGTGTCTATCGTCAGTGCCATCGGCCGACGGCGATGCTATCTCGCAGTAGTTTTCACGCCAGAAGTGCGAGGTTCATTTTCGTGACCACAGTGGCCTATTTCGTATACGTCTAACATGTGCCGTGACATGTTTATTGCTGTGCTTATACTCGATAATTCAATCTATTAGCAATTAATTAATCTTATAAGAAATTATGCTTAGTTGGTAAGGTATCGAAAGTAGTAAAAGCTGCTGCTATAGACACCAGCATCTAAGTCTTAGATACTTTTTCACATATTAATATTTTTGATACCAGTAAGATAAAGTTGCAGCGTATATAGTTATACGTCCCGCTGCTGAGCATAGGCCTCCTCTCATTTCTGGAAGGGTTTTAGGGCAAGGAAATGTCTGCCTCGCATGCCCAATGCGTGTTAGCTTACTTCACAGGCCTTCGAAATATTATTTTTTTCAATATCTCTGACATATCGGTTTCCTTACGATGTTTCCCTTTACCGCCAAACATGAAATGTACATACATGAAATTTGAAACGAGCGCTTAGTTCGTTATAAATTTGAAGCAATCCTATATCTCTTTTCGCTTGCCAATTCTCATTTTTGATGCTGTAATGACCGTCAATTTAATGCTTAAATGCTACCGTTAAGATTATTACACTAATTGCTTGAGTATTCAACTTTCATCTATATTCAAATTATATTTATATGGTGCAATGGTGTCGTGGGTCCGATAAAGTCGCCGATGCGTCACCATCCCATAAATGGGGTAGGTACATCGCCGTTTAACCATTCAACCCGCTGAGTGTTGGGCTTATTTCGAAACGGCGGCGACATAAGGTCGCGACATCCCTATCGCGACATCTGTCGCTAGTATGGAGCAGTTAATATTCACCGTGTGACTTATACCGCTGCGTCGTAGTGTCGACGTGTTGCTTTTATCCGTGCGAGGATCAATTTCTCCGAGAGAAATCTTTAATATGCATGTCAAGGGATGGCTACAAATTGTATGCAGTTACTGTTTTTTTTATAAAAATCAGTGGCCATCGAACTTACAGATCATCTGCTGGTAAGGTACCATGAGCAACTAAAATTATTTGTATACAATTGTTACCAACCAATTCCGTGTCTACACAGTTTACACAAAAATATGAAACATTCCAGTTACTAAAGAAATACAATAAAGTAAAATATCAAGATAAAATTAATAATAGAATAGACCAATTTATCTAAGTATTCAAAAACAACACAAAAAAAAATATACAAATTAAAAAGATCAAAAAAAGTAAATTGCTGTTACTTTTTAAAAGTAACGTTCTTGCGGAAAATGGCGGAAAAATTCTGAATGTGTGTAAAAATTCGTGTATATTAAATACCGACCATGGAATATATATCCATATTATTTAATCTATTATATTATATTACTAAATAACTATACAATATTCAAAATTAAGTGAATAATTTGAGAAATTGCTGGTTGATTGGCCAGTTCAATGTTCATTAAAATCAATGTCAAACAGTCATTAAAAAATGCCAAGCTTATCCCATCCTATACTTATTTCCTGTGCATATGTAACGCAATTAAAATGAGAAACCACCAAGAAGGTAACAAATGCAAATGAGTTATAGTTTTCAACGTAATATCCGGCTAGGTTAATACAATTTCGTGTTGCATCCCTTTACTGTCACCATGCACCGACGGGGTGGTCCGTGAACCCTACTAATGTGCACCCACGTCGCGCCCGTAATCACTCGCGTCGCGCATACAGATCGAGGATGACTAAGGTAATGTTAAGATATTTATCAGTTTAATTGGTTGGATTTTATAATAAAAGCTTTTTGAGAACGCTAATGTTGTCCAAAAATGTTTCTCAAAAAACATTTCTGTTTTTATAGTATCGTTAAAATTTTGATACCCCTAAGCGGTTTCTTATTTTTGTAATTGAAAAAAAAATAGTTTAAAAAAAAACTGCGGTTGCCAATCCGCTCGCCTAGCGTGGCAACTATGGCAATATAATAACCCATGAGCAATGACACAAGAACTGAAAATAATAAAATAATTTCCACATAATAGTAATAAGCTTCTAAAGTCAGGGCTTTAATACTTTTATATATCACTATTTTACTCTATTTAGTTTTTCGAAGTCGGCTTTTACTTTTTCATAAAAGTCTATAGTGTATTGAAGATTTAAACCCCAAATTCAATTCATGTAAATTAGGCTCGAGAGATGTGTCAGGATCGTGTCAAATGGAAGTCCATAGTCTTTGCCTATCCCTCTGGGTGACACGCGTGTTTATGTCATGTTCAATTTCTTTCGTTTTAGAAGTTGGTTTTTATTTAAAGTCTATTATTTGCTGTTGCACGGAGCTGTAACGAATGATGTCTGTAATCTATACAAAAGGCTGCATCCAAATTTCACAGACATTTGACACGGTGCAACATTACCAGCGCCGGAGCTCTACGCTCACTCATTTGCCTGTACAGCATATTGAATTTGGACAGATCCTCATTGAAATACATGTCATCTGGCGTTTTAGAAACGCCCATGTTCAACTAAGCACTTTAAAAGTATACGTCTGTGTCTTCTTCTTCATCAGTCCCAAGAAGCCCACTGCTGGGCATGGGCCTCTCCCGTTGTGGAAAGGATTTGCCTTAATTGTCTCGCTTGGCAGTCGGTACCAGCGTCTCGCACCTTTGACGCTGCAGCATGTCACCGGGCTGGCTCTGTATGATTTTAACTAATTTATATTTGAAAATGTTGTATCCCTGTGCCTTATAAAAATTCATGAATGTACGTCTCTTTGATCTTCCCTTTTTAGGAGGGTACTGCATAATGACATTACCTTGAATATATGAAGCGGATTACGTATTTTAAACTTTAAGCTCTTAAGCTAAATAGTAATAGTAAAAAAGGCATTACGTTAGATGCTCTGCTAGACTTATTTTAGGGTTGTCGGTTGAAAATATTCTCCGAAGAATAGAATAGAATTGACTATTCTATTTTTTATTTAATATAGATTACATGCAATTCTTATTAAAAGTCATTCTTTTACTTTGCCACTGGTTCGGAAAACTGTCCTGGAAAGAACAAGCAAGAAACCCAGCGGGACTGTTTTTTAAAGGGAAAAATAAATTATAGTTAAAAAAAACTAAAAAACACGCTTTAATGGTAAACCGAACTAAAAACTATTTTTTTTAAATAAGAATAGTATAATTAATGATGATAAATATTATTGTAAAAAAGCGTGGGGTGCTCGATTTGTATAAGCTGTTAAGAATATTTCATCGGTACGTCGTATAAAGATAAAGCACCCCACGCTCTACTGCAATAATATTTATCCTCGTTAATTATACTATTCTTATTTATAAAAATTATTTTTACCTTTTTAGTTCGGTTTACCATTAAAGCGTGTTTTTTTAGTTTTTTTTTAACTATAATTTATTTTTCCCTTTTTAGTAATCCTGTTCAGGATAATGGGACGAGCTTACAAAATTATTATATTGGTCCTTGATAAGTATGCAAAGTTTCAATTTAATCTGACGTTTGAAAGTGGGTGAAAATCAAATTTAGAAGAGTCGGTTACAAACAAACACAAACATCCACGTGAAGATAATATAATAAAGCGTGTTAAAACAGTAAATTATACAATATAAAAGGTATTTACAGAATTAAAGTATTTCATCATCATCATTATGTTCACTATGTTGTCATATTTAGTGAGAGGTAAAGAGGTAAAGAGATATTTATGTTAGTCCTTAAGTGTGACAATGCCAAACAATATATATAAATCCTTCCTACAAAGTGCGGCCCATGACCGCCAATGGGCGTTTACAGGTTGATGAAGATTATTAAAAGAAGAGTCAAACAGGATGGATACTAACCAATAATCAATGATAATCACTTCTTATTTGTTTTTAACTTTTTGTTTTAATTTGACATTTGCTGTGAGTAAAATATTATAAAGCTTACCATTTTATTTTATTTATTAATAAATAAATAGGAACTATTACTGTCAATGATTCAAAATAAAATTTTATTCTTTAACATTTTTGCAGAAATAAGAGTAGCATGCTTGAATTGCGACTTATTATAATTTTAATAAAATCAATCTCAGTAAAGTCTGAGTAAAGTGCAAGTTCGGTCTATAAATCTCTACTTACGAGTAAGTCATACCACGAACAAAGCACGATAAATCATTTCAGCAAGTTCAATGGGTTTTAATGGCAATATCATAATTCTTATCATACTTTCTTTCTTAGCAGACTTTTGAACATATCATTAAATTGTGTTTATTTATGGATGTAGAAAAAATATTTTCACGCATCGACCTGACCTCAACAATAAAGAAAAATTATATTAAATAGAATCAGGCGTTACTTTGAGGAATTCCTAATATTAAAAATGTTAAAATTAATTAGCTAAGATCAGCTTAAGATATAATTTTAACATCTTTAATTTTTCAATTTAACTGTTCAAACGTTTGCATTCGCTCTCTTCGTAATCTATCTTGTCTGTTTCTCAGCAACGATTCTATGAATTGAAATTATCATTAAAGCAATCTATCAAACCGGGATCCGACTCCGCTCGGAGAGATAATGTGTAAACCAATCTTGATGGAAGGAGGAAATGAGAAAACATTCCCCTCGTGCTATTACCACCACTATATTTATGCGTATATACTTTAGTATCTATAAGAAAATTGCCCCTGAAAGCTATCATCAACTAGGTATGAACAGTAGGGCTAGACACGCGACCCTAGCAACAAACTTATCGCGGTCACCAGGTATGTTAAGTCAATGTGTCAAGAGTCTAAATTGCTTTGTTTCAACTACTTTACAAAAACGTTACATAGCGTTTCTTGTAACAGCGCATGCGTTCGTTTTGGAGGGAAAAAGCGCGTCAACAGTGTCGCCATGACAATGAATAATGCACTACACATGCAAGTGCATTATTCATAATATTTTTCTCGATTTTACATTATTTATAATCGTTAATAAACCTCGTTTACAGCTTCATTAGACAAGTGTGCAGTGTAAATAAACGCGAGAAATAATCGCCACGTGTTAAGTTTTCATTGGGAACGGGCGGGTCGAGCTTGTTCGTCGGTTTATTTGCTTATGGTACGTACTAAGGTCGTTTGTTTGCTTTTTATTATTGTCTATTGTGTTCGAACTATCCCCTTTCTTAAATTACTTAATAATACATTTTGGGAATCCCAATTCTTTTACTCTTTTTTTTTAGTAAATTTTACATTATTTTTGATTCCCACACAAATATACGGCTAGCTTACTTTAGAAAGGTTTTGTGGTTGGCTGCCTTATTAAAAGCTCGCTCATAAATTGATAAAATAAACAAAGTCCCAAACGGACGGGCGCAGGACACTTTAATTAACGCGTTATTATTCCTACGTTGCCGGTCCACCCCAACATAGACCCGACTTCCGACTGACCATCTAACATTGTATTCGGAAAATAAACATGAAATAGTTCTCATATCTAATAATGTTATTACAACAGTTGCATTTAGTGTTACCTGAAAAGGATGGTTTCAATGATGAAACCGTCTTTTTGCCAAACCTTCACTAGGTGTCGGGACTCCTTTTCTGCCTAGGAGTCTGTTTCCAAATAGCAGTGCTTGCACTGCTGCGTTCCGGTCTGAAGGGTATAGAGAGCCAGTATGATTACAGGCTGTGAGGCATTCCATCTTAGTCCTCAGGTAACAACGCTTCTGTAGTCTTCTTTGTTAGAAATTGGTTGCAGGTGTCCATGGACTGCAGTAGTCACTTATCATCAGGTGGACTGTAAGTTAGTTTGTCACTTCAGTTTTATTTAATTGGTCTAATGGCCAAATACTCCAACTTAAGTCTCGTGGTGTCACAGTCACTTTGACTTAAAGTGATAGAGACAGCAAGAGGCTTAACGGCGTCTTAAAATTGAGTAGCGTTTGAGTATTTGAGCATAAGTGAATAACATCTTTGGTATTTATACTTACGGCATTTTATAATACTCTGCACTATTGGTTAGTCTTAGTCACTTTTGCTTTTGTTATTTGAGAACATATCACTTCTGTGCTAATCAATCCCACATCACAAGGAAAAAATGCAACTTGATGAAATACTATACGCGGTATTCAACTTTTTTAATCCTTAAGATACTTCATCGATTAGAACTTTCTACCTGCTCGTTTAATTGCTTCTTGCCTGCGTCGGCACGACCTGTTCGTAAATGAACATTTGTTTTGACCTCTACCCGTTTTATAAAATATTATAATTATAATACATATTATAGAAATTCCCTGCTTCTAGTTCCATGGCCCCTAATATTTGCCTTCTTTTTTGTTTCGCCACCGATTCCTTAAATTATATTCTATAAATTAATTCATTTATGTAATAATTTTCACCTTTATTATCAAATATATATACATAAATAATGTCAAAATATCAAACATTCAAATAATATTTGCCTATCAAATTTTTTTTAGTCTTTTAATCTGCCGATGGACAAATCTTATAGGAATATACTTATAATAATTTATTGGAATCGTGATATCCTATGTTGATTTACTGCTAGATATTAATATTAGGTCCTTACATATGAAATTGGCGTTTTGTACGGGAGGAATATAAAGTAATTTTTTTTTGTAAAATATATTTAATTAATCAAAGTATGCACCGTTGTTATTTATGCACTTTTGTCCTTATAGGTAGTTCATTGATCCCTTTACTAAAAAAACCATGGGGGCGAGAATCAATAAACTCTTTGAAGGCGGTTTGGACTGCCGCATCGGAGTTGAATTTTTTTCCTTGTAAGAAGTTGTCGAAATTCCGGAAAAAATGGTAATCTGTTGGAGCAAGGTCCGGGGAGTACGGTGGATGTCGCATACATTCCAATTGTAGCTCATCTAACTTAGTGGTTGTTTGTTGTGCAGTGTGTGGTCTTGCGTTGTCGTGAAGCAGCAGTGGCCTAGAGCGATTGACCAATCTCGGTTGTTTAGCAGCTAGTTCTTCCTTCATGGCTTGCAGTTGCTGACAATAGATATCTGCCGTAATCGTTTGGCCAGATTTTAGAAAGCTGTAGTGAACGACACCGGTGCTAGTCCATCAAACACTCACAAGTAACTTTTTCTGAGTTAATTTTCGTTTAGGGCAAGATTTGGCTGGGTCTCCAGGGTTTAGCCATTGCGACGAGCGCTTCCGATTATCGTACAGTATCCACTTTTCATCACAAGTAATGATTCGATTTAAAATCCCTTCATTATTGTGTCGGTTGAGCAAAGTAACACAGCAGTCGACGCGTGTTTGCAAGTTCGATTCACTGAATTCATGAGGTACCAAAAAAAAAATCGTTCAAGTTTTTTTACTTTCCCGATTTGCTTCAAGTGCATTAATACAGTTTTATCACTTACCCCGAAGCCTGTAGCTATCTCTGAAGTGCTTTGTGATGGATCCACTTCCACAATAGCCTTTAATTCTTCATTTTCCACTTTGGTCTCCGGCCGTCCTCGGGGTTGGTTCTGAAGGTCGAAATTTCCAGAACGAAAACGTTGAAACCAAAAACGTACCGTGTTTTCTTTTGCGACACCAGCGCCGTTAAGCATCATTAATCCTTCGAGCTGTTTCTGCAGCACTGGTGCCACGGTAGAACTCGTACTCGTAAATATACCGATATTTCATGTTTTCCATTGTGCGATAATAAGCGACGCCAAAGAATAAAATAATGAGGAAAAAACAAATGAATGACTGTTTTCAAAACTCAAATGTACCAGCTAAATGAATTTATAAATTTGAATTTGGAATTCTTAACCAAAGAGGAGATATTTCGGATCAAAGTGGTCAGTACGACAAAACGATAATTTCATATGTAAGGACCTAATATATACCCGTCTGGCAACCTGGTTCGAATTTCCGTTGGTTCGTATTTCGGAACTCTGCACACGTTGGTCCATTGTGGTTTCGTGGTTTATTGTACATACACCTTTAAACGTGTGATCGCGGTGAGTTTCGACCGCTACCAGATAACTAATAATCCAGTTTCTTTGAACAAAATGCGTGCAAAATTATGAGATTAAATTGATTTTACCACGTTAAATTTTCATTTTTTGTTTTAATATTTTATTAAAATAAGAAAATATTTGCCCAAAAATGCGAAAATAGTGATAAAATAATAAGACTACTTACGCAAAATAACTAAAATCAAAATTTGAAAACCCCCGGAAAAATATCTGATAATCTTCGAACGGCTGAACAGATTTTCTTGAAACATAGCTAAGAACACTCGATTAAGACCTTTCAAACGATAAAAAAACTATCAAAATCGGTTCATCCGTTCAGGAGCTATGATGCCACAGACAGACACACAGATACACAGATACACACACTACAAACTTATAACACCCCTCTGTTTTCGTCGGAGGTTAATGATCAAACCCATAAAAACTTTCGAGATATTGACGTTTAAAGTTTGTATCGGTATCCAGTGATAAAGACGCGCGTCCATGTTTGTAATAAGAAATAATTTGTAAGGTTGTTTTTATCAACTATGTGTTTTTCTAAAGCTATTCTTTATTACAAAAGTAAAGACCCTAAGAACTATCTAATAAACTAAACTAAATGGCTGCGCAGGGCAGGATTATAGTGCCCGAGTGTCTGCGCAAGCACAAGTGCACTCTCATAGTCCGGTGGGACGGCAAATCGATACGATCGGAGAGAGAACAGGCGCAGCTCCAACGGCTTTACGTGCTTTCCACTGACTCCGGGCTGCTACTAAGAATTTCTTGACAGAAAAACCCAACTAGATTTTAGCCCGACCCGTAATTCGAACATTCGGGACCTCATGATCAACAACCGCTTTTACGAACACTAGACCAACGAGGCAGTCAACTAACTAAACTTAATAACTTATTGTTGACCATAGTGTGGGTCCTTTTGCGTAACAACGCCTAATTATCTATCTGCAGCTTCTGCTGAATACCGGCCTTTCCAATAACGTGCCAAGAAGCATGCATTATTTTGAAGAGTGCCCTCTCATCACTAAAGCTAGGTGAGTTATAAGGAAAATAATATTGATAATAAAGATTTTTTAAGTT
Source organism: Parnassius orleans (assembly GCA_029286625.1). Classification (NCBI taxonomy): domain Eukaryota; kingdom Metazoa; phylum Arthropoda; class Insecta; order Lepidoptera; family Papilionidae; genus Parnassius; species Parnassius orleans. Next base: position 2,909,455 of record JAGSMP010000051.1, read on the forward strand.
CACGCGAACACTACAAAAATTTAAAAAAAAACTCGCTTTAAAAACACTTTACGGATCAATGGTGATGATAGTGAAGGGTTGTACTAGTATTTCTTAAGCGTGCCAAACTTTAAATATCAATTCTAGCATGGCTTGACACTTTTGGTGAAGAACGGATTCGTGACTCTAACTTATGCGTTCATGTTTTGGTTTTTTTACTTTTTTCGATAACTTTTATTTACGAATATGCGTATATTTTGTTTACAAGAAGAAACAAAAAAATGCATTTATTCCTTACAAATTTTGAGCATAAAATGCCGCATTTCAAAGTAAACGATCGAAAAGTAATGGCATGATGTTAATTATTATCTCATTAACCTTATATTTATTAAGGCAACAACTTGTTCGCAGATTTGTGGGTCAAGAGCGTATAAATACTCATAAATGTGGACATCGAAAAGTAAATATGTCGAAGAAAATACTTTGTTGTTTTTTATTTATAGAATGAAACTTATAATATTTCCCTTTTTTCACACTGGTACGATAATTTACAGTGGTACATTTTACATTCTTTATTTCGCTTTAAATTAAAATCAGAAGGACAGTTTAAAAATATATTACGAACAATGTTGATTTCATTGCTAATTTGAGATGCCGCGAAGGATCTTTTGTGCACCACTCTCTTTTGCTTTTATCACCATTATTTATCTCTTTCAATTAAATCTGACTTTTTAATAAATTTTATGACGTTTTTGAATTTGAAATGTACAGCGTTTAAAACTTTAAAATATGTTCTATGTACAATTTTATGAAACCAGGTCTATGTAGACAATATGTCAGCTGCATACAACATAATATAACAAACATATTATTTTTTTAAACTGAAGTGACAAACGAACTTTCAGTCCACCTGATGGTAAGTGCTGCAGTCCATGGACACGTATATTTTTATTTAGTGTTTATTAGTGAACTTCATGTTTTATTTGTGTTATCTGTTGTTTATTTATTCTCATCATCTAGACAGTGCATGTTATTCTAAATGTGATTAATTAGTATTAGTAATTGTAATTAATAAATGTGCGATTTTGTTGTCGGCTTCACAGAAGTAATTGTTTTTAATCATTTTTAGTAGTGAATCCGTTGTATTTCTTACAATAACCAGAGAACTTAACGGAACGGCGTATGAAAGCCATTATGCCCCAGCAGTAATTCAAATCTCCCATCAGATATAGGTAGAAGGTATGCAAATGCAGGCTCAGATGATTTATAAAGTGGCACGAACTAAAGCAAATAAGATAGTCCGTTATGTAACAAAACAATGCCATGTTTTATTCATATCGGGATTATAAAAATGCTCTATAGTAAAAGTGCGCGTTTTGTCTCTTTGTGTATTAGTTATGCTTTAGCATTCGATTTATATTTTGTTAAAAAATATATTTTTAAACTAGATGATACCCGCGACTTCGTCCGCGTTGCTTGATATATTATCAAAGAATACACACATCCCTGAACACGTAGTGCTTATAAAAATTGTTGTTTTTTAAAAGTTTAATAACTTTATATTAAATGAAGATATCGCTATATTTTTTTTTGATAATGGCCAAGTGTCTAAGAAATAAAACTTAGAAAACCTAATTTAAATCTATCCAGTAGTTTTTCCGTGATGCGCGCACAACTGCAAACCTTTATAAAGAAGATGTTGCATTCGAGATAGATTGTCTTTGATACTTCAGTGAGATTTCGGTATTCATTTTTCGTATTTTTTTGTATAAAAAAATGTCAGTGGCGCCATTCATTCTGCGTTTAACGTTCAATAAAGGTAGCGTGTTTTGTAAATTTCCAGCGTACCTACTGTAGATCAACGGATATCAGACTGTTTGGCGAAAACGAACTCGTGTTCGTTAAGTTTAAATAGTTCAACGTTGATCGAAGAGATGGCGCTGTTATCAACTATTTGTAATTGTTTATTTTTTATTACTTTTTTCTTGTATTTTAAAATGAGTTGTTTCTTACTGTTTAGTTTATGAATAATATACCTAGGTAATTAGCACTTATATGTGCCTCTAATTTCAGTATATTTGGGATCAATGTCATAGAATTGTTCGATGCTTTCGATAGGTATTAACATTGTACCTATAAGTGATCTATTCCGAATGATTTCCCATACAATAAAAATTAATAAGGATTTCACATGCTTTGCATGCCATCCATGCAATTATTTCATTGCTTGAGTAATTTCAGTCCGGATTAAGCACTGGCAATTTTTTTTCGAGGGGAATAGAGATTTACTTATTATTTATTGATTTATTTAAGCCTGCTTAAAAGTCGTGATATTTTTTTATTGGATTATTTTCCTGCACTGGCAACATTCCATTTTTGAAATTGAAAAATATGATCAAAAGACTAGTAAGTAAGTATTGAAAGGATAAAATGTAAAGCTTCATCATCTGCATACAAACATTCCACTGTTAAATATAGATCTTACTCCTGGTTGGTAAGATTTGCCTTGATCATAACTTCATAACCCGCTTGTGAATAGTTGTTGTCAGTATCAGATACATAGATATTCTTCTGTCACCGGTCTAGATGGTGCATAGATACATATTATTCGATATAATTATTGTTCCTACATGCTTTTAATGAAGATCTTTTTAATGTTTTCCATATAGCTTTGCTGCTTTTAAGACACCCGCGGGATGAGATGGAGAGATGGATCCTTCACACAAGTTCAAAGGAAACCATTATAAAAATGGGACACTGACTGTATCAAATAAAAAGCGCTTAAATGTATTTTAATTAACTAGAAAGTCCGGACGTAACGCGTTTGCGTTCGAGCACATTCCGGAACTCGTCCGGATGCAAACCTTTGCACAGCCGTTATTGTTTGTTTGTAGACAATTCGACGCGGATTGCCAGCGTCCGGTCTAGATGTGAACAGGGAAGTCTGTAACTATAGCTTTCCTTTATCTCTATATTTAAACGTTTAATAGTAGAAAACTATTAAAAACTATCTCGTTTTTATTTTTAATAAGATTTTTTTATTTTCCATAAAATTTTTACAGTAAATATGAAACACACAAACCACTGAGGTTTAATTAGTGTGCTTGAGTTCGCTGTGCTTAACTAATCTTTATATATATAATTCTTCTGTACGTGTGTTTGTTTGTCACTGAACTCGTAAACGGCTGGACCGATTTTGATGAATTTTTTGTGTGTGTTTGAGTTATGTATTGTTTAGAATCGGAACCGGTAGGTGGCGCTGTTGTTGAGATCAAGAAATCACACGTGTGAAGCCGGGGCATATCGCTATTAATTATATATTTTCTATATACATACATACATAATACATAAACACTCACGCCTGTCACCCAGAGGGGTAGACAGAGACTACGGACTTCCACTTGGCACGATCCTGGCACACCTCTCTCGCCTCCTTTACATCCATATATCTACGCATACACGCTCGTCGGTTAAGGGTACTCCTAATCTGGCCCATTTTCAATATATCGCCAATTTGGTCGATAAACCTTCGTCTAGGGCGTCCCTTTCCGACTCTGCCGTTCACTTCTGCAGCATAAATTTGCTTTGTCACTCTTTCTTCGTTCATTCTTTCTACATGACCAAACCACCGAAGCATTCCTTTCTTAATCCTGGTCACAACGTCATCTTGCAAACCACACTTTTCTCTTATCACATTATTTCTCACCCTGTCATTCAGATTCAGCCCTAGCATACTCCTTAATGACCGCATTTCTACAGCATTTATTCTACTCTCATGCTTCTTCAGCCAGACCCAACTTTCACTACCATACATTAAAGTAGGACTAACACAGCATTGTGAATTGCCAAACGTGCCTTTTGACACATTCTGACTCTTCACAATAGCGTGTAGAGCCCCATTCACTCTATTTCCTGCGTTCACTCGTCGTTCTATATCCTTATCATATCTACCATCCCTACTAAATAAACATCCCAAATATACAAACTCATCCACTTGCTCAATCAACTCCCCTTCTATTCTTATTTCATATAACGTTTTACTTTCTTCTCTTTCAAAAACCATCACTTTCGTCTTACTTGCGTTCACTTTCATACCTCTTTCTTTTAATGATCGGTTCATTAAAGTAACCATCATTTGCAACTCGGCCGCCGACGATACAAATATGACTTGATCATCGGCGTACAAAAGGCATTTGACGGTTAACTCACCCATTCTCAACCCACATTCTTCAACTTTCAAAGTTTGCAAACAACTGTCCATAAATAGGTTAAACAGCCAGGGGGAAGCTACACAGCCCTGTCTGACACCTTTTTGGATGCCAAACCAGTCCGAGTAGACCCCGTTGATCCTGACACAAGCACTAGAGTCCCTATAAAGAGACTTCAATGCCTGTATCAAACCGGCGCTCAAACCAAATGAGTTAAGTGTTTGCCATAACACATCGGGGTCGGGGTCGATCAGCTGGTGATCTTCTGGTCTACCTGACTCATAGATGGGCGGAGGCAGTAGAGTCCAAGGGGGAGGCATTGGCCGTTAGTTTGGACATTGCGAAGGCTTTCGATCGTGTTTGGCACAAAGCGCTTCTTACGAAGCTCCCTTCCTATGGGCTTCCCGAGAAATTGTGCAATTGGATCACCAGCTTTCTTGCAGATCGGAGCATCAAGGTCGTTGTAGACGGTGCATGCTCCGACTACAAGCCTATTAACGCTGGTGTTCCACAAGGCTGCGTGCTATCACCAACGCTGTTTCTTCTGCATATCAATGATATGTTGCAAACCGGTAGCATTCATTGCTATGCGGATGATAGCACTGGTGATGCTCTATACGCCGGCCGTGCGAATATTTCTCGGGAAAACGTCGCCGAGTACCGGAACAAACTTGTGTCTGAAGTCGAGTCTTTGCTGAACAAAGTCTCGGATTGGGGCGACTAAATCTAGTCCAGTTTAATCCTCAGAAGACACAAGTTTGCGCGTTTACCGCTAAAAGAACCCTTTCTCGTATCTCCTCAGTTTCAAGGCACTCCTTGTTGCCTCAGCCAGTATCGGAATCCTCGGCGTCGACATATCGAGTGACGTGCAGTTTCGCGGTCACTTGGAAGAAGGCCAAATTGGCCTCTAAAAGCTTGGCGTGCTCAGCAGGCGGGACAGTATTTCATGCCGGCACAACGCCTGCAACTTTACAAGGCGCAGGTTCGGCCTCACATGGAATACTGTTCCCATCTCTGGGCTGGGGCTCCCCAGTGCCAGCTCCTTCCACTTGACCGCATCCAGCGCAGAGCGGCTCGAATCGTCGACGACCGAGTCCTTTCCGATCGGCTCGATTCTTTGGCGCTGCGAAGAGATGTTGCATCTCTTTGCATTTTCTTTCGCATTTACCACGGGGGTGCTCTGAGGAATTGTTCGGATTAATCCCAGCCGCCACATTTCACGAACGCACATCGCGGCAGAACTCCCGATACCATCCACACCATCTGGATGATTGGCGGTCCACCACTGTGCGATTTAGAAGATGTTTTCTTCCTCGCACAACTTCCTTGTGGAATAGTTTACCACCAGCGATTTTTCCGGACCGATACGACTTAGGGACCTTCAAGAAAAGAGCCTACTTCTTTTTAAAAGGCCGGCAACGCATCTGCAATTCCTCTGGTTCCCCTGGTGTTGCAGTTGTTCATGGGCGGCGGTAGTCACTTACCATCAGGTAAGCCGCATGCTCGTTTGCCCCCTCTCCTATAAAAAAAAAAACACATTCCTGTCCACTCTGTCATAAGCCTTTTCCAAGTCCATGAAAGCACAAAAAACTTTCTGGTTTTTGGCCAAAAACTTCTCCGCAATCATGCGCATGGAAAGTACTTGATCCGTACACCCCATTCCCTTTCTAAATCCAGCTTGCACATCCCAAATTTTTCCATCAGTTTCTTCCATAACTTTCAATTGACACCTTAGCATACAGTTTACCCACAATGCTAAGCAAGCTGATACCACGGTAGTTTTTACAGTCCTGCTGTGACCTTTTTCCTTTATATATTGGGACTATAACGGCTTTGCACCAGTCTTCCGGTACCCGCTTCAGTTCCCAACATAAATTAAACAAGGTGTACAGCAGGCCTGCCACCACTCCCTCTCCAGCCCTTAGCATTTCGAGTGATACTCTATCATATCCGGCTGCCTTACCTGCTTTCATGCTTTTCATTGCTTTCATTATTTCATCTACACTTATCTCCCTACCTCTCTCCACTTCTTTCGGAATTTCTTTTTCACTTAATTCAGACGACCCTTCACTCATAAACACGCTTTCAAAGTATTCCTTCTATCTCTTTAAATTCGAAACTTCATCATTCAGCATACAGCCATTCTGGTCTCGTATAGCATTCATTCTAGGCTGTTTTCAATTTCCTCTAGCAGTTCTTACGAGTTTCCAGAACATTTTAATATTTGCCTGGAAGTTATCAGATATCCTTCTATCATTCTTATCCGTTCTTTCTTGCTTTTCCTTTCAACAACTTCTTTTACTCTCTTATTTATAAGTCTAAAGTCTGCCTTTTTCTTTCAATCTCTTCATCCATACCGCCAGAATTACCAGCTTTGGTTGCCAGTAAATCTAGCCATGCTCTTCTTTGCTTCAACTTCCATCCGAATCTCATCATCCCACCACAACGTATTATTTTTCCTTTCATTCGTTCTCTTACTTACACCACATACTTCGGTGGCTGCATCCACCAAAACTTTCTTAACATTATTCCATACAGTCTTCAGGTCTAAATCATTCATACATATTTCATTCAAACCATTTATATTGTCCCTCAGTCTACATTTATACTTCTCTTTCACACCTTCATCTTGTAACCTCTCAGTTCTTATACGCTGTAACGCAGTGGTAGACACAGATGTCCGATGCCGCCAACGCCTGAATAGACCATTAATTCGGCATAAGACCAAGTAATGATCCGTCCCTACGTTGGATCCCCGGTAAACTCTTGTAACTACCACTGCGCTCCGCATTCTTTCATCAACAATTATGAAATCTATCATGCTTCTATCATTACCTCTTTCCCATCTATACATGTGAATCTTCTTATGGCGAAAGAAAGTATTCGTCACAAAAAGATTCTTTTCCTCACATACGGCGAGGAGGTCTTCACCATTCTCATTTACACTTTCATCGCCAAACATTCCTAATATCCTTTCATAACCAGACCTCTTCACCCCAACCCTTCCATTATAATCTCCTAACATAATGATATTTTCATTTCCCTTACATTTCATCAACACCATCCTTACCATGTCCCAAAACTGCTCTCGGATATAAGTGGGCTTAGACATGTCTGGGGCGTAAACCCCTAGCACAAACAACTTCTTTAAGCCCACTTTCATTCATACTCTTTCACACATTGACCCATTCTTTCTGAAAGGATGACACCGACTCCCTGGCATGCCCGCTCGGTCTCGTCTACACCAGACCAGTAAGCGGTATACATGCCATGTGCAGTGGCATCCTTTCCCTTTCGTTTCGTCTCATTTACACATAACACATCTATTCCTCTATTATTCATCATTTCGCATATTTCATCCATCTTATCATTCATTGCTCCACATACATTCAGCGTAGCCAGACGGGCCTCCGCAATCCACTTTTCGTCCCTCCGGGAGACAGAACGTGACGGGTGGCGAACCTCGTCGCCGATTTTCTATATGTTCGTGGCTATCCAAAGAACTCACGAAACGAAACTTTAGTTTGTTTTTATATGTTTTTGATTAGTGAAGTTCCTACTCAGGATCCAATTACCCTTAAACCTTAAGGATTACGCGCTGCTGTCGTGAGCAGCCAACCGCCAGGCGCTTGAGTACCCTTATCAGATACAACTGTTTTTGATAGAATTTTTGTGTAGTAGATAGTGTACGTTGCAATATTTTATTGATTGTAGTACATTTTAAGATTATATAATATTATCCAGACATGACATTAAAGTTCGCCTAAAACTGAGAAAACCAAAGCTGATTAAAGAATTAGCAAACGCGTTATATAGTGTTAGTCGAGTTCTAATAATAAAATAGGGAAACATGTTCGAAACGTAATTTTTTTCCCGCAATTATTATAATTTAATCTCATTTGCAATATCACGCGTTTTATTTATAAAATTATGTGGAAATGGTCTTTGCAGAGGATTATTATAAATTGGCATTTTTTTGTTCACAGATTGGCGCGCACCGATGACGGACGAAACGGAGGCGGCGCGAAGGCGCCCGCCACCGCCTCCCCCTCGGCCCAACGGCCATGGCACGCAGATGAGCCCACAACATGGGACACAAATGAGTCCACAGCATGTTACTCATGTTGGCCCACAACAAGTTGTTCAGATGAGTCACCAACACGGCGCTCAGATGAGTCACCAGCATGGCGCTCAGATGAGTCCACAGCACGGCAATCAGATGAGTCCACAGCACGGCGCTCAGATGAGTCCACAGCATAGCGCTCTGATGAGTCCACAGCATGGCGCACACATGAGTCCAAAACACAGTGCTCAACTCGCCATTCAACCTGTGCGACCACCGGAGCCGCGACCGCGAACCCAGCCCCCGCCGCGTCTCATCCGACCGTCGGAACACCTCGCCATCGTGGAACGCTCCCGCGAACGTCGTGCACCCCCACTAACGCCGACAGTGGCCGTGGTGCACGGGCCTCGGCCGTCAGTCCCAGTTTCCCAAACTCCCTCTTCCCACCACACTGCTTTAGTTCCGCACGTACCTTCGCCTATCCATGGTCTCCTATCTCACTATACGCACCCAACTCCATATGTACCTCCTCCTCCACCCGCGTTGCGGCCACGGGCGCCCCCACCGATGAGGATGATAGCGTCGGTGCCGCCACCCGTGATGAGGTTGCCACAACCAAGGAGAGATGCTCAGGTAAGCGATAAATTATATCATCATCATCATTATCATCATTACAACCCATCACAAGTCCGCTGCTGAACATAGCTACCTGCATCCATCGACTTCCTGCATAGCTTAAACCAGATAGTCATCAATGTGCAAGTTTCTAGTGCAAGATTGCCACTCAAAAATCTTTCTTTCCTATCGGTTATCGGTTCTTCGAACTGTGTAGCCGGTCTATTGCTACTTCAGCTTACTGTTTCGATATCGATAAATTAAATTACCAAATGATGGTAAGTGAACGTTTTGACCCATATGCACACATACATCTCCTCAAATAAGATACAAAATGCAATTGCGTTGTCATCCCCTGAGGACTAAGATGGAATATTCTCGTCACTTACCATGTTAAACACTGCTACTGGTATTCTGTGAGAGCGTGGTCCTGGTCCTACTCTGGTCAAGCCGATTCAGTTTTATTGCAGGCATAATACGCATGGCTCAGCAGTGGACTTGTGAAAAGCTGTATTGATGATAATGATAATACTCTGGATCATTTCTCTACCACATATTGTTTTCTAATAAATAAAAATATAAATTTACTATTTTATTAAAGTTACGCCGAGCTATTTTTTTTATCCATTGAAACCATCTCATCTTAGCTGTCATAATACGAGTATAGCGGGCAGCGTAATGCGGGAGCCGGTTCGATTCGTAACGGGCCGTCTGATGCGTCGAGAAACTCGATGCGCCAAGAAAATGTAAAAATGATAAGCCGCGCCACGTTGCGCCGACAGATTCGAAAGTGCGCTTAATTTACGTTCAGTCGTATGCCATTAATTGACACTAGCTGATGATGTAATTGGCTTTTATTAAGTCTTTAAGCAGTGTGTGTTTTCTTTTTTATCGATTTTTGGGCCCGTCTCAGATTTTATGACTCTGATTTATAAATTGCATAATGGATAATATCACCGAGTTACGACAAATCCTCCGTTATATCCGACAATAGAATTCAAGTATTTCGATAAGTTAATATGATGAAGATAATGATTAGGACGATGATCATAAATTACAACTAGAATGTGTAAGTATATATTATATAGATATACTTACACAATTTAGTTGTAATTTATCGCCGTGGTAGTGGCGACGTAAGAGAATGCATACATAGAAACACATGGTAGTGATTATGTATCCCGTGGGTGTCGTATTGATGACAAAGAGAAATGAAACAGGAGATACGCAGCAGCATCTTCTTGTTAATAAAACAAAATAATAAGAAAAACACGGCAACTATGGCAAATATCTACACTATCAGTGAATTGGGCTCACCTGATGGTAAGTGATTACCACCGTCCATTAACAACTGCAACACCAGGGGAAATGCAGGTGCGTTGCCGGCCTTTTATAAAAGAGTAGGCTCATTTCTTGAAGGTCCCTAAGTCGTATCGGTTTAGAAAAATCGCTTTTGGTAACCGATTCCATAAAGAAGTTTTGCGAGGAAGAAAACTTCTGGTAAATCACACAGTGGTGGATCATTCAGATGACCCATCTTTTTAACCGGGTTCAACAAACGAGAAGGTTCTAAACTCAACCACCATTTATACATTTCTTGCGACTCAATAGTACATAGTCATGATTAATAAATACATTCTTAGGCTGTGTAAATACTATTTAGATTAAAAAAAAAATAACGAATACATTATACTAAGTAAAACCTACATGACAATTTTTTATTATTTCGGCGCTGCTACTCTAAAAAATTCTGCATCAAAAGACTACAAACAAACACTTCCATGTTTTTACCATTTTGCTTTAGCAAACACGGACTCCTTTTATTAATATTAAACATATATAAAAGCTTTTTATTTATATATAACATTAGCTGTTCCCCGCGACTTCGCCCACCTGTATTTTAGGGTTTTAATTATGATGCACGGAACTCTAATTATTTTTCTAAAATATAAATAGCCTAAGTTACTCCTTATTACTTCAGCTATCTGCCTAAATCAAATAGATAATCATTTGTTCCTACTATTAACACAGGGGCAGTAACATCGTCAGGTTGCGGTGATGGTGTATCGTCTGGTTTCATAAGTAACATATCGAAATCGTATTCACAATTAGTATTTTGAGGTTTCCCTATGATATTGGTTATTGATTATAAACATATGTTGGTTCCTGGTAGTTACCACTCGTCTGTCTAACTTCTCCAAAGAAATTTTCGAGACGATCTTGATTGAAACGTCTCCAAAATATAAATTAATTTTTTTTTTTGATTTTAATTCTTCATGAAGTTTTATTAAAGATTTTATAGATACTTGAAATCCGTCAATGAAATTCATGCTATTTGTAACGTATTTCTGCCCATCACTTCTTATTGATTTTAAGTTCAATTTGATAACTATCGCATTGAAAAGCTCTTATATTTATTAGGAGATCGCAGTGAACTTAAGTGTAAGAAATCAAACAAATTATTAATTTTATTTACAAAATCAGCGGCATCTCTTGCGGCAAACTCGATGAAATTTAAATCTACGTAGGTATTAGTAAACCATATTTACACTTTTTTATATTTCATTTGCTACGAATTATTCTTTAAAAAACAAAATTTGACACTTATTATTTTTTACACAACCATGAGTTTGAGTTCTATCTTCGTTTGCGAATTTAAATGCAGATGCGTTGTCAGCCGTGAGGACTAAGATAGAATGCCTCTTTTCCAGTAAAAAGGGTCTCCGGTTCTTTAGTGTACCTATCACAGCGCGGTTGTATGAAGCTATGCCTCTGTACGGTACGGTTTCTTTACTCATGTGGTATCATGCAGAAGTCAGATAATAACATATTATATAATATTTGTTGATTCTCCAACATCAGGAATCGATATTGAAAGCGATAACGTTTCGAAATGGTCTTCCTTATTAAGACATTCAGGAATACATTTTATTCGGTCACTTAATTTCAGGTTGTAAAATAAGGTTTTTAAATACCTGGCTCTTATCTAAAAACACTTTATATTCAAATTTATTGTAGTTTCATGTTTGTTTTTTCATCGATACAGAGAATTAATCAAACAGTTAAGTTTAAGCGTTCTTTACACTTTTAATAATATAAAATTTTTCATCTATTCGTAATTTTTATCCTAGTGTATGACAGCTAGACAAAGTCCGTAACTGCCACGCGTGTAGACCCGGTCTTAAAAAGAAAAGAAAAACGTTGATGGTTCGTTATAGTGTGTTTACTTACGTGTCGAAAACAAGTAGGAAATCCTTATTCGCCTATGTCCTAGTGCTTGGTACCGGCTTAAACCAGGCCTCGTTTTCTTGGTAATTCCCCTCCATTTTGCCCGGTTTGAGCAATCCACCTGTATAATCTATGGGATCATATACAGGGTTATTTTTCAAAGAGTAGCCAAATTTTAAACTTAAGTTCAAATGTATAAATAAAGATATATCGTTATTGCATTTTTTGAAAATACGAGTAAATAAGGCTTCTACTTTTATTTGAAATTATCCCAAATTTAATGTGATTTATGGGCAACAGCGTTTTTGCCTACCGATCGACCCTTACGAATGTTTGCGTGCGCAGTAAAACCAGTTAAAATAATGCATTACCACGCATTTTGAATTTAAAAGATAAAAATGACAGACTGTTTGAGATTTTTTTTATAAAAAATAATTTGTTTAATACACAGACATTTGGCTCCGTAAGGTATTTGAATTTCGATCCAGTAAATATGCCACATTTGTTATTTTATTCCATCATCACAAAAACTGCACGCATTTTATGACTGTTCGACCCAGTTTAAAATTGAAGGGCCATTGCACCAATACAGGAACGAGGTTAAATATCCTTGTTCGTTATAGAGGTCAAAGTCTGTTTGTTATACGAAATGAATGATTTGTACCTATAAGATTTTCGATCTGAATAATAGCTGGAGTTATTTTTTGTATCATCATAACAATTATCGCCCCAAATATTGCCACAGAACACGGAACTATGCCAACTGCATCCATCGATTTCCTACGGGTCCTATCACGGTCGTTACTCTACCTATTGTAGGGAGGTGGGGGGACACCCTTCCTCCGCTGACTGTCACGTGGTTGGCACTCGAGAATATTTCTTCCCCATCGAATGTCGGTTTTTAAAGCTGAATGTTACCTCATACCATAACCATAACCGATTTCGATGATTCTTTTTTTATGTGAAAGCTGGTGCTTCTCATGAAGTCCCATTTGATCAAGGTCTGACCAATAGTTTTTGAGTTATCCTTAATAATTTATATTGAAGTCGGTTGTACAAAATTTTAATTTTACCACTTGTATTCGTTCATTTTACAAAGATGGCAACGGACAGCGCTATTTTGCGGTACTTAGGAGACACGCGGTACCATAAAGAAAGTATTTATTAGCTAAATTAAGTTTCCCTAATCTTCAAGCATGTTTATCTTAACTATAGCAATTTGTATAACAATACGAGCTTTGTTTCAATTCAACCGAGTTAGATTAATCGAGCCACGTCCTCATTCTTATCTCCGTTAATGGCTTATTAAAACGATTATTACAGTGTCTTCATCGAGTCTCGTGTATCACGGTATTCAATTTAGCTCACAATATGACCCACATTAGGGCTCGAGAATATGATGCGACCCAGTTACCATATCGCTTAATTGAGCTTTGATTAGTATTGCCAAGTGCATCTTTGTAACGGGATTCTTTGAAAATGTACGAGTCATTATATTAAAGTCATTAAATAGTTTTAATATTTAACTTTAAATCATTTTCATAAACATTTTAATGTAACAGCGTCTATCCAGACCGAATTACGGTAACCGTGGCGAGACTTAACGGATACTAGCCCTTTGCGTAAGACAGGATTGTAGTGCACCAGTTTGTGCACAAGCACAGATGCACTCTCTATTCCTTCTCTTTCATAGTCCGATTGGACGGCAATCCGACATGACAGGAGAGAGCTGAGGTGCAGGACCAACAGCTTTACTTGCTTTCCGAAGCACTACGCTAATTTTCTGACACAGGGCTGCTAAAAAATTGATGAAAACTTACTTGAGTTCAGTGTGCCATATTTTTTCACCCTTCGTAAGGTGTTTTATATGCTGTACTGCCGTGTAGTGGTGGCGTTAAAAATATATCATCCCATTTCGTCCCGTAGGTTTCGTAAAGGCAAGACTGTGGGAAGCGACTGTAATATCTTATTACTGCAGACATATAGGCGGTATAACAGTCTTGTTAACGCCGGACGTAAACCCGACCGATGTGGCAGCGTCCACGGCACAAGATGTTTGTTGCTGCGACAGCCAATCTGCCTGATACGCGTGATGATTGTGGTAAATCCACCTACAGTCGAAGAGTCTCATATCCAGTTCCACCTCTACAGCACTTACGGTCCACTAGAGCTGGTCCTTTTGTCCGTGTTATATATTAAATGGTTATGTGAACTATTTTTCTCATAATTTCTCGTAATACGTAATGATATCGCCGATTATAATTTGTTTATAGTTTATATTTGTTTAATTTTCAAAATAAATTATGAACCAATTACTACTATTATAATTATGCTATTTTCAACCGACTTCAAAAAGAGAAGGTTCAAAAAAGGAATCTTTTTTTATGTATGTACACCGATTACTCAAAGACGCCTGAACCGATTTGGAAAATATTTTTTTTGTTTCAAAGGGTATACTTCCCAGGTGGTCCCATTTAAGTCGGTTGTACAAATTTTTTAATTTTATCACTTATTTTCTAGAATTTTCTTGTTTCCGTACACTTTATTAAGCAGGAATAAAGTACCGTACGACGTACAATCAAATTAAAATAAATTAATGCACTCGTCTTGCTTTTGTTAACAGACAATTAATAAAATCTGAGTAAATAATATCTGAGAGACATTATATTCCGTCATCAAAAAAACTACACGCATTTTATTACTGTTTGACCCAGTTTAAAATTGAAGGGCCATTGCACTAATATAGAAATGAGGTCAAACAGCACTTTTTTCTCTACAAAATCTCATTCACTGTTAGTAACTTACAGTATTGTTTATTTAGGTGTGTTATAAATTATTTAAAATATGCTTTGTTGAAATAACCTGATAAAATTAAAAATAATGTTGCATGTTGATAATTCTTCCTTAATACTGACGCCGTGGTAGCTCAAGGCTAAACGCTTGTCATAAAATCCATAATACGTCAGCCACCTGAGTTCGATGCCCGCCGGCACTAATGAAATTGCAAATTGCAATTTTAAGCGCTGCTTTAGCACGTGTTTGGTGGTGAAAGAAAACATCGTGACGAAACCTACATGGATAAGAAATTAAAAAAAAAATATATTTATACTTCAAAGATACATGAAGTCCGCCGAAATGCATTAGGGCAGCGAAGTGAACACCTTTAGTAATAAAAGGAGACCTGTCCCTAACATTGGGACGTTTATAGTTTATATTCGGTATAATCAGAAGCTATCGACGTTGCAGATGGCCACAAGTATACGTGCAAACAAAGGCACTCGCTCATCCATTCCTACCCATGCCCGTGCAATTATTATTATTTTATACTAGCTGGTACCCGGCGCGTTGCTGCCTCAGAAGAAATAATTGTGGAAATACCGTTTTAAAATTGGAAGATTTATATTGTTTAATTAGGAATGATAATGATGATGATATACTACTTTCAAATAAATTTGTCGATACGATATGCGCGCCAGCTACTGTAAGTTAGTACAATTAACTTTCTATAACTTTCTCGCAAGTGCAAGCAAAAAGTTGACAAAGTTTTACCGCAATCTGATGAATGGTATGGCAGCGCATAAAATACGAACAAACAGACATAAATTTTATATATTAGATAAAGTCGGAGGTAAGCTAAGAAGCAGTGTAAATGTAATAGACAAGGGGATAAAACCTTCCGCTGAGGATTGGAACATTGACATTTTTTTTTGGTAGAGCCATACTGCAGCTATGTTACTGGTATATGTAGTTGTAGCACGAATGGGTCGGCTCGACCGGGGAAGGACCACGCTCTCACAGAATACCAGCGTAAAATAGCAGCTTAACGCTGCTGTATTTCGTATGGTGAGTGTAGAGAACCGGAGACCCTTTTTATTGGAAATGAGGCATTCCATCTTAGTCCTCACGAGTGACAACGCAACTGCATTTTGATTCGTAATTGAGGATAGATGTAGATGTCTATGGGCCACAGCAACCACTTACCATCAGGTGGACTGTGTGCTAGTTTGACACCCTTATCTTATAAAAAAAAATTGCCTTGTTGATATGACATGTTCATGTCATGGTAGCCAGGCACTTTTAATTCAAAACCGCGCGGTTGTTAGTAGTGACATGATGTTTGTGCTAATAAAAGGTCAAAGGTGGTTGCAATCCATTTGATGGTAAGATCTGCAAGGCGTCTCCAGCCAACTTTAACCAAAAAACCGATACAGAAGCGTTATCATACGAGGATTAAGATAGAATGCCTTATGGCTTGTAATTATACTGGTTCACTAACTTTCCAAATTAATCCAGTAATAAGTGCACTGCAGCTTATCGGCAGAAATATCACCTACTAAACTTTACTAACAACTTTTATTTGTCGCGTGATGGCGGCGTCAGTCGACTGTAGGAAATGCCAGTAATATCTTGTAGCCTCCGACAAATAGCGGCCCAACCATTACGTATATTATGTCAGATATGAAATATGCCACCTGTCTGGCAACAAAGAGATGCGAAAAATCTGATACTGCCAGCACCAACCCACTTGCTAAGCGAGACTATTACGGCAAATTGTTTCTAAGGAGAAAAGATTAGCCAAACAGTGAACGGCATTTGAGCTCATACAGAAAAAATATTCAATACTTCTTTATAAGAGTGCTATTGTTGAATTCCCAAACTGAAAAGTCGTATTTGTAGGTATAACGGTTTTAACATCATCACATACCGGAACGATTATTATTAAAACTTGAACTTCAAGCACACGCAAACTCACGTATACACATTATAGTACAGCTAGTTTGCTCCGGTAAGTAATTGTAAAGGTTATAAGGTAAAATTTAGAAGTCCATTCTCTATAGTAGCGTTGTAAATCTTGGAAAGGCTTAATTGTGGACAAGAATGAAAGAGACTTAGATTTATAGATTTTATAAAGCAACTTTAAGCAAGAGTGACTTTCAATCGCTGTAACAAAATGGCTCTTAAATGGTGATGTCAATATTAAACGTTGCATTATGTAACTTGTATGTTAATCGCAATTAAAAAACGTTTACGTAGGTTAATTGGGGACTCAATTATGTTTAACACTCTCCTAAATACTAAGCTGATGTAGAATACCATATTGTATTCTTTTATCTCTAATTTAGACATAGGCTTTCATTTGGAATGTAAAACTTGAAAGCTTTGAGCGTATTCATTCGCATTGATGAATGCAGAGCCAACAAGCTCGCAATGGCACCCTGCTCCCTATCACCAGTTTACTTAGGGTCGGCATTTTTGAATTTATATACCGACATGTGTCAGTCGCTATTAGGCTCATAGATTGCTTCGTTATAGGATAGTTGCTAGGCTTAGCGGGCGGGTTGTCAACCGCAGTTCCTTACCTGTTTCAATTGTTATCAGAAAGATTCGATTGCCCATCTTTTTTTCATTTCCCTCTGTCATCTCTTACGACTTACTTACTTGAGATGATTTGGTAGTATATTGTGAAAATTAATTTTACAGAGTTTATCGCTTTTATTTTTAAGACTCAGGCTTTTAAAATAGCAACTTATTACTGCTATTTTGTTTGTTTCGGAGACCTTTTTCTGGAAACGAGACATTCTATCTTAGTTCTCAGGTCTGACAGCGCATCTGCGTTTTGATTTTTAATTTTTAATTCTTTATGGGCTCTAGCATTCGATTACCATTAGTTGGACTATGTACTCGTTTGTCACCCCATGCCATAAACCATTTTTATAAACAGTGACTTTAAAATATTGAATACTAAAAATAAAATAATATTAATAACAGCAATCGTTGAGCTTGTACGGAGACGCGTGGGTGACAGTTGTGCATTATGTTTATTGTATAATGATATTAGGTTAATCTATCGAAGTTTGTTAGTTGCTAACATAGTGCAATAGCCTTTTAATTGTTTGTGGAGAAGGTAAACGCCCACGTCTGCTGTGGATGTTGTTTAGCAACTGATTTAGGATTGTTGCAAAATGTTGTAATGTTACGCCGCATGGCGGATCAACGTCAATCAGAATTGTTCCAGATTGATGTACGTGGGTGCGGTTTGCATTTAAACTGTTATTTCGCTTTTGATCTGTAATGCAAACCATTACTTTTCCCCAATGTTCAATGTTCAATGCCATATACCTTTACAGCCTAAACTCCACTGCTGAACCATGAGCCTCCTCCATGGATTGCCTCATAACATACATATTTGCCATAGTTACCACGCTTGATAGGCGGGTTAGCAACTGAAGTTTTTTTATCTTTAGTTGTTATTAGGAAGGCGCTGCTGCTTTTCCCCTGGCTTGTTTCTCTCTGTCACATTTTACGACACCCACAGGACGATATGGGGTACCTAGTGGATATACGCCGCTGCTACATGAATTTATATACCTATAAATTTTATTAAAACTGTTACTATTTTTAAGAACCGTGGTAGATCAGGGGATAAACTTACGCCACAAAATTTCATAATATGCGAGCAAACCAAATTTGTTCCCTGCCAGCATCAATGATATTGTTTGGTAATTGAAATTTTAAGTGTTGAATTACCCTGTGCATGTGGCTCTAAAGGAAAACATCGCGAGAAAACCTGCGTATGTAGCATGCATGTAGAACTAGAAAATTATTATGATTTTTAAGTTTCAAAAATAATATTCTTATGATCTTGTTTTAAATGTTTCTCTGTTTAAAACGCCTACGGTGACGACATAAGAGTCTATGATCATCTTAATGTCATTCTGAGGGCGACTTGATTATATACAACAATAGGAATGGCATGTAAATATTTAAAAAAAAATTGTGTAACAATGTATGGTAACCAGCTGTATATCACTACGTAATATTCTAAACATTTATGATGAATAACTTGGAGCCCACAAATGTAATCCCGCAAAGAATGCAACAATCGAATTGAATAGCTGAATGCGTACCGACGAACGCAAACATCCATTGAATGAGCTAGTAAATAGCAAACTACCACGCACGCTGCGAACAGCAACGCATTTCTTCTTGAATTTCTATCCACATTTGTAGTTGATTTATCAGACTATCAAAGGGGAGTGCGAACTCAATTTGAAAACCGCGAAAACACCGCTGGTATTCCGAGAAAGGCAACATGAAAAATAGCGCATTACCTCCGCCCAATAAACGCGCAGAGCAATAGAAAGTGCATCGATGTCTTAGTAATTCCCTTTGCAATAATTTGTTGGTCGGATTCAACGCCTGACGGCTGCTAGGTGTTAGCATTAGCTCCATGCGCATGAAACGCATATCGTTTAGATAGGCGGGATAAATTTACTTTATATAAATAAATATTCTATCCGAGTATAGAACCAGAGTACGAAACCTGTCCAACTGCAGAAAGGTGTAAGACAGGGTGACGTTATATCCTCGAAACTCTTCACCGCTGCATTGGAAGCCGTTTTCAAGCTACTAGACTGGAAAGGATACGGTATTAACATCAATGGCGAGTATATCACTCACCTCCGATATACCGACGATAAAGTCCTTATGGCAGAATCGCTGGAGGACCTAAGCACTATGCTCAATGACCTCAATAGTGTCTCCCAACGGATAGGTCTTAATATGAACATGGACAAAACAAAGATCATGTGTAATGTCCATGTCACACCTATGCCGGTAGTTGTTGGGAGCACTAAGCTCGAAGTTGTTGACGAGTATGTTTACCTGGGACAAATATTCCGACTAGGTAAGTTAAACTTCGACCGAGAGGTCAATCAACGGATTCAACTCGGCTGGGCAGCGTTCGGGAAATTACGACACATCTTCTCGTCAGGTATACCTCATAAACCTGAAAACGAAGTTGTACAACCAGTGCGTGTTGCCAGTCATGACTTATGGATCTGAGACGTGGTTTTCACTGCTGGCCGTATGAGGACGCTCAAGGTCGTTCAGCGAGCTATGGAGAGGGCTATGCTTGGGGTTTCTTTGCGTGATAAACTTAGGAATGAGGATATCCGCAGTAGAACCAGAGTGACTGACCTAACCCAACGGATTAGTAAGCTGCAGTGCCAATGGGCCGGCCATATAGCAAGAAGAACCGACAACCGATGGGGAAAAAAGGTTCTCGAGTGGCAGCCTCGTACCGGTAGGCGAGTATAGGGCAACCCCCCACTAGATGGAGTGATGACCTGGTAAGAGATGCAGGCAGTCGATGGATGCAGATTTTCTTATCCAAATAATGGAGTAAAAAGTAAAACTACTTGTAAACTGTATGCTCAGAGGGCTGGAGTCGACTATATTTCGTTATTCAGCTCTGAACTGACTTAGGATGATCTAAAAATATTTCGAGTCGGTTTTCCACTTTCGATTCCTGCTACCATAGTGAAATTTGTATTTGTATCAATTTCAACTAAGGTAGGTAGGTAGTTACAGATACATAGATTTTTTAAACGATTATATTATATAACAAGCTCGCAGTCCACTTGAATATGCTCATTCCACCACATGAACACCTGCAGCAAACTCTAAGTAGAGATAGATAGAGATATTGTCTCATGTGTGTTATCATACCTAAGAATACGATACCTACAGTATGCGGCTTTCTTGTCATCAAGGGTTAAGTAACAAAGAAAGCAATGGTTGCATCGATACAATACGATAGAAATACCTCGGTAAAGGGGATCAGTGTAAGAAAATGAGTTGTACCATTATTTTTATGAAGTCTAAATACAAACACATTTGTATCGACATTTGCGGGCTGTGGGGCATTCGCTTTCGTTAAAAGCGCTGTAGGCGTGGAGCCCACTAGCCCTGTCGATTCTCAGCGCAGTCGGCTCGCTCGCCGGTATACATCGCTTAACGCTTTTTTGATTGCAGTTTTAAAATAACATTTAAATTTATAAGTTACAGAAAACAACAAAATTTACTGTTATTGAACCTTTCCTCCTATAATCTTATCTTCTTATTATTTCAAAATTACATCTTTAGCTTATCGTAGCCACACAACTGACTTATTCTTTTCAAGTAAACTTTATTTTTCAATCCAGCATACCTCCGATCTATTGTAGTAGCGTTACCTAAAATGACATTTTTAACGGTAATTACAGATTTTTTCCTTATTATAACAAACACCTTTGTTGCTATGGTCTGAATTTGAAATTTCTCGATTAATGATTATATGAGATATAAATTCAAAATATTTTAATTGAGTTCATTGCTTACTTTATCGGTGGAAATCAACATTTATAGTTACAGGTAAATAAAGTTGTGCTTATATGACACAAAGTGAAAGTTCAGAACATCTTATTCTTAAAACAATTTTGAGCATAAATAAGGTGTTGACTCCTCGGGCGCTCACTGAACCTCGCGTGATCGGTCAAATGTTAGGCCAGCAAATGTGCGCGCTCTCGTAACATCCACCAGATTTTTCAAACTTAAAATAATTTGTTTGACCGAGTTAGCATAGATAATACTTGGTTTCTTAAAATAAAAATAAAACAAATATGGTGTATTGTAAAATTAACGTATTTTCAAGGCAATAAGGTTTTACTGTGTTAAGACGGTGTGAATTACCGTCTAGAACTTAATCACCACTTACCACCCGGTGGGATTGTAGTCAAACACTGTCTTACTGTAACTGAAAAAAAAACAACATGATATAACTCAAACATTAAAACAAAGAGGCTGTTTACGATGCAATATGTTAGGAAAGGAAATGAGTGGGTTACCTATATAAATGAGGTATATATTATATAAAGACTATAAAAGTGCATATTATCTAAAGTATATAAAAGTCTAGTGAGTTAATTTCCTATCATAAATTTTCAAAGGTAACGATCCAGATCACATGTTTAATATTATAAATCCGATCTCGAG
Source organism: Parnassius orleans (assembly GCA_029286625.1). Taxonomy (NCBI): domain Eukaryota; kingdom Metazoa; phylum Arthropoda; class Insecta; order Lepidoptera; family Papilionidae; genus Parnassius; species Parnassius orleans. The sequence goes on from JAGSMP010000051.1 coordinate 2,931,364, forward strand.
CAATGAATCCAATATTTACACCGCTATATGTTTTTATTGTACATTTAAAAACCATTCCGATGTTAATGTAACTTTAGCCGATTAACTTTCTACAAAGCGTTAAGGTGCTCAATAATTTCTTTTAACTTAAGTCGCGTGTCGTGCAGTGCTGGAAAATGTCAGGAAACCCAATACTGTCGTAACACAATACCAAGATTATTGGCTGCCACCGAGTGCAGTATCCTATCGAGAGACTAAAAAATAAAGCCAAGGCTCGCGTATAGCGAAGCGGCCGTATCGGTTTTCAAGTAGTTGACTTTTTCAACGCTTTTATTTTAACTAGATATAGGTATAATGAATATGGGGTAGTGGATATTCTTTAACCGTTACGGTATTCAAAATATATAATCTGATAATTGTAGATAATGTCCTCTGCGTAACTATGTGGTTGCCTGGTAGAGGCTTATTCAATTTAATTGAATTGTTTTTCTCTTATTTATCGGTGTACAATATAGTATATTTAATTCAATTATTTCATTCATGATAACTCAAATACTTATCTAGCTATATATATCTTGCCAATCGCAAGAAATATGCCTCTCCTACATCTGAGTCCGCTGGCAAAAATTTCTAGGAAGATTTATGAAAACGTCTAGATACGTTATAGAAAACGTTTAGCTAGTAATAATAAAAAAGTACACGCTCGGAACCAGAAGAACAAAAAAACGGGATAAAATTAAGTGATGGAACCTCTTACGCTTTTTCACACTGTAGTTATCTAATTTATTCCTGCTACCGAGCGTTATAGAGAAATGACAAATTGTAAACAAATGTGTGTAATTCTGCTTACTTAATATCGAATATAAACAAACAGCATATAAATTAACAGGTATCTTAAAATGCAGCACTAATACGCGTGAATTAGCACCACAGTGCTTGTCCGAGAGCTTTCCAATGTCAACGCACAATCGCCGCCGCCTACGCAGCCCATGCCGCACGCACGCGCCTTGATTGACAGTCGGCGAACGAACTCACGCGTATCCACTACATTCGCACGACACGACAAAAAGCACATGATTTTAATATTTAAATCTAATATTTGTATTTAATTAAATATAATTGGTAATAAAATTAAATGTTATTAATTATTTTTGTATGTTAGGAATTTTATTTTAATGACAGTTGAGTAGTTCACGTTCGTTACCTACGTTACGTATTACATTCATTTTATTAGATATAGTTCTTTACTAAAGTAGATATACACAATGATCACTCACATAAAAGTGCAGTGATATAATATATTTAAATATCTGGCGAATAAAAAGTTAAGTTAAGCAGGCTAAATAAAAGAATAAGCTTATTTGTTAATCAGGATTTTTGATTTGGATCGCCTTTGTAATTGTACCCTGTATATCCCCTTAAAATATCTGTAGTAGGTTTTATTTTTTATATAAGGGTAATAAACAAGCATACAGCCCACCTGATAGTAAGTGGATGTTTTAGCCATCTATCCTCGATTGGTACATCTATCCTCGATTAGGAATCAAAATGTCGATGCGTCGTCACCCCAGAATACTAACATAGAGTGCCTCGTAGCCAGTACATTAGATGCACAGCAGCAATAAGCCGTTATTTACTCGTAACTCCGGTATTATGTAAGAGCGCGGTCCTTCCCCGCTCGAGCCGTTCCCATTTCTGCTGCAAAAGCTGCGTGGATCTACCACGTTTAATAATAATTCATAATTCAATTGTAGTCATGGAAATGTAAACAATGTTCTTTAATTGTGCGTCTAATTAAGTGAATATTTGACAAATGTTCAAAAATCAGAATCAAAATTATAAATAAAAAAAAAATACTAAACTAAAATATATCAATACATATGTCAAGTGTTTTATTATATCGTATAATTTATTTTTGCTATAATAAAATATTTTTATCGTCGTTCTTAATCAACACACATTGAATTTTTTACTCGTGATTTTTACGTTACACAGAGTTTATGACTTTTGCATTCCGAAGTGAAAGGATCATTAAATTAAATACGAATCTACGTCTTGCCAATAAAACTTTTGTAAGTTTTATTAGTGGGGAGTCGGTAAGTCTGTGAATATTTGAAGGGCGGCGTGATTGTAAAGACTTCTTCGCATTTTTTTTAATTAACTATAAAAACCGGCCTGACTTAATTAATGCACACTGGGCTGCTCTAGAACGTGTTGGCAGACTTCATATTATGCATTCGATTTTGTTTAATTTCTCAGACTTCCTTGAGACTTGACATTTTCCTTAACTTTGGGAGTTGGTAACCTGGAAAATCAGCACTTAAAATTACATTTATCACTTTCATTGACGCAGGCAGGCTTCGATCTCGACTTGAAACGTTTGACTTCTAGCTTTCACTGCTTAATTTTGACTATTTATTTTTGTTTAGTTTTAGCCGTAAGGGAGCGTGTAGTAGTGGTGTAACAATATCCACTACCTGATATCATCCCGTGGGTGTCGTAAGAGGTGACAGAGGGAAATAAATCAGGAGATGGGCAGCAGCGTCTTCCTATAAACGTATAAAAAAACTGCGGTTGCCAACCCGCTTGCCAAGCGTGGCAACTATGGCAAATATTCCCCCCCCCCCCCTATGAGGAATCTATAGGGGAGGCCTATTTTCAGCAGTGGACTTAAATAGGCTGTAACGGTAACGGTAACAATAGCCGTAAATAAGAAGCGAATATAAAGTACTTAATGCCGGTAAAATCTTGTGGTTTTTAATAGAAGGTGGTAATACCACCTCTTTTAATCCAGACGCTCATACCGGTGTCGGACAGTAGCGTCAAAGATGTGAGACGTCTAGGTCTGAAGAAGAAGAAGAAACATTATAGACATTTACTTTATTTACAAATGTTTATTATTAAACCATGTCTATTATTAAGTATATGAAAGGTACAAATAACTTAAATTTTTATTCGAATAAGAACCTCACCTGCACCACACTATGTACTCTGATGTTTGACAGATGAAGCTCTGACTCGTGGTGGAAAACACATCCTCATATCAAATCACATCACATTAATAGCCTTTTAAATATACTGTAGGACACCGTGATAGGACCATAGTCTCACGAAATACCAGCGTAAAATAGCAGCTTAATGCTGCTGTTTTGGATGGGGAGTGTAGACAACCGGAGAACCTTTTTTACTGGAAATTAAGCATTCCATCTTAGTCCTCAGGGGTGACAATGCATCTGCATTTTGATTCTTAATCGAGGATAAATGCACAGCATCACTTACCATCAGGTGGACTGTGTGCTCTTTTGTCATCGTTATTCTATAAATAAATAACTTTATTATTCTTAGTTTCGATGACAGATCCATGTTTTAAACTAATAACGACAAAAATATTCTAAAATATTACCAGTATTGACGTGACGTAACGGACAATGGCTACACATGATAATGAATCAGTTCTGTTCGGGATGATTATGCAAATATTGACTTACCGCATGCCTCCAGTCTGTCATACAATGCCTTTTAGAGTAACAATGACAACAAACTAAAAGCATTGATTGTTTTAACTGCCCGTGCCAGTCTTTATGAAAGTTACTCATAGCATTATTAAGCTTTAAGATGCATTACTTGCCATTGCGTAGAGTCTATTATTTAGTCTGTGGTAGACTTTTCGAGAAGATAAGAGTAGATAATACGGCATGAGAGTTGAAGATCTTAATAATGAAGTTTTAATATTGTGAATTATTTATCGTACACATATCAAAGATTAGATTACATTTAGCCCAAGAACGTATATTAAAATTTCGTGAACTAACTAATCCTTCCAGACGCACTTTCTAATCCAAAATATTATCAGATGTTAACATGTAGTATGCATATCAATCATATAGTGGTGGTGTTAATATCCACTACTCCTTATCGTTCAGTGGATGTCGAAGGGGAAAATGAAACTGGAGATGGATGAACGAAACTGAAAAAACTGCGGCTTGCCAACCCGCCTGCCAAGCGTAGCAGCTATAGAAATATATGGCAATCTATGAGGGAGACTTATGCTCAACAGTGGACCTTTGTTGGCTATAGTGGATGGATAATGAATGGACATGCATAATACGTGATGTTAAATTTTTCAATATTATTTTAAATTAATAAGTTTAAGGGAAACTGATGTGGTGGCGCCATAAGAAAAATCACAACTTGACGTTCCAAAAATCTATTATGGGAAATGCTTGAACTGAAGGAGAGAAACTTTTTGTTAAATTATTACGCAATTTAACAAAAAGCAAATATGGAAATAGCTCTTTGTCAGTTGTGGAGTCTTTACAGGCATGAGTTGATGACGTAGACATAAATGTAAGCCATATTTTGTACATCAAATAGAGAATGAGTTAACGACAGTGTGAAGTAGTATCAAAACAAGAATATTTACACTTCACTGTCATATAATCGTATTTGACAACAACGTTCTTCAAAAGACAGTGAGTCACGATGATTTTCCGAATTCAATTTACAACACTGTCCTTCCCAGAGTGGCCATTAGGAATCGAAGCTCGTGCTATGAAAGCGTAAATGACAAGCGCTCAGCATATTAACAATTTACACATCAATCACCGCGATCCAAACGCGCTTTGATCATAAAGCGCGGCGTATAGAATGAAATTAAAGATTCATCTGTTAGACTGTCAATGTATTTTACGTTGTATGGTTTTCCCTTCAAGGTTTCAAAGGGTTTCGTAATTACTTTTGGATGCGCAGTGATAATTTAGTTTGGTATGTTTGGCGGTGTAAGAAAATCTATCACTTTATTTCTTCACGTGAGTATCATAAGTGGTGGCTATGGGAAATGTCAGTAAGATCTTATGGCTCCTGGTAGTTGGCATCAATCATCTCTTTACACCAAGTGTAATATACTCAGACCGACAAAAAGGAGCAGCTTCAAAGGCGGACGTCTGGTACAGCGATTGTCAAAACGATCCTTACAACCGGAGAACCCCGTATCCAATATTGGACTTTTACGTGCCAATGGACAAGAAGCAAAAGAAAGAAATAACAAAAACCACATTGCGAAAGTACGTGACTATAGAGTTGTGAGTCCGGGACTACTCTAGTCATGTTCGAATTGTAAAGAGAGGGCAATATTTTTGCAAAAGTGCTAACTGTTATTTATTCAGGTCAGGGTGTGTTTATCATTGCCACCGTTTCTCTGGGTGTGAACTTCTTTGTTAGCGCATACACTTATTGCACGAGCGTTCTTTGTAGGTATTATAAATTTCCTGCGCAGATGGTTTTAACACATTTTCCTTAATTTCCTTCCTTCTTTATCTGTTTGTCCAATCGGTACAAATGTTGTAATCAATTTAAAATTAACTTCCCGATGAGATAAAGACAGACTTTAAATTATTATTTACCATACCAGATTTACCACATGCTTGGCGGTGAATAAAAATAGCGTGAAAACCACTCTGAGTCTGGTCTGGAGAATAAAATATTTCGATAACATATAAAGTCCGCCAACGTACACTGGAGCTAATACTTCATCATCATCTTTACAGCCCCTCACAAGTCCACTGCTGAACATAGGCCTCCCCCAAGGAATGCCACAAAGCACGGTCCTGAGCCACCTGCATCCATCGACTTTCTGCATGTCTTACCAGGTCGTCACTCCATCTAGTTGGGGGTTGCCCTACACTTCGCCTACCGATACGAGGCTGCCACTCCAGAATTTTTTTATCCCTATCGGTTGTCGGTTCTTCGAGCTATATGGCCGAATATAATATAATATATCATAATACTTCATACTCCTTCGGAAATGAGTAGAGGCGTGTGCCCAGCTGCGGCATATACTCGTATTATGTAACTTTATTTACTTTTATACGTGATAGAGCCACACTGCAGCTCGGGGTCGACTGTGCAACTGGGTCGGCTCGACCGGGGTTAGGACCACGCTCTCACAGAATACCAGCATAAAATGGCAGCTTACTGTTGCTGTTTCGTATGGTGAGTATAGAGAACAGGAGACCCTTTTAACTGGGAACGAGACATTCCATCTTAGTCCTCAGGGGTGACAACGCTTCTGCATTTTGATTCTTCTATGCGCCACAGAATCCACTTACAATTAGGTAGACTGTGTGCTCGTTTGCCATCCTTATTCTTTAAAAAAAATATTTCCTGGGCAGATAAAACATTCCGTTTATCAATTTTTTCATTATAATTAAGGCAGCTATAATTTAGACGGATAAAAGTTACATCAGGCTCGTTATTAAACTTATTTCGACAAATCACAACAGAAAAATTTACTGTGCTTATTTTCGTAGCTAGACCCTAACTAAACTAATAATGTCGTAATAAGGCCTATCGTAAATGACTTTACACAACATTGTGACCTTCTGACCATTGTATACAGGGACAACAAAGCAGCGCTTATGACATGTTACAAATGACGGGTGTAAAGCCAGCCATTTCTTTAAATTATCTTGAGTTGCGTAGGGCTGCTTTATACTATAATGAAATAGTTATAACAAGATTTCATAATTATTTCAATGTTTAAGGTACGATATTGTTTATTAATCATTTATAGGTTTTGTTTTCTTCTTAAATAATTATTGTGTGGAGAAGATAAGATTTGACTTTCTTATTGCTCAACTTACATATAAAGTTCACCGTTGTCTATAGGCTTCTCCCATTGTACGGAAAATTTGCCTTGATCGCCTCGCTTGGTGGGCGTATTGGCGATGCAGCACCATAAAACGTTTTACACCCTTGACACTACTCCCCACCACCGGTGTGGGTATTTCAAAAGCCCTTCATCAATCATCATTACAGGCCTTCACAAGTCCACTGTTGAACACAGGCCTCCTCCGAAGAATGCCATAAAACACGGTCCTCAGCCATTTGCATTCATCGACTTCCTGCCAGATCGTCATTACATCCAGTGGGATACCGCCCTATACTTAACTTGCATTCCCATCGGATGTTGGTTCTTCAAGATGGCTTCAGCTTACTGATCCGTTAGCACTGCAAATGAATTTTAGGGAAGGTCATTTCTCTGCCTTCACACTTTACACTGCCTGTGTTGTCACTTCACAGATTTCGCAGACTTCGGATGGTCTACTTTTTAAAAATTAGAAGGATTAATAAACTTCCAAAGCTAAGAAAACTGTTGAAAGAAAATCAATTTTCGTTAATAATAAGTTAAGGTTACTGACAGCCATTGCATTATCGTCTAAGAAATTGGATGAAATCCAAGTAGGGTAAATTTTTATCAGACGTGGAGCAACCTAGACTTTCTTAAATTTTGTGATATCAGCACTAACGGGTTAATCATAATATTTTTTTCTTTGCTGATATTAACTAAAATAAATATTTTTGTTTATAACAAGACGTAGTACGTAACGTATACCAGGTGTTTGTTGCCGTCGAACCGAAGCTGTCGCACGCGCGCTGCATCTGAACCATTCAAGTTTAACAAAATAATGTCGTGTAAATAAAAGACAGTAATGATAAAATGTGTTTTGCGGATGTGTAATATCGATCAGCTTTTAACAATAAATAATAGGATTTACATACATTTGAATTCAGAGTCGAATTGCTAGGCTCCCATTAAGAATAACTGTAACGAATTTATTTATAAATCTAATAGGCTTATATTATAATCTACAATGTCGTTCAAACGTCGCTCAGTGTTCCCTCGAAGCTGGGACCGCGGACATGTTACAAACATAAACGATCGCGCGACGCCCACATATTGAAGCGATGCACCGAATCGAATCGTAAATTGATCTATTGATGCAACTTAAGTACAAGTCTGACCTACGATGGTGTTATGGAAATCCATGGTTCCGTCGGAACAAGATGAAATACATTTACAACATCCTATTTGTGCAGCAGTCCTTTTACTATGGATTCTTTTTTTATAATCCTACTTGCTGGCCAGGCAGACTTTGTTCTACCATTTGTCAAATCCGCAATTTAAAACATTGAGGGTCACTTATCGGGATAAAAACTATCCTATGTCTCAATTTGGAGGAGGCAATATACATTTCACTAAAATCGGTTGAGTGGTTTCGGAGTTCATCGCGGACAAACAATGTGACACGTAATTTTTATATAATATATAGTCCTATAGTGACGACTGAGATGCCAATCATCCTGATAATTAAATAGCTGCAGCCTGTGGATGCTTGCAACCAGCTTCAAACATAGCAGCCCAAAGATGCATTATGACCTCTGAGGACTAAAATAAATACTTGGGAGTCTATAGTTATCTTACTTTTCATACCAGAATATAGCAGAGATAGGAGGAGAACACTTACGGAAAGACCATTAACTAGGCGCAAAAGAAGCCCAGACAGCTAGTCAGTAAGCTGTCTCAAGATTAATAAGGCTTTGTGGCAATTCACCCACAACTTGATAGTTACAGAAAAGGCGGGCCACCTAATCCCATCTCCATCTAGTGGGGGGTCGCCCTACACTTCGCCTACTCGTACGAGGCTGCCACTCGAGAACGTTTTTCCCCATCGGTTGTCGGTTCTTCGAGCTATATGGCCGGCCCATTGCCACTTCAGCTTACTAATCCGTTGGGCTGTCCAATCCGCAGTAGAACCAGAGTGACCAACAGTCACTCTGGTTCTACTGCGGATATCCTCATTTCTAAGTTTATCACGCAGAGAAACCCCGAGCATAGCCCTCTCCATAGCTCCCTGAGCGACCTTGAGGGTCCTCATACGGCCAGCAGTGAAGGATCACGTCTTAGATCCATAAGTCATAACTGGCAACACGCACTGGTTGTACAATCTTGTTTTCAGGTTTTGAGGTATACCTGACGAGAAGATGTGTCGTAATTTCCCGAACGCTGCCCAGCCAAGTTGAATCCGTGGATTGACCTCTCGGTCGAAGTTGGAGTTACCTAGTCACTATTTGTCCCAGGTAAAGATACTCGTCAACAACTTCGAGCTTAGTGCTTCCAACAACTACCGGCATAGGTGTGTCATGGACATTACACATGATCTTTGTTTTGTCCATGTTCATCTTGAGACTTATCCGTTGGGAGACACTATTTAGGTCATTGAGCATAGTGCTTATGTCCTCCAGAGATTCTGCCATAAGGACTATATCGTCGGCAAATCGAAGGTGAGTGATGTACTCGACATTGATGTTAATACCGTATCCTTTCCAGTCCAGTAGCTTGAAAACGTCTTTCAATGCAGTGGTGAAGAGTTTCGGGGATTTAACGTCACCCTGTCTTACACCTCTCTGCAGTTGGAAAGGTTTCGTACTCTGGTTCTGGACTCGGATAGCCATCGTAGCCCTACTGTACAAACACTTCAGCACTTCGATATACCGACAGTCAACTTGGCATCGCTGAAGGAACTGTAGCACCGCCCAAATTTCGACGGAAACAAGGGCTTTCTCATAGTCCACATACACAAGGCAAAGTGGGAGATTGTACCCTTCGGTCTTCTGTTCAATTTGCCGAAAAGTATGTATGTGGTCTATGGTACTAAAGCCCTTTCGGAAACCGGCTTGTTCGGGAGGCTGGAAGTAGTCGAGTCTGCGTGCGAGACGATTTGTGATGACTCTCGAAAACAACACGTAGACGCGACTCAGAAGGGAAATCGGTCTGTAGTTCTTCAAGAGAGCGTTGTCGCCTTTCTTGAAGAACAAGACCACCGCACTTCTGCTCCACGCCTCAGGAGTAGTGCCAAGCCAAGGCTTCAAGTACCGGTTTTCCACCCGCTTTCAGAAGCTCCGCTGTAATTCCATCCTCGCTCGGGGCCTTGCCGTTTTTAAGGTCCTGGAGAGCCATTCTAATCTCGCTCAGACTGACGCCCGGGATATCATCGGATTAGTGTCGGATAAAACTTGCTCTTGGATCGTTACACACTTGCGTGTGGCTCCAACGATGATGTGTACAGCTGCCCATAGAATCTCTCAACCTCACTCAAAATTTCAGGTGTCCCGGAATCGATGCTGCCACATTCGGTCTTTAGCTTTGACAGTTAGCTCTTTCTGACAGACAGATCTCTGACAAAGACTTTGGAGCCCTGGTTTCGCTCGATCGTTTCTTCAATACGAGCTGTATTGAAGTTGCGTAAGTCCCGCCGCATGCATTTGGAGATCTGTCTGTTCAGTTGCCTGTATGCCGTCAAATCTGTTGAAACTGCAGCTTCATTTCCCGTCTAACAGCCATGATATTAAGAGTGTGATGGGAGAGATTTTGTGTTCTTCTGCGACGGGTCTTGCAGAACTTAGCTCCGACAGCATGGACAGTTTTCATGCGCTTGTCATTCATATCGTCCACTGCATTGTAATCTTCTGAGCACAGAAAACGGTTTTTTAACTCGAGCTGAAAGGTTTCGGGACTTTGGATTAGAGCACGAGGGGGACGGAACGTTGACTTCATTAGACGAGACCTCTCCAACTTAACGTTTAGGTTCAGTGTGCCTTTAAATATTCGGTGATCGCTACCAGTTTTCACCCTCGTGATCACTGAACAGTTGTCGTCTGGTCGTCATAATGAAGCAATCTTATTTTTTGTCGAACCGTCGGGGCTCGACCAGGTCCGTTTCCTGTGGGGCCGCTTCTGGAAGAAAGAGTTCATCATAAAGAGTCCCTCTTTCTCCATGAAGTCGGCCAGATGCTGGCCCCTTGGGTTCCGTTGCCTCATCCCAATCAAATCCCATTTTACTTTACTAAAATTAAGGTAATATTATTGAAATTATTGCTGTCTGCGTTGAATAAGTAGGAGTTTAGACCTGTTAAGCTGTTTCGATGAAAATATGATATTATTCCATAACTAATATTTTGGCACTAGCCATGCTAATCTCGTAAATCTTAGCAGTCTTTTAAATCATTCACTGGCATCATGTCTATTTTTGTATCAGATTCTGGTTAGTTCAAGATTCTTACTTTTAATGTACTCTTAGAGTCATAGTGATGTTGATAATGGTAAAGTACGGAGTGAGTTATCGTTTGCATCCTTTAAAATCTAGTTTGAATGGTGCAAAATGAAAGATTTATTTGAAACTTTCTTCATCAGCACAGGTAACGTAATCACTATGCTCGGCACACGAATTGTCATTGTAGCAAGGTATAAATCGACTGTTGTGTTTTATTTCTGTGACCAATCTGTTAGTTCTTAATGTAAAATTTCGGATAAACTTTGTCACAGATCGTGTGAGCTTTCTATCCCTAAATAATTTTTGCATTAATGGAAAAAAATAGATTGTCGATATGAAATGTATATATTCCAAAATATCCACAACCATAATGCACATTTTAATGTATTTTTATTTTGTAGATATTATGTATTAAAATGTTTTTATATTTATTATAGCAAACACTATGGACGTCTGTCGATAGACGTCCATAATCTTCAAATGCTAATTTATGGAGTGCATTAACATAGTTGTTTTAACCGGCTGCTAAATCAAGTCGCGACACAAGTTTGACAAAAGAATCAAATAGGGGCTTAGACTTTTTAGCTGACGATAAAAAATACACAATGGTACGAATAAATAAGGTCCAAATGGTTCTTCGTTTTAATTTTGATCTGTGTGCAGTACCATTATGTAATAATTTAAATCGTTGTCACCATGACAGCCACTGATGAACGTAGGCCTTCCCCGAAGACTGCTCTAAAATATGTTTCATTGGCCAGCAGCATCCATCGACTTCGTGCGTGTCTTATCAGGTCGTCACTCCATATAGTGACATTTCTATCACTAATAATATTAATATTTTAATAATATCATGCTACTGTTAGATATTATTCTTAAAATAATTTAAATATAGAATATTTCTCAGTAACTACTTTACGTTATAAAACTATTCTGATACTTAAATATTGTGGTGTAAGCTTTAGTGGTTGAAATTCATTACATAATTTATTTAGTGGTAGGTGCAACTGGTGACTTGCAATGTATAATTTAAGCAGATCGTTTTGTTAACCACCGGTGATGCGACTTTGCAATCTTGAACAGTAGGTCTTTAGTGGATAGTATCCGCAGGAGGTAACAGATAATTAACCTTCTTGTATAATGAAAAGTGACACTTAATTTTCGAATAATCATAACCTTTGCGAGGTGAGCATGTCGCGGGTGAAAATTGAATTAACATTACACATTTACTTGAACTGCTCACGTCCATAAACATCTTTGCATTTTATTATAAATTTTGTAAAAAAATTATTTTAATTTACATTAAAAATAACAGAGTTTGCATGTCTATGCAAACGACCATGCGGCTATCCTTTTAGTGAGTAATCACCGCCGCCCATGAACATCTGTAATAACGAAGAAATCGCAGATGCGTTGCCGGCCCCTGAGAAAGTAGTAAGTCCCTTTCCTGATGGTGATATCGGTCAGGAAAGATCGCTGGTGACAGCAGAAGCCTGTGTCATGTTTCTGTGTTGTTGTGGTAGTATCGCACTCTAAGTTGCTTATTAAATTGTTGACAAGTTTTTATGCACAGATTTTGAAGGAAAATGGTTCATTATGCGACTTTACGTGCGATAATTAGAAATGCTTCTTCGTTATTTAAAATTTGACCGTCAGCTCTTCTATTGAAAACGTAGTGTCTAGAAGTTTATTTTTACATATACGTACATATTATATTATTAATCCAAGTTACTATATTACGTACTTTATGAACAATCAAGAGGAACCGCAAGGAACCCGAGTTCGATGCTATAAAAAAATATTTATATGCTCATTTTCGAAGCGTTCAGCTAAGAAGATAAACATATCGAGGAAATATTATTTTGAGGACGTCTGAAGTCGGTCAACATAACGCATAGGCATAGGGGCAACGCGGTGAACTCTTTTCGGAAATAAGAGTGTGCCCAGCAGTAAGCCGTTATCTGTAACTTTTCTTTTCTCTAACAATCAAGAAATCGTTATTTACTTGAGTACATATATTTTTTTTAATAACAACCTATCAAGAGTCCATAGCTGAACATAGGCCACCCCCAAAGATTGCCTTATAAATTCGCCATAGTTGGCCACGCTTGGCTGTCGGTTTTCAAATCGCAGTTTTGTTACTATTTTGAGCTATTATCAGGAAGAGTCCATCTCCTGTTTCAATATCCCCAACGACACCAACGGGACGATATTATGGAGTAGTGAATTTTCTTACGTCTCTACTACTCTACACTTGGAAATGTAATATTTTTTTGTTGTAACGATTTGAATTGCAAATTCAACCATAAATGCGTTATTAAAAATAAACTATTAACCACAGAACAGCCTTCTGCAAATTGAAAAAGCACTGATTAAAATAAAGTAAAAAAAAAGAATTGTCGTTACTGCATGTTTGTTTAACCAATAGTCTGAACTCGTTGCCATATTAACCGGTACTCAGCTTTGAAGAGGCCGCAACAGATGGCCATTTCATTAATCACGTGTAAGTGGTACGTGGTAGAAGGACACTGTCATTTTGATAATGTTATTGCACTATAATGTCACCATGTGATCGCTCGAAACATTGATTTTTTTCACGTAAATGATGGTACAAATTACCGTCCGAAGGCGCTTGCTTCGCTTTTTACGAAGCTCCTTATTCGGTCATTCTTACCTTGTGAAGTATTATGCGTGTAATATGATTGTCTGGGGACGCATCGCGGTCATTTACATTACGTTATTTAAAAATTATGTGAGAAAATTGAAATCAAGAAGGCCATCATTGGGAAGTTCTGTTTTTTGTTTACAATAAACGAAAGAATGTAATGAAAGAATGTAGTGATTGTCCAAAGAAACATTAAAATTCATTTCGCAATTTGAGCGCTTTCAAGTAACATAAATCACGTTTTAATATATTTTGAGTAACCTTAAATTATTTCAGTAGTTTCAGTTCATTGACATTTTATTGACATTTTATCTAGAAAATATTTAAAAATGTTATGATTGCAAAATTTTGTTGGTGGACTTCAGCATCAACTAACAATCAGGTGGTCAGTGCTCGTTTGTCACCCTGCTGCGCAGTAACGAAATAACCGAAAAAACGGGCCTGCGATTGCTCTAATATCATCTGACCATCGTTTTGGAGGTTTGCCTATACTTCTACCCAACCTAAATCTCTAATTCAGAACGTACTTTCGCTGTTTTGAAATTTTTATTTATTTATCAACAAGTGACAAATAACATCTTATAATAAAGTGATCTATATAGCCTGGCCAGTGTCTTTTATGCTATTTATTTTGTGAATCTATTATATACTTACATAAATTTATTACTATTAAGTTCTACCATGTGTACCTAACTTTTTGACTTTACATTTCTTCCAAGAACTTAACAAAAAATTAACGTGGACGGCTCAGACGAAGCAAATTACCCTTAATTTACTATCTTCGTAATTGACGGCTACGATTTCCAGTAATTTAGCAATTTTGTATCTTCAAACCAGTGCCTGTAGCTGCGAGCGGGTTAAATAGATTTCTTCATCACGGGCGCAATAGCGATGCATTGCGGGTATTACGCGCGCAGCCGCGGGCCGGTGCGGTCTGTTATCAATATCAATGAATGAACTAACGGTGCGCGTCGTCCAATTCGCAGTGTTTTCTAGAAAGCTCTAAGAAACGAAGGCTTTACAAAGTCGGTACCGTTATAAATAATGTTTTATTCCTAGTCGTCGTCACTGATGTTACCCGTAGATGTAAACATGAGTACGATACTCTAAAATGGATTTTTCATATGTACATCTATACATATAAATTTAATTGAAATGACTGTCTGTAGTATCGAAATAACTGCCTTTTATCACATATTACTAAATAGTTTGCTTTTATTGAGCTGAGGGGATTATTTGGATCATATGGATGCCATTAAGACATTAATAACTATTATTTAAAAATTGTCGGTCTGTCTGTACGAGCTTCGGAATTGCTGAACTGATTGTGATGAAACTTTACGTAGAGATAAAGAATAATGCCAGGAGGGGTCTAGATATATTAGGATATATTTAATACGAAAAACGTGATGTTTAAAAAGAGCAAAAAAATGATAAACTAAATAATATTCGATTATCTTATATCTAAATAACATTAATAGATCCTATCCAGGCGAAGCCGTGGCGGGTGGCTAGTTTTTAATTAAATAATATATTTACAATACTTACATATAATTTATTCTTACCCTAATACTTAAAATCTATTTTTGTATTTGTTCAATATTTATAATAATTATCAACTTTTTTTCATTCGCGAATGAATCTTGCGAGTTATAAGAAACTAAACGTAGTTTTAGTAAACTCCTTTATTGCCTATGTAGGTACCACCCTCTTAGCTATTCTTGCCGCCATCGCTTCTTCAGCCTTCTTTGTTTGAAGTAGTCACTTACCATAATGTGGACTGTAAGTTTTGCGTGGCAGAGCCATGCTGCAGCTATATTATGGTTGTAGCACGAATGGGTAGCTCGACCGGAGAAGAACCGTGCTCTCACAGAATACCAGCGTAAAATAGCAGCTCAATGCTGCTGTGTTTCGTATGGTGAGTGCAGACTGGAAACGAGGCATTCCATCTTAGTCCTAAAGAATGGCAACGCATCTGCATTTTGTTTCTTAGTCTAAAAATAGATGTAAATGTCTATGAGCCACATCGTCCTCTTGCTATCAGGGGGACTGTGTACTCGTTCGACACCCTTATTCTATAAAAAGATTGTGACTTCAGTTTTCAATAAAAAACAAATGGTAAAATTAAAAAAAAATCTACAACCGAGATTCTCCAAAATGAGAACTTTATCATTGTAGTCGAAGTTAATTAAATACGCATTATTAAGGATAACTAAAAAACTACTGGTCAGATCTTGATCAAATTTATATGGGACCACATGAGAAGCAGTTTCTAAATAAAAAAAGAACCATCAAAATCGGTTCACCTAGAAAAAAGTTCTGAGGTAACGCACATAAAATAATAGTCGAATTGAGAACCTCCTCTTTTGAAGTCGGTTGAAAAAACATTAATTGTGTTAATATCATGCTAGTAGTCTTTTAAAAAATCTACAATTTTAATCTGAAAATTTACATTTACCTTTTCTAAGTTTCCAAGCTACCACCTACGCGTTAATGGGTAGGTACGTAAACGACCCTCTTATACTTAACCTCACAGTTGAAGGGTGAGAGAGCCAATATAATAAAAGGCCTTTTTAATACAATGAAAAACTTAGCTTTTGAATCAGATGTTTCTAAAAACCACTTTACCCATTATTTAGACAGCTTAAAATATTTATTAGACAAAAGTTAAAATTTAAAATGGAATTATAATTTTTCTTATAAAATTCACCTAACAGATTGTTTGTGAAAAAGATTAAAAGATGGGAGATAAATTGATATTATCCTCCAGGGGGCTGCCCCCTGCGATGCCTAGGCGATGCATCGCAAGTAGACCGGCATCGATCAATCATCTCGAAGCACGCTGTAAATCAATGTTTGATTTAATCATGGTAATTGTATTCTCGTTTCCTTTTTCTTCTCTTTTTGAAGCGTCTTTATGCTCTTCAATAAAATTATATAACTGAAAATTTTAAACAATGTTTGCAGTATACACGACATATTTTGATTGATTATTTATCAATTACTATATGGGAATGACTTTGTTTATGATTGACAGCTACCCTTACATGTCGAACCTAATGTAAATGTGTAATTCACGCGAGCACACATACAATTACTACACCTTACCTTGTCGTACTCTTCATAAAATTTTGGCTGTTTTGTAATCATAACATCAGAAAGTATTATTTTTCCTTATAATATGTTTTCATCTGATCAATTTCAACTGACGAAACAACTTCCGAGTTATGTCAAAGTCTATTAATTTACGCACTTACACAGATATACTAACTTAACCTAACTCACCCTTGCCCGACAGACACGGGGACTTTCACAACACTACCCAATCCGAGAGCAAAGAATTTACACTGTGTATAAATGTGAACTGCGGCTGTGATTCTAACTTCTAACCCATTACTTGCTACTCGGTAGTGAGGTACTCCGACCAGGAAGCGTCGTTGTCGATATGTATATTATCGAAATATTAAAATATTCTCCTAAAAAGCGTTACGAACTGATTGTTTGATTTCTCCGCTAATTATTTTTATATATATGGATGCCCAATACCATTCAGCTTACGAGTGTTTTCATCACCATTATCAGCCTTTTCAAATTAGCTACTTTGATATCAGGCTTTTATAAAAAAACAAAGCAACTTACAGTCTATATTATCTGTCCTTATTTATCGTATTCTCTAGCCTCCCTCATTTAATCAAGAAACGTTAAGTTTATTATAGCATAGATCCATTTGCGTCTACATGGGGATAAAGCTTAGCTTTCTTAGCCTTCAAGCTAAACTGTTCCTGCAACAGCAACTAAGTCAGTGTGTATGTTTTAATAAAGCTAATCGCTTTATTGGTCTTCTTATTGCATGTAGCTTTCTGTGGCGATTATCACGATCGATTAGATCTTTGCATATCAAGATATCGTCTTCCAAGGTGACTTTCTATATTGCTGTAGGACGCTGTCGATACCAGATTATTGACAGTTAACCGTCATAGGACGCGATCGAGAATTCATCTGAAATGTCATTTGAGTTTACTATCGAATATAGGCATTTCGCTTCGTTAGGCGATTGTGTGTGATAAGTCCTCGATGTTGTTGGATATGACAAAGCCTTGCTTGTTGGTTGTTTATTGTAATTTAGTTTTATAACAATGATGCACTTCTACATTATATAATCAAATAAAGAAGTTTTCTATATTTAAATGTTTTAATGCTAGTTTATGATGAATGAGAGATTAATATTATAAATTATACGTTACAGTATTATTAAGGTATGTCTCACTCCTATTAAAATGATTAATTTACTGCAAAATGTCGAGTTATTAACTCATAATTTTATGGTCTTATGTTTAAAGAGAAATCTTTGCCATAATAGAAGTCTCTTAGCTGCGGCGCCACAGTCTTCGCGAAATTTGACATTTGCTGTCAATTCCATACTTTACATTTTAGTTCATATATTTTTCAACGGTTTTCATTCTTGAAACAGACTTTAGTTTAAACCTGAGACTAATTAAATACTACTTTTTGTAAGAAAGAGATTTGTGTTTAAATCTTTGTAACTTTTAAAATACATTACATGGTCGTGCTAATGTTTATTTGAACGTTTTAAAATTTTCTTTTAAATACCTTAGTATACCTTTTAATACATTTAAAAAATCTGAGGGTAAGTATTAAATATGTCATAATTTTTCAACGAAAACTTAAATTACTGCCTCTTTTAATTCTAATTAAACTTTATTATAAGGTCCTGGAGTTTAAATTGTCATTATTTATTTAGGTACTGTCGGGTAACAACTGTTATAAACAGATATGACTACGCCGCGCTGTCGAGGGATAATATTCGGACTACACGCATACTATAAAAGTTTAAGTAGTACTCAGGATTCGGCGATGTCGTGACCATGAACAGTTAATGACACATTTTAAACCAAAATAAGCGTAAATTACGCCATCCATAATGTGCGATACTTATCGTAAAATCCTCAAAGAAAGTAAAATGGAGACCGCACCGTACCTCGTACCGAGCGATTTGTACACGTCAGATTCGAGTTTCGTGATCGACCAGAAAGAGAGGACTCTGAAGTTCTACTCAAATGCAGGTGAAGCAGTGTCGTAAATTTTTGGTTCACTACGGCTGTATTGGCTTAATTTGCCTCCGATAGAGGGCGTGATGGATGGCTTGACATGGCATGCGCGCCCGCGCTGCTGCACGCCTTCGGTCATAGGTTAAACATCCACTTTGTGCACGAACCCTTCGCTGTATTGATTTTGCAGTCGATTACGATTATAATCTCTCTTATATCGTTTATCTCTGCATTCTTAATACTTTAAATTATAACCCTACCTGTTATCTATAAAGTTTACATTTAAGTGGTTGAAATGTTATTTTCCACTGTCTAGGTATTTCTTTAAATATTAATAAAGCGATAATATACGATCGTACATATATAAACCTGTATGAAACAATCGTCGTATTTAAAAATTAAACTTTTAATAAAACGTGAAAACCGATTCCAACAACTAAAAATAATAAAATACATTATTCCGATCAATGCTAAGACATTGTGTATCGAATAATTTAAGCCTCGGTTTTAGAAGGTTTAATGTAGATATTGTTTTACCATTTTATGTTCATGAAAGCAGTTTTTTTTATTATTAAAAGCAAATTTTTTACCCTTTTGAGTGGGCTAAAGAATATCATAAGTTCAAGGTAAACACTAGAATGTCATGTAAAAAGTTACATTTAAAACGTCATCTACTTTTCACCCTTAGGGGCGGAATGTTTTTTTTTATTTATAACCAATTTAATAAAAATGAACCTGCTCCGTTTTTGAATTCGTTTAAAAACGAATATTGCACTCTAACATATGATTCGTGGTGCGCTTCCCCGATAAAGGAAATGTTTACGTGGGAGTACAAGTGCCTGCAATTTTCTTCATGGCTGCATTATCTAATGACGCACGGGAATATGCAAAAATTACTATCCTTAACGTGAGATAAGGAGGTAATTACAGTCGAATGAACCTTTAAAACTCACTATATTGCTTCCTTAAAACGGGACTTGAGACAACGTGGGCGTCTAGCGTTAATGGCTGAACCTATTCATATATGGTTTACCGAAGAACCCATTTCAGATTATTTTGTTAGGTATCAGTTTTTAACTTTTGCAAATTCGTTGAGCTATAATAATAACAGATTTTTTGGACGTATTTCTTACTTCAAGTAATTAATCCCACTTCTGCGCACCGATACATCGCTTTTTTTTTCATCGTGTGCTTTTTGCTGGAAACCTTTCTCCGGTGTCGACGTGCGGCATCTCAAAAGGGTCCGCATTTTATTGACCTGGTAGTGACACAATTTCGATACAATGTCGCGACTTTTTCCATTACGGTACTTCGCTCTAGATGTCCAATGTCCAGGCCTCGCTTATGTCTATTGTCACTCTATAGCCTTGTAGGTAAAGTAAATATTTGGCGATATAATAAATTTAAGTGATGTTAATGTGCAATACCTTATATAATCCTTCTACAGTTTCTAATATTTACTAATTCATTCTTAAAGGGTCGTGTAGTTAAACTTTCGGAGTTAAATAGTCAACGGCTTCCGTGGAGAGTTCCTTAGAGCGTGTAACGTAGCGCTGTAAGAGCGTGTGTTATTGATGCACGCCGAACGCTCCGCCCCGCTATACGCTCTCCACTTATGCCTTACAAGCGAGTTTACAATTCACCTGACGGCAAGTAGCTTCTGCAACTCATGTTCTTCACGCTTCTCAGTCATGTCATTCATTTATTTATACACTGCCCATCAAAGTCCACATCTGAACATAGATAGATTGGCCATAGTTGCCACGATTGGCAAGCGAGTTGGCAACTGCAATTTTTTTTATTTTCTAGTCGTTACCTATTGGAAAGTCAATAGGTAAATGTAATTGAAATGTGTAAGCGATATTCTTCACACCGCCACTACGCAGCCAGTTAATCGTACATGACGTTTATGAAATTAGAAAACAAAACTAAAAACAAATCAGAACACAGCAGTTAGTCCACTGCTGCTTGGCGGCAGAAGTAGATGAGGGTTTTAATGTTATTAAATAAATATTGGATTAATTGTCCAAATTCAGGTTCATGTATAGTCTATGTTTCTTGAATTTTCAATTAAGGAAGTTCTCACGCGATACTACATCTAAGTTGTTTATTACTTCTGCTAAGTACAGTGGCCACCCTTGTTTTAAGCACCAAAGCGTGCATGGAGCTTTATCTGACTTCCTTATGCAAATGATTGCAAATGGTTGCTTTCATCATCCCGTTTAAGTGTAAGCTTGAGAATATACACGTTCAGTGTAATGCGAGCATTTGCCTGATTGCATTGGGCTTGCAGATGTGCCTTTGATATCTATTTTGTCTTTATTGATGTGTTTCTTAATTCAATAAAACGTGTTCCTTAGTACCATTTCCGTGTTTTGATCGTGATTGAGACGAATATTTACGCAATTATTTGTTCGAGAAATTAGTTTTTAGCTTTTTTTATTCTTATTATAAAATATAGATGATCTAACCTATTGCATAAATTTTCTATCATTAAAGATAAAACAAAAACCTTCCCCACTAACTAGCTGTCGTAATTCTCCTGGGCAGTCACTCCCACACCGAGTGTAAAGCAATTCGTACTTGAAGTACTGACCCTATCGCATAAAGTTTCCTTACAAAATGCCCTTGATTGCTATCACTGGCTTAGTGAATGTGTTGTGAGTGGAACTTTCACCTGGAATTCATTTCTTCGAATAGCAATATACGCTTTGAGGTTTTCGAAATTATACATCTACATTTTTTACAATTTTACTTGAATACAGAACAACTATTCTCGAGTAAAAAACATGAATGACAAATCCATCTACCCATCCATCCATCCATTACAGCCTATAAAAGTCTGCTGCATAATATACGACACCTCATATATTGGATTGGCCTCATACGGGGGATTTTGTATTGTTGTAATAAACCATAACGATTTTTTTCTACGAATTAAATTGACTAAAATATGAATCATTATCATTATTAGTTTTTTAAAAGATTCTCGGCCGGTCTTTGCCCGACTTTAAGAGACCGCCACACCTAAAAATCGGATAGTGACCGCAGTACGAGATCCTTACTGATATAATTCTGATACAAGGCTATTAAAGTTATTAGATTATGACACAACACTTAAAATTTTTGTTTTGTTCCGCTATCCCATTAGACATTCTAGTCTTAAAATGCTTGTGCTAGATGTAATTCACAATAGTAGTCCGGTAAAAGCGTTTAATTAAAAAACTCTGATTAAAACAAGAAATAAAAAAGAAGACTAATTCATTCAATATCTATCGCGATAAAATGAGATGTCTGTGACTGGTTTTAATTACAAGGTGTTATCGAATTGTCAAAGGCGCGGGAAATATTAAAGCACGGAATTATTAAAAAATACCGGTTGTTATTATTAATAAAGCTATTTAAATTTACCCGATAGTCCACATGGTGGCTGTAAGCTAGTGGGCGTTTCTGTACTTGTTACTGCTTGTACCTGAAATACACGAATAATCAATTTCTCTTAATATATATAAATAATTGTTAGCGAAGCCGTGCTGTTCTAGCCTAGACATTTCAATAATCAAATATTTTAAGCCTCTTCTTCTGTCTAGTAGCCAGCTGAAAATCGATATCACCCTCATAATTATTTCTGCCGCCAAACAGCTGTCTAACTACTGTTGTGTTTCGTTCAGAGTGGTAGAATAGTGTATGATAGCCTTTATAATATTAAACAGTAAAGTGGTAGAGCCATGCTATATTGGCTAACGAATGCACGAATGTGTCTAGACCGGGGGATCATGCCTGCACAGAATACCAGCGTGAAATGGCATAATAAAGCTGCGTTTCGTATATTATGTACAGGCCAGTACAAATACTCGTCTCGAGTAGGAATCCAACCCACGACTTGCATGGCTGTAGCCAAGCGCTACTGAGCCATCTTTAGGAATAAATAATTGGTTTTCTTTATTTTGTTAAAATGAAGATTGACATTTTTTCACCAGATTTATCATTAAGGTATTTTATTTTACGCCTGGAGTAAACGAGATGGTTATAGCGCCATCTACCCAAAGCCGTAAGATCATTTTGTCATATTCTGTAGTCACCTTTTAAGAGACACGACGAATTTGCGTGATGGATTCTCTTACCACACCACCATGAGGCAATATGTATCATCATTACAGTCCTCCACGAGGCACTATGTACAGTCAACAACAAATAGATTAAAACACTGATGACTATTTTACAAACTTAGTTGTGATTATCACGTAAAGTTTGTTTACAGCAGAACTCTAGCCCACTCAGTTTTTAATCATAACTATGAAACTAAATAATAATAATAATCTCCTCCAGACCGAATTTCGGTCACGGCGGCCAGTCTCTACGGAGACTAAACATCTGCGCAGGACAGGGTTATAGTGCCCAAGTGTATGCTCAAACACAGGTGCACTTTCTATTCCCTCACTCTCATAATCCGATAGAACGTAATCCGACAAGACCGGAGAGAGATCAGGCGCAGGACGAACGGCTTTACGTGCTTTCTGAGACCCGGGGGTGAAACACCACCAACTTCCTGATTCCGGGCTGCTACTGAGAATTTCTTGTCAGAAAAACCCAATAACTGATTTTGGCCCGACCCAGGATTCGAACCCGGGGCCTCATGATCAGTAATCGATTTACAACCACTAGACCAACAAGGCACTCCAATGAATATGAAACTAAAACAAAAGTGTTGGGCTATAAATTTTGAAATATTTATAATATGTATTTTTATATAAATTTTCAATTAATTTATTTTTAACATTGCAAAGCTTTATCTGTATGTATTATGTTAAATATATTTCCTCGCTCGTATCAAAACGCCTAGTTACCGCAAATAAATTATAAATGGGTGTATCGACCGATAGAATTCCGCAATGAACTTAGGCCGGCCAGAACTTTATCATAGGGCTAGCTTCTAGTGTCGCAGGTGGGTGGGCCAGGAAGTATCTTGCTAACACCCACTGGCTTTCATAGCGCCTTGATTCATGACCCATCGGAACCAACTACTCCCATTAACAAAGCGATTCTGTCTCCGCACATTGCCAGCTTCAGCTTCTTCGAAACCTTCGCTGACAGATTTATTGTCACTTGTTACTGAGCTCGTGTTTTCTTGCTATTGTAAATGTTGTCTCTAGGCGATTATGAATGAGTGTCTTGTATAAATTTCACATAAAGTGCTTCCATTCCTAATTTGTATGCCATTTATGAATACATTACTTTCAAATGTACCAACTGTATACATACATAATATGGATCACGGAGGCTGTTTTATTTAGTTTAATGCGTTTTGCAAAAATCAATTGAATGTTCTGCGGGTGGTTTTGAATATTTTATTATTTCTATTTATATAATTCATCCTATTATGTTGTGACTGTCAATAAAAAGTGATTTTACAAGCGATAAAATCATATGCCGTGTAGTGGCCGTGTAAGAATATCCACAACCCGACATCATCCCGTGGGGTGTCGTAAGAGGCGATAGAAGGAAATAAATCAGGAGATGTGCAGCAGCGTCTTCCTAATAACGACTAAAAATAAAAATAAACTGCGGTTGCCAACCCGCTTGCCAAGCATGGCAACTATGGCAAATATCCGCCCTTTACCTCGAAGGGCGGATATCTATGGGGGAGCCCTATGTTCATATGTGGACTTAATAAACTGTAACGGTAAAATCGTAATTCTTGCAAATATGGCTCTACGTACGCGAGAAACCCGAGTTCGATCCCCGTCGGTACCTCCGAATAGTCAATGGCGTAATCTTTTGTGTTGAATTACTACGTGCTGCTGGGAAATATAGGTTTACTAGGTGGTAAGACTCCTTCTCTGTCTAGAAGTCGGTCTAGGTAGGTACCACCCTTTTACCTTTTTTATAGAATAAGGGTGACAAACAAGACGCACTCCACCTGATTTTAAGTGGATGCTTTGGCCCATAGACATCTACATCTATCCTCAAAAAAGAATCCAAATGCAGATGCGTTGTCACCCTATATATAATTATGTGCTGTAAGGCATTTCATCTTAGTCCTCAAAGATGACAAATGAAAAAACAATTACATTATATTTAAAATTCACCATCAAGCATTAGACAAGAGTCTGGAGAAGACACCGGGACAAATTGTGGTTGATATTTTTTAATACTTTCTATTTCGTTTCGCTATTATTTATTAATAATACGACAACCCTTAATTTTTTTTAAAGATAACGGTCGTTCTAGTATATTAGTGCTTATCGATCCACCCATCATCCATTACAGCCTATCAAAGTCCACTGCTAAAGATAGGTCTCCCCGTAGATTGCCTCATAATTAAATATATCCCCAATATTTAATTAATATAAAAATTAAATTAATAAAAACTAGAGGAAAAGTTTTCCCTTCAGTTGGCAATGTCTATGTCCAGAAGTGCACTTCTATTTTCTGATGATGATGAAGAAGCTGCAGCAGTAGTATAATTAAATGTTAAAATATCTTTAAAAGCATAAGTTTTCGTCTAGTATACAAACATTATTATCAGCTTCTTATCGATACAACAAATATTCATATAATCTATTTGATACGTCATACTCATTCAAGGCGGACTTAGTGCGTAGAGCCTCAGGATATTTTTCACCACGCTATAGATATTCTGAATTATAGGGTTTTTAACAGCAATTCACTGCAACATTGAACCGATGATTTATATCAGCAATTTTATGCACGCGTTAGCAGTATTGGTTTGAGTGATAAGCTTTAAATAATAAGACCTTAAATTTTGACTAATAAATAATTTTTTTTCCAGTGACAGTAACCTAATGGTTAACTGCGATATTGGTGGGTGGAATCCTAAAGGATTTTAATTTTATTTAGAGTGGTATTGTTAATGTTGGTTTAGTAATGCTATTATTGCTAGTATTTCAGTTAAAAAATTTATAGGAGCTCAGACTTATTAAAGAGCTTTTTATATTCGAAGTGACTTATGATCCGTGAATCGGAGATATTGTATAATCTGATTCATCTAAATATGTTTTCGTTTTGTTCCTTTTCTTTAAAAAAATGATTGCCTTTTTTTAATCGAGGGTAGATATGTCTATATCTACCCTGTCTTTAGGCACCCACTTACCATAATCTGTAATGTGTACTCATTTGACACCCTTGAACATTGATTTATATATATAACTCAATGCCCTTGAAACAAAGCGTTTTATTTTTATTATAAAAGACATGATGTATCTATGAGTGAGAGAATATATGTATTAAAGAGCCAAAGTAACAGTCATGTAGTAGCGGCGTGAGAATATCAATTTGTTACACACAGGCAGCTCACCATGGAATTATCATACTCCAGAAATTTTTACAGATGACGGTATAATCATCGTGTTTATATCATAAAAAAAGTAAAGTAGCAGCCTATTATGTCCCACTGCTGGGCTCAGGCCTCCTCTCATTTTAGAGAGGGTTTTTAGGTCAAGGAAATGTCCGTGCTCCAATGCGTGTTGGCAAACTTCACATATCCTCGAAATATTTTTTTCTTATTTCTCAGACATGCCGGTTTCCTTACGATGTTTTCCTTCACCGCTGAGCACGTGGTAAATCAGCACTTTAAATTGCAATTAACAATTCATTGGTGCCGGCGGGGGTCGAACATGGGTTGCTTGCGTACTGTCAAATTTACAACGAGCGCTTAGCCCCTGAGCTGGCTCTTTTTATTTTTTATTATATCATATTATTATTATGAAAAATATTCAGACAGGCGTCAGGAAACAGCGATAAAAATACGATGTCTGTTACTCTGTGCACCAATCCGCCTGCCAAACGTGACATATCCTATTTTTTATAGAATGGGCACATAGACTACCTGATGGTAAGTGGATGCTGTGGCCCATAGACATCTACATTTATCTTCGATTTAGTATCAAAATGCAGATGTGTTGTCACCCTTGAGGACTACGATGTAATGCCTAGTTTATCCTATGTATCAAATGACAAGTAATGGACTGCTTTACATACAAATAAAAATAACTACTGTGTAGTTTGATGCCTTATACGCTTTTATGAATCTAAGCCAATAAAATTTAAAATTGATTTAAAATTTTATACCAATAAAATTTAAAATTTAACCTTTTGAGAAAATTATGTTTTAAACGTAGTCGCTTTTCAATTCTACCACGCATTTCCCGAGGCGATGCAAACACCAGTAGCGGGATACTTTCTCTGCCGCACTCAAGAACGAGAGTTTCGATTAATGATCTTAGTTATTACAAAACCTGAATTTGCAAAGTCTTGTCTATTGTCTACTTATACAGTGTGTTCTATATCGTTCAAAGTATTTTTTTTTCCTTCAAAATCTGTATGTTACAGCTGGATGGGCTAATAAAATTAAAGATGTTTGCTAGATTCTATTATCATTCATATTCATTACAGCCCAGGCTTTCTTCCATATAGCTTGATAGTTTTTTAGCTATTTCAGCAGCACATTGCCACTTCAGCTTACTTACCAATTTGATTATGTCAGTTATTATTGTACTTCTGCGGATATCCTCGTTATCTCTTAGTCATAGTCATAGTCAATAGTCGTCGCCACAACTCGCTAAATGACTTTGAGCTTTATCATACGGCCAACAGTGAAAGACAACGTCCCGGTTCCGTTAGTTGTTGCAGGCAATGTGCTCTGTTTGTTGTTTTGTTTACAGTTCTTACATAGTTTAAATTGCCATAGAATGTATTACATTTTTTTTTGTTTTCAGTTTACCGATATTTCAGCTTCAACAACGCTGATGTCTTGAGGCTAAGCCTTTTTGTATTGAATTCTTTTCAATCCGTCGCAGCCTTTCCGGGTCGTATTTTTTAATTTAATATTTTCCTCACAATGGCGAGCTTACCTTAAAAGCTTATGGTGGACTACCCATTATGGTGCATTCAATTGAACATGTTGCATCTTTTTTGCGGCCTCTTCTTGATAAATAAAATACTCCGCACGGTCGCAATTTGCATCGCCCATTGTTTCTCGCAATACGTAATTTCGTCTGAATGTATTGCCGAATTTCGTTTTTTTGTATGAAGCTTCTTTATGTTTTTATTTGTCCTGTTGTTCACTTGATATGTCATCTGGATTTGCATATTGCTTACTTAAAAAGTTATCATTGTCTATCTTTGTGTACTTGTCATGTTTGTTTTCAAGATAAAATATTTATTTATAACTTTTTGTTTGTATTATAACGATGTAATTTAAATGTTGTTCAGTAGGATATATTTTACAACGTGGCACACTGTAGTGACACCTCATTATGGTCGCAGCCGCGGACGTAAAATAATACGGACGTATTGCTGCACTGAAAATGTGTGAAGCACCCTAGGTCCTCAATTTTGTTTGTCAATACGCGAGATTCACGCACGCAAATCATAGTATTCAGTGTTAGACCTGACGCGCGTTGCAAACTGGTTTTGATTGTCGGACCTTGATGTTTTTGGGTGCGTGCACAAAATTATAGCTTAACATATTTTTAGTTAGTTTCGCAGTACCTACTAATGGGTCGGCTTGAAGGTTTTTTTAAACTGAAGTGACAAGCGAACTTATAGTCCACCTTATTGCAAGAGTCTACTACAGCCAATGAACATCTTTTTTAGCCATGAGGAAGTGCCTACGCATACCAGACTCGCACCGACTAAAACGCCATACCAACACTCCTCTTCCCCCACGACTCCACTTCGTCTGCAGCGGTAGGGGATGAGGACCCCCTTTTCGCCGCAGCCCACCGACACACATCCGAAGTGGGCTGGCGAAGCCCACTCGTAGTGGCCACCTCGGGCCGGCCCTACACCTCGGGCTGGCCAAGTGGGTTCCTCTTTGTTCACCGCGAGTGACCAAGCCACAGCTACTAAGCCTCCCCGCAACGACAAGGCGGGAACCATTCAGGGGGGAGCCAATGAACACCTGCAGCCAACTTCGAACAAATAACGCTGCGTTTTTAACTTTTGGGACTAAGATGGAATGCCTCACAGCGTGTAATCATACTGGCTCTCTATACCCTTTAGACCGGAACACAGCAGTGCAAGCACTGCTATTTGGCGGCAGAAATGGGTTAGATTCTTTAGAGGGTGGTACTTTCCCAGTGAAAGGGAGTCTTACCACTTAGTGAAGATAAGACACTGTTACTACAAGTAGCAAATTCAAATTATCTGTTGACGTAATATATCAATGATTGAATTTGACCGAATTTGTAATAAATAAACTAAGATGATTATTTTACAAACAAGGAAAGACATTGATTTTTAAATTTGAAAATTAAACTAAAACTTCAAAAAAAGATTATTAATTAAATTAAAAAAAAATAGAATAAGGTTGAAAAACGAGCACACAGTTCACCTGATGGTAAGAGGATGCTGTGGCCCATATACATTATCCTCGATTAAGAATCAAATTACAGATGCGTTGTCACCCCCGAGGACTAAGTTCAGATGCGTTGTCACCCCCGAGGACTAAGTTCAAATGCCTCGTTTCGTAATAAGGGTCTTAGGTCCCCTACACTCATCATACAGCATGAAGCTTATCATTAGCAAAATCTTTTCAGTCCTTCTCAGGTGATTAACCGTCAAACATCTAAACGAACAAAATTTAATATTTTATAACATGAAAAATAAGATTTAAAAGGAAAGAATATA
This sequence comes from Parnassius orleans, assembly GCA_029286625.1. Lineage (NCBI taxonomy): Eukaryota > Metazoa > Arthropoda > Insecta > Lepidoptera > Papilionidae > Parnassius > Parnassius orleans. The sequence goes on from JAGSMP010000051.1 coordinate 2,960,622, forward strand.
TTTTTATCACGTTTATCAAAACAACGTCTTCCACAATAAATCTTTCTCCATGTACCTCGGCTCATTCGTTTCATTTGTCACTTTTTTAATATAAACAATTCGTAAATCTTTTTATTTGCATTTCATTTGCAATGTGCGGTTCGTTAACATCGACATTGGCAATGTCGTCATCAACAAGAGTACGAAAAATCTCAGGCTATTTATCATTCGGCATTCACATACGAGTGTACTATCTCATTTAAAGCGTTTCAAGTACTTGACGGTAATTTATTACTCATCATATTGTATTGGCATGTACAAATATACAAGTCTTTCCAAAAATTCATTCGCAAATAAATTTTACATTGCTGGTAAATTGACGGGATTTTATACAGTTTTAGTGGTGCTGGCAGAGATCGCCGGCTTGGCCGCTGAACCAGGCGGGCTTGCTCGCTTAATGTGAAATTTACGTTCCCTTCCTGCGTTTTTGCATCTTAAATATCAAAATCAATGTTATTATTTTTATCCACAATAGCATGTAAACAATAAGATGACAATCCATTACATCCCCTGGGGGTAGTTAAGCGACTCAAGGAAAAGCCCAAAAACATGTACCTAGTGGCTTTCGATAAATGGCGATATGAATTTATCGTATTATACCAAAAATGTCTGTTTCTTCGATCGATATGTTACGCAATAGCGATATCAGCAAATTTTAATCGCTATTGAAGTTTCTGTGTCTATTAGTGTAATATTTACTGGATGTAAAGGAAGGAATATATCTCTATCTCTATCATTCTCTTCGAGGCTCTCTACTATACCGAGCGAACCAGATCGATGGAAATAAAACAATTATTTGATCGATAAAGTTATTATTGGTGTTTAGATTATATAAGGTTGCTTAAGATAAATTGGGTTCTTTAGAGCAACAACGTAGTATTTCAATTAATAAATTAAAGGAACTATCTAGTATAATAATATAATATTTTACTTTAAAAATCTCCTTTTCAATTTCCATAAAACAGCGAAACAAGTAACAATTTTTTATCTAGATTAAAAATTAGTATGTCTTGACATTATTTTTGAAAGAGAAAGAACCACTCCGAATAAATCTCTGCCTACAGCTTAAGCTTCCTATAATTTTAAGAATTTTAATTGAATTAAGTTGAACAGTTACATGTTTTTAATTTTTCATGCTAATACATTTTTCAATTGTTGTTGTTTATAAATAGTTTAGTTTATTAAGTTAATAGCTATATAAAAGAGAACTTTAAAACTTAAGGAAGTAAAACTAAGTAGTTCTGTGCGACTACGTCCTGTGTGGAAGAACTTGTATTTATGATCAGATCTGTGGCGGTTACATTTTTTATTATCTAATCAATCTAATCTATTATTTTACAATACTACATTATTGGTTGATTAAACATCATTATCATCATCATTACAGCATGATATATATATGAACATAGGCCTCCCTCAAGGAACGCCACAAAGCACGGTCCTGAGCCACCTGCATCCATTGTCTCCCTACATGTCTTACCAGGTCGTTACTCCATCTAGTGGGGGCCGCCCTACACTTTGCCTACCGGTATTGGTTGATTAAACATTGCACGAAAATTAACAAAAGTCATAGCTTTAATCGATTTATAATGGGTAATGTACACTTGAGAAATATTTTTTATTCTTTTGATGAAAAGTGGTTACTGTTGCCGATTTCCTATGTAGAAAAGAAACTTTACACCGAGAAAAGCTATGAAACGTTTTATTAACATAACTTTGCTTTGCTTAAATAAGCTTTGTTTACATTTCATTTAAATCTAATATACAACCTAAATTAAACAAAAATTATAACTGCCTTTATAACACCGTACCTACATATACATAAGCTTAAAGGTTTCAAGAACATTATTTTAGGCATAATACATGCCCCTCTAGTTAGAACGTTTTCTATTGACCTATATTTTCCCCCGTCTCGAGCCTGACCCATCCTCGCTTTTATTACTCAAACAGCATTGACCTGGCTTTTATGTTTCGACCTGAATATTTTATTCAGACTTTATAAAGTCAGAAAATATAAAAAAGGCTCTTTAGTGTTATTTGCTTAAATTTCTTTAGACATTTCTTAAGTTCGATTTAGGGCTTAATTTTTAATCATTAGTTATTATTAATAAAATAAATACAACTTAAACAAATTAAAAAATACAGCTGTGTAAATTAAATTGTTGAATTTTTCTACTTTTCTATTTAGTCAAGTTATAATGTAATAACTTATTTGATAGATAACTTTTATCTGATAATTGAAAAATTGGCTATTTCAGCTATCAGGCTGAGTTAGATATTTTAGCTATATTTTGCTAACTATTTAACCAGACACTAACTATAATGAACAAAATCGTAAGTAAATAAAATGTCTATTTCATGAGTAAATATTATGCTTGTCGTAGAATTTTAACCGTAGTACATACAATTATTTCATACAACTTGGTGTTGGGTTTGAATCTCGCACGGAATAAGTGTGATGGATGTATATGTTTGTCTGGGTGTTTAGATGCTGTATTAAAAACATTTCTACAGTTCGGAATAAAATCCTAGGGTAACGTTCAAAAATAATACAAAGTGAAAAATAAATATGAAGGTTTTTAGCTATTGCCTTCTTGCTATATCACATTATTAGGTATATATTTACAGCAAAAAAATTATGAATATTTTTTAATATAAATTATACGTTATGAAGTTAAGGGGTTATTATCCCATTTTTTGCCAATTTATCGCTGCATAACATTTAAAAAAATATTAATCTCTAATTTTATAAAATGTGTTACTTTATTCAGTTTTCGTGTTTCCACATACACCTCAAAGGCTTGCGAGCGGCGGAGTTAACGGACTGAAATCAATACGCCACCCCGACCTTTGCCTTGCTAAGAGACCCTGAACCCGACCTTCTACTCGAATCCTTCACGAGCGCTCGCCGTTAACCTTGGCATCGCGTGAAATGTTTGTAGTTTGTACCGAAGTAATGGATCGTTTTGATAGCTCGCACTAGTTTTGTATGTCTGGTTAGTGATTACTTATTTTATCTTCAGTCAGCTGTTGCTTGGGTATAGTCAGACATATCAAACAACTCTCTCACTGAATAGAATACTGACACACTAGTTTTGTGTGTGTAGTTTGTAATTACTTTTTTTATCTGCAGTGAGTTGTTTGGGTAAAGTGAGAAATATCAAGCAACTCTCGCTGAATACTCAGTAATTTTAATACAATGCTTGTGATAAATGAACTAACCGTTCTGCTCATCATAACAGCTACTGTAGTCAGTGGACACCTCCAACTAACTTGAAAAAAAGTTATAGATGTATTGTCACTCCTGAGGATTAAGATGGATCCCCACAGCCTGTAATTATACTGGCCCTCTTACCCTTTAAACAGGAACGCAGAAGTGGATGTACAACTGCTTACCGACAGATAAAAGGAAAAGAAGTTAGAAGCTCGCAGGCAAAAAAAAATCATAAAAGTAAAAGCCAATTATAAAAAACTTAAAAAAATCGACGTTTAATAGCTAAGTCGATGCTAAGTGTTAATAGGAATTGTTACCAGCAGGGTTAGCCAAGTTGACTTTCTATTATCATTAACGATATTTAAAAACTATAAAAATTAATACGAATAACATCATCTGATTTTTGTTCTAATTAATTTCTAATCATTGTAGAAGAAGTCAACTTGGCTAACCCCGTAGCTCTGAGGCTATTTACATAATCACGACTAAGTTGCCACAATAACGTCTCGTACCACACTCGTACTCTAGGTCGTAACTCGTAGGTCGAGGAAGCGCAGCATGCAAATTTTAATGTCCTCGAAATTAAATTATTTCTTTGTAGAAATGTAGCCCTATCTATAAAAATATTTTTATAAAAATAAACATTTCTATCTCTTCTTTTTTTTTCTTTTCCACAGCATAAATATAAGTATTATCAATCGTATCACACGACAGTATAGTACAATTGCTGTGTAGAAGCAGCGTAAGAATAACCACTACCCCATATTATCCGGTTTCGAAAGAGGCGCGTGAGGGATGCAGTAACAGGAGATAGGCATCTTCCTGATTACAACTGAAAATATTAAAGAACCGCGGTTATCAACCCGCCTGCCAAAGTAGCATCTATGTTCAGCAGTGGACTTTAGATAGGCTGAAATGAATATTGAATATTTAAACAACTTCCTGGACACGACACTGATGCCTTGTTGTAAATACCATAGCAGGTCATATAAAAGATTAAAAACAGACGCACGAGCCTCAGCCAAGATAAACAATGCCAAGACTGTGACAATGTATGGGCCGCGATACTTCCGCGGCCAAATCGCTACGACAATGTCATAATTATGTATAAAGTTATGTTTTAGGATAGGTACTATTCTCATATAACGAATCGCGTAGAAGCGCATTTTAGAATGAAATGCAAAGTTTTAATTTGCATGAAACTTATATTTTTTACGCGATGAAACATTGTTTTATGGTACAACACGAAAGGGCATAACAATGCTGTATTTCGTATCTTGAGTTTCATTTTTTACTTGAGGAAATACCTATGCAGTCCGCTTTGCGGGGCAAGGAAGGGTTATGTCGGACTCGCACCGATTAAAACCCCATGGTGTTCTGCGTCGGCTTCCCCATAGCGGTCCCACCTCGGGAGAGGACAACGTAACAATGCATGCGATAACGCATCTTTATTTAGAATCTTAATCGGGCCACAGCATCCTCTTAACATCAGGTGGACTGTGTGCTTATTTGTCACCCTTACTTTAAAGACATTAAAATAAAATCCTCATATGCCAAGCTTACCTGCCCGTGGTACAAACTAATGAGCTCTAGCGACCGGCAAATGGTATTATATAATTTAAATATGTTGGCACCTAATCCCAGAGACTGGCAATAATAAGTATCAATACCACCACAGCGAGCGTATCGGCTCTGCGACCAACGCCCGCATATTAATTAATTATGTATGTAACGTATAAATAAAATTGAAGTGTCTGTCTGTAATATCGAAATAAGTGCCTTTTATTAAGCTGAAGGAGTTATTTGCATGCCATTAAGACATGAATAACCATTTTTCTGTCCGTCGGTCCGGACTACTTTTTGGAATGGCTGAACTGATTGTAATGAAACTTGATTAACAGATAAATAATTACTCTATCCCAGATCTTCGTTAATGAGTGATCTGGGCTATATTTTATCCCAAAAACTTGCAGTGTTTTTTTTTTAAATAGAATGGGGTGATAAATGAGCACACAGTCCATCACTAATGGTAAGTGGATGCTGTGGCCCATAGACATCTACATATATCCTCAATAAAGAATCAAAATGCAGATGCGTTGTCACCCGTGAGGACTAAGATGGAATGCCTATTTTCCAGTAAAAATGGGTCTCCGGTTCTCTACACTCACCATACGAAATCTAGCAACATTAAGCTGCTATTTTACGCTGGTATTCTGTGAGAGCGTGGTCCTTACCCAGTCCAGCCGACCTATTCATGCTACAACCATAATATAGCTGCAGCGTGGCTCTACCACTTAAAGAGTTTTTGGTAAATAAACATTAATAAAATAAATCGTCTTTGATGATTATCTTAAATTTAAATAACGCCACATTAATAGATCTTACCCGAGCGAAGCCGAGGCGGGTAACAAATCTAATCACTAGTAAGAAATATAATAATTTATTGTGCGTATACATATTACTTTCCAGCAACATATATGTTTTACTACAACATCGTTTTTATTTTTTGTCTTTAATACAATAATTAATTCTTTGTTACAGGTAAATAAGATTCCCGTATTCTATCTACTATAAAAAAGTAAGTAATTATAAAAAACATCAAACTGTATTATGATATCGTATAATAATACATATAATACGTTAATAACATATAATACGTTTACCTATGTACATTAAAAAAAACTTAGATTAAAGTGTGATTGCAACTAGAGTCGCCAAAATACGAATATTTGTATACGTTAATTACGTCGCCAAAATACGAATATTTGTAAACGTATGTTGTAAACAAATATTCGTGTTTCTATACGAATATTTGTTCCTTTTAGCTTGGCAGAGGATTATCATGTCGCAGAATAAAGTATGATGCATTGGAACACTCGCTTTACCTTCTCTTCTAGATTCTAGAGAATAATTACAATACTTTAATGGGCGGAAAATATATGTATGTGCTTTGAACCAATTAATATTGATTTTCATTGTAATTCGAAGCAAAGATCTAGGATTTAACTACCAATTACGCTAAACTCTCACGGTCGTCTTTATCGCTGTTTTACAACCATTTAACGTCATTTAAGTCATTTTGTACTTTAACCACTGGTTCGACAAAAACCTCTGTCCTAGGAAAAACCAGCAAGAAAACCAGCGGGACTTTTTAAAATAAAATTAAGGGGTTATTATTTTATACAATATGTATGAAAACATTAAGAAACAGCATAGTAGCGATCACCTTATCCCATGGGTTATTATCAACCATGTACTCTTTAGTAATATAATAACCCTTATTAAACAAATTTTGATTATTAAAATTTTAAGCTTTTTGATAGATAAGGCCTGCATATTTTCTGGAACATTGTTGTAAAATCGTATACATTACCCAATGAACGAATTACTGACTGTTTGGAGTCGAGTTCCTTCGGACCTAAGTTATAAATTACTCTTATGCCTCTCTTCTGCAAAACAAAGATAGTTTCAATATCAGTCGCATTACCCCATAGCAAGATTCCATATGACATTATGCTATGGAAATAAATAAAATAAACTAATTTAGCTGTTTCAACACATGTAAGGCCTCTTACCTTTTTTACAGTCTATGCTGCAGAACTAAGTTTGGTAGCTTGTTGAGATATATCAGGGCTCCATTGAAGCTTCACGACAAATGTAATTCCGATAAAAAAGTGGATTCAACAAAGCTCAGGTTCTCTCCATTTAAAAGCACACTGGTATTCACCTGTTTAAGATTATGTGTGGTGAATTTAATACATTTCGTTTTATTACCGTTTAAAAGCAAATTATTGACGTTAAACCAGTGTACTAAGTATTCACTTCGTCATATCTTAATAATTGCCTTTTAAGTCGAAAAATCAACGAAGTATCATCAGCAAATAAAACTATATCATTGTTATTCCTTACCAAGTAAGGTAAGTCATTAATATAAACTAAGAACAAGAAGGGGTCAAGAATTGAGCCCTGCGGAACACCCATTGATACTACCGATCCGGAAGAACTACTCCCATAAATCACAACTGTTTGTGTTCTTTTATTTAAATATTATGTAATAAGTTTGAGTGCTTACCGTGTAGTGGCGGTGTAAGAACATCTGCTACCCCATATTGTCCCGTGAGTGTCACGGGACGATATGGGGCATCACAGAGGTGATGGGCAGTATCTTCCTGATAACAATTCAAAATAATAAAAAACTGCGGTTGCCAACCTGCCTGTCCAGGGGTAACTGTAACTGGAATAATTTAGAAACATAAATTGTTAACTGAAATAAAGCGAATATTACCGAAGATAGTCACTCACAACGTCAGGCTCATGTAAAATTTATAATACGACGCAATCGGCCAACCCCATGTTCAAAGAGGCGTCTACGTCGCCCACGAAAGACCGTCTGTCAATTACTATCGAAGTATCTTAACAAGCCATTCGGTTACATAACGAGACTGGAACAGGGTCCGTCTTGATAGCGTAATATTTTGCGTCACGTTTTGCGTCTCTGGGAGTCGGTGACTCATCAGAAACGTAAAGTGGACGGAATGCGTAGATACAGGCTTGATACAATTATGTCTGATCACTTACACCGTTTGTTATATTTTTAACAATGATACTTATAAATAGTACTTTCACTTCATGATCGAAAACTGGAGATAAGTTTTATTATATAAAAAACAAATGAAAATTTTACGTGATAGACCTACGCTGCAGCTTTAGACCAGTTTGTCGGTTGATAGTAAACGAATTTGAAATATTGAGTGTGTAATGGCATGCATTGGAAAGATTAATACTTGAGCTCTCGAATAAATTGAATGGGACACGTTAAAACGCTATCCGACTACCGTCATTCATTCATTTTGTTACGACAGTTTACATTTACTTTTCTAGCATATAAATTAATATTGTTTTAAATGTTTGGATTAGTAAAATTTTGACATAAATTGCTTATATTTATTGTGAAAGTGCACACACATGTATGTAATCTATTAATTTTATTTTTTATGTGTTAGGTAAGCCTATATTCTTGATTTAATCGGTTGGTGAAAGTAACGGTTATTCAAAAACATTCGAAAGTGCTGAAAGCGAGCATTAGCAATTTTCAGTTCATTTACATTTTTAAGTAAAGCAAGTTCATTCTAGCCTTTCTTTCTCTAGGGCACTATCTAGGTTATATGAGTTTTAAGAATATATTACAACACTTTTATAAATAAATGTTATCTTACGTCATCCTTTATTTATTTATTGCTAGGGTATAACATGATTTAATTCTAATATCTTGTCTATATTTTTGTTGTTACAGCCTATATACGTCCCACTGCTGGGCACAGGCCTCCTCTCATTTCTGAGAGGGTTTTAGGGCAAGGAAATGTCCGCCGCGCTGCCCCAATGCGTGTTGGCGAACTTCACATGTCTTCGAAATATTTTTTTTTGATTTCTCAGACATGCAGGTTTCCTCACGATGTTTTCCTTCACCGCCGAGCACGTGGTAAATCAGCACTTAAAATTGCAATTAACAATTTCATTGGTGCCGGCGGGGATCGAACCCGGGTTGCTCGCGTACTGTGAAACTTACAGCGAGCGCTAACCATCTGAGCTACCACGGCTCTCAATAAAAATATTTTGTTGTCAACGTTAAATTATACCCATTCTTCTAAACATGTCTTATGTAAATTTATCTTTTTATGTTATTGTCTGCTTTTTATAATATGAGAGTTACAAACAAGGAGCATTCCCCTGACGTCAACTGTTTGCTGTTGCCTATGGCCCTTTAGCAAACCAGTATATAGCGTACACTGCTGTTACTGAAAAAACAAGAGAGTGGCATCAAATCGACTCCGAAGCAAGAAAAGAAACCCTACCACCTAGTGAGACATCAATAACAAATAAAATTAACATAACAAAAAAATAATTGCTGTTCCAGTTTCTAATCGAAAACAAACCGCCAGTGCGGTCTTTTGTTCCTTTAATTAACTCCAGTGTGGCACGAGCTGCGATAAGGTATTAACGGTGTAATGAATCCATGGCGTCAGTTACGGGTTCACAAGGGGGGTGGGCCTAGGAACACTGGCGCGTGTAATTATGCATAGAAACAGCCTACGCCTCCCACGTCCGTCCCACTGCTAGTATGTATTGTGCTTGTCTCAACTTGGTTCAGATTTGAAACAATGCTTTCACAGCCCCCTTGTAACGTTTCTGCTAATTAATGATCGCGTTAAGAAATTGTTGTTTAGCGAGCTCCATTACGTAATCCATGTCCAACGTTTAGAAATGTTTTTAGCCGACGCGCAATTCAAATATATTTTACATGTATGAGGATTTGATATAGTGATTTTTATATTATACTCACTTTATATTATATATATATATACTCGATATGTATATGTCGCGTTGCGGCGTGTGTGCTTATGACTTATAATAAACACTAATAAAAACTAAATAAGAAATCGTATTATTTAAGTTCCATGCCCTCAATTCAGCGCACGTGGTATACGGGTAGCTTTTGTAGATCTAGCATTTTTTAAGCTTTTATTATGAGTTTCGTATCAGCGAATATTAAAATGCACGACTAAAACAATGGATGACGTTGATTCCGCTACGACGTCGTTTGTTTGATGTTCCGTTGCGAATATCGTAGACAATTTTTTCGTGTAGTTAGATAGTTCCTACACTATTACTATGTATTAAATATTCTTTGTGGCATTCCTTGGGGGAGGTCTGTGTTCGGCAGTGGACTTGTGAAGGGCTGTAATGATGATGATGATGATGAAATATGCTCGGTTCCCGATTATTCTACCATAAACCGAATATATGTTGAGTTACTAATTTGAATGAAAATTACATTGAAGCATTCTCTGATCGAATGTGAAAACTAAGGACGAGTGTTAGTGCTGATACTTTTTTACGTTCTATAAAAACTGTAAGTTAAAATATAAATATTTATATATATTTCTAGGTGGCGGCACTCTTTTTCTGCCTAACCGGCCGTCTGGGTAGATACCACCCTCTTACCTATTTCAGCCACCAAATAACACTGCTGTGTTCCGCTCTGAACGGTATAGAGAGCCAGTTTAATGACAGGCTGTGAGGCATCCTTTCTTTTTTCTCAGGGGTGACAAGGCATCTGTATCATGCTTGAACTTGCTGCAGGTGTCCATGGACTGCAGTAACCACTTATCATCAGGTGGACTGAAAGTTCATTTGTCACTTGAGTTTTATAAAAGAATACTGTGTGACTATAAAATATATAATATAAAAAATATATAAATATATAATACCGTGTGAAGGTAGTCTAAAAACAGCTTTCTCCCTCCATTTTTTCTCATGGATATCGTACACGGCCTCTATGGGAAAAGCCAGAAAAGTCTCGTGGTTGATAGATGGTGGTATACCATCTAGTGTAAAACAGATATAAATAACAGTAACGTGGAGCAATAAATTGCGAGACATCTGGTCTGAGATTGTAAATACTATCAATAGTGGCAATGAAGTTAAGTTTCTGTATCGTCATTTTGTAGTCTACCACCACTACTACTACGACTTGCTGCGTGGCTTGGCAATGACGGCTAATCGTCTTGTCTGTTACGAGACCGCGACATCTTTTTAATTTTTAAACATCATTTATTAAGACTTCGAATAATTGCTATCAACTCTAAGATTAATTACAAAATGTCTTGTCGAGCCGGTGTAGAATTTTCAGTTCAAAGGAGCTTTAGATTGAATAAAAGTTTTAACTTTGACTTTGAACCAAAGATGACAACCGTGACAGGTACATCGTTTCCCAAACGTAAAGCGAAAGTTCGTACGGTCGCGTACCAACTTATCTTAGATATTCTAAGATAAGTTGATACTGGACGCATGTGAAGTTTCAGGTTGTGATATCGCTAAACCTAGTGGGGAAAGCAATCCTCATTATTACCGTCCATAATTGCAGTCAAGAGAGGTTAAGTAGAACGACGTTGCCGCACAAATGAAGACGGCGGCAAACGGCTGTTTTATAGCCAAAGCTTGAATAAGATTTTATGCGCAATTATTACTTAATAATAGTTATGTGTAAAGCCGATTATTGAGGAAATTCTATAAAGTAAGAAAGTGTAATGTTCCGGCTAATTGAAGATAGTGATAATAAAAGATGATTTAAGAGAAAAGTGTTTATTCATAAATACTACGTATTACAAGCGACTCGCCCCGGCTTCGAACTTTGAATTAGATTCAAATATGATTCACCATTGTGGTTTTTATGTTTTGGGACTTGATCATAAAATGTCTATATTTCTCTCTTTTATCGTCCTCAATTCATCAAATGATAGTGAAAACCCTATTAAAATCTATTAAGTTAAAACGGTAGTTTTAAACGACAAATAGACGTTAATAAATAACTTTGCTTTATACTTTGTATGAGGAGTATTGACTGCTGTGCCAGTTACAGTCATGTAGTGGCAGCATTAAAGAAATCATCATCCCACACCCCACAATCATCATCTCACGTGTCGTGTGCGACGAATTAGGCAATGGCCAGAAGATCTTGTGACTTCCAATAGAGGTCGGTGTACCATTACAGCCTATTCCATTCATTAAGTCCATTGCTGAACATAGGCCTCCCCCATAGATTGCCTCATATGGGGGATATTTGCCATAGTTGCCACGCTTGGTAAGCGGGTTGTAAAACGCAGTATTTTATTTTTAGTTGTTATTAGGAAGACGCTGGTGCCCATGTCCTGATTAGTTTCCCTCTGTCGCCTCTTACGACACCCACGGGGTGATATGGGGTAGTGAATATTTTTACACAGTTACTACACGGTAAAGGTGATGAGAGAGATAAGAGAAAATCCCTAGACTGACGACGAGAAACTGCGATGTCTGGTGCTGCGATCGCTAATTCGTTTGCAAAGCGTAGTGGTTGAACCTGAGTGTAGAAACTGATTGACGATCCCACTTTTAGAACCTTTTCTTTTATAATGATTTCTTATATTTACGCAATTAGCACTAATTTTAAGGATTTTTTTTTAAATTCCCAACGTTTTATGCGCTAACCTCCTGACGTTATAGTTAAAAAGGCTACCTTCAACTTTTCAATGTTAATTTTTGGTCAGATCTACGCAGAATGAGCTAACAGTATCTGGAAGTATTGCAGTGGTATGTTTCAAAGAACATATTATAGCTGACGTGAATCACTGACAACCTTTGTTTTATAGTGCGTCCGCTCAAAATGAATGCCGCACGCGCCTAAAACTTGAGGCGCCAACTAAAAAGGCCAAACTGTGTATATATCATGTCCCCAAATCACAACATGATATATATTTTTGTGATAATCGTTATTATCAACATTATGTTCTATACTTGTTAAGATCGAAATCGTACATTTCTATCAATACGTCAACTTAAATGAATAAGAGATATTATATGACTTTGATAACTTGTTCTAAACCTGTCTACTTAAACTATTAAAAATTGTCAACTAACTGATTAAAACGCGCGAGGGTAATATAAGGGTGTGGCTACACTCGATACAATGTTACACGTTAGAAACCCTGACATAACAACGTCGAGGTTGCCCGATCTCGACGATTAAAACTTACGATAGAGCATGCATTCTTATAACTCCTGTCATCTTAGGCGTGATAACTGATTTTAGTTCAGTAGTGAGCTAACAAAAAGTTCGGCTATCATGAACTCCCGTCGGGCGCCGACTTGACGTGTTATGCAGACGACACGCTTGTCACTGCCGGGAGCTCGCACAGGAGGCAGCGTTGGTTGCCACGGCTGCGGTGTCTAGTGGTGAACCGCATCCGGCGCCTGGGCCTGGAGGTGGCCCTAAGCAAGTCGGGCCATCGAGTTCCATGGCCTCGACGCGCCGCCTCCGGATCACACATCGTGGTCAGGGCCCGGATAGCTGTCGAGTCCACCATGAAGTATCTGGGATTGGTGCTCGACAGCCGATGAATTCGGACCCACTTCCGGCGGCTGGCGCCCAAGTTGATGGGTGCAGCGGCGCGCTTTCAACGTTGCTTCCCAACTTGGGGGCCCGAGTGCCGCCTGTAGGCGGTTGTACGTGAGATCGTGCGGTCCATGGCCCTATGGGGCCTGTGCGGGCGATGGACATGACGGCCAGCACTCTCGCCATTCTGCGTAAACCGCAAGGGCGATGGCCGTCAGAGTCGTCCGCGGGTATCGCACGATTTCCTACGAGGCGGCTTGCGTCCTGGCCGGATCCCGCCCTGGGACTTAGAGGCGAAAGTACTCGCGTCATTATATCGATGGCGCGAGGAAGGCGGGCACGGGGCTCGAGGCCGGTGCAGCGGCAGATCGCGCTGCGCCGAGAGGAGCTCCGTCAGGTCTTGGTGGCGGAATGGCGGCAAGGCTTCTGCGCCCTACCGCCGGCCTTGCTACCGTCGAGGCGATCCGGCCAGTACTCGACGACTGGCTCGCGAAGGCACGGCTCCCTGTCATTTAGGGTGACGCAAGTGCTGTCGGGCACGGCTGCTTCGGCAAGTACCTGTGCCGCATAGACAGGAGCCGGACGCTCGGTGCCACCACTGCGTCCATTGCGGGAGGACACGGCGCAACACACGCTCGCCAGTGTGCAGCAGGAGTCTAAATGAAGTAGGAAGCGATCTGTCGCTGCCGGCCTTAGTCCGGAAGATGGTCGGTAGCGCAGAGTCGTGGGACGCGGTGGTGTCCTTCTGCGAGGACGTGATGTCGCAGAAGAAACTGCGGAACAGGAAGGAGATCTCGACTCCTTCCCCGGCCGCAGAAGGCGCACCGAGCGCAGGAGAAGGGCGGACAACGCCCTTTCCGGCCCCATGAATGGGTCAGGGCGAGGACCTGAAATCCCCCCCTCTTCGATGGCCCGGTGGAGGCGCGTGCGGGTGTCGGCGCGCGCCTCTGGGCGATGCAGGGTAGTTGAACACCTCACTACCCGTGCAGGAGACGAGCCCGACAGACCAGGCCAGCACTGGTGTGGGGCTGCGGAAGAATTTGATTCCCGCGGCCCCGCGCGCACGTGCGAGAGACACCGGGGTGGTTTAGCCGGTAAGAGTCCGGCACGCCCTCCGCCTTTCCCCAGGCGGAGGTAGTCCATGAGGATTTCCCCGCAAAAAAAATCATGGGCTATATCGAACAACGGTTGCTCAAATCGAACTTATCAGAGAAAACTCATCTGTTTTATTTACCTCTCTCGCCTCTTGCGACACCCACGGCTTGATTATTCCGCTGAAACAAGCAAAGAAAAGTATTCTGCGGAGAAGCTGACCAGTGTTAAATCGTGATAAGCTTTTGTTTCATATACTTAATCCATTTTGGCTATATAATGCAACTACGTCCAACTCGTTACACTACATGTGTGATTGTGACCAGTTTGCTGTGTTGTCGAAAAACCAGTACATTAATAATACTGTACAAGCTTTGCAGGTATGTATATGAATGTTGAATAAGCCGAGGCAGGGCTATAGATGAGTTCTAAACATTACAGGAATCCTCGAATGGTTTTGACAAATGTGTTTTTTGTATACACAAAGACAGAAAAATAAACGAAGTACTTTAAATATTGCATATACTTACTAGATATATTTACAGCTTGTACTTACTAGATATCATTTTTTTAAATAATTTTAGTATATCTGTTATCGTTAGAATGCGGATTGCGTTAATGTGCGCATTAGCTAGATAATCTACAGATTATCGGGTGCGACCTGGTAAGACATGCAAGAAGTCGATGGATGCAGGTGGCTCAGGACCACGGTCCTGAGGCATTCTTTGGGGGAAGGCCTATGTTCAGCAGTGGACTTGTGAAAGGCTGTAATGATGATGATGAAGTGCGATCCATTAATGTGCGAAGTTTTACTTACGGATGCTACACCGTTAAATCGCGGGAGACAGAGCTGATTGTATTGAAATTGTTGTCTTTTACCGTCGGACTGTTTTTAGTTTTTTATTGAAGTAAATGTTTAAATTCCTGTAGTTAATTTCAGTTTTAGTTAATTACTCAATTTGTTCACCAAGAATGTTAGACATAACAACTTTTGACTTATACTTTAGAATTTTTGAAATTGAAAAGTTCAATTCTTTCAATATTATATTTTATATCATTATGATGTACTTGGTTTTGGCCGCACCTTTACCTTTTGTTACTGATATTGCGAGTTTTGACCGATAGTCTGAACTATAAATCAGGGTAAAACCACTTTTGACTAAGAACGTTGGTCAAAACCACTTTTGACTTGAATTTGACAATAAATTGTTATGTTTTATTCACATAAACGAATGCTTAGTCGTTATTCCGCAGATTTCCTAGGAAGTAGTCGTTATTCTGCGGATTACCTAGGAAGTCTTCAGATTATCTAGTTAAAGTAAGAACTGAATATTTTTTTCGCATTTTGACGGATTCAGCCAGGTAATCCGCAGATTAACTAGGTAATCTACACTCTAACTGTTACTGTTTAGTGTTAATATATCCATTTAATCTTTGACTTACTCGTACAAATGCTGGGCTCTCACGCGTTTTCATATTTATTTTATCAGTTTACGATACTAGCGTAGTTTCACCGATTCACGCCAATGCGTTTGTGTGCAGTTGCATTAATTAATGCGCAGCAGTGTTGCGCCCACGCGCATGGGTAGAAAGCACCGCCAGACCTACCTAACCTTACCTACATTCAGACATGCTCTAGTGTAGCAAATTGCTTTTGAATGTCACTTACTAGCTCAGCTATATATTTAAAGATGTGGACGAAAATTGATGGGACGATGTTAGAAATAAAATAATCAAACATTTCGCTAATAAGTTAAAATCTTTAGAGGTGGGCCGAATATTCGTTTTATATTCGGTATTCGGCATATTCGGCAGCTTTGCGAATATTCATATTCGGCCGAATATACGGCTAAATCACCGAACATTCGTTAAAGTGGTACTCAAAATGTCCACTGTATTGAAATGTACGAACATGTTTGTCCACATGTCAGATGTAGCCGATAGACATTTGGCCTTAGATAGCTCACCTTGATAGTGCTTTTAAATTTTTCATACAGTTGTGGAATCACTGTTTCACCTATACATTTTCGGCTCAGTATTTGGTATTTGGGCTTTGCCAACTGCATGAGCCGATTAAAGCCTTTATCTTCGACTATAGAAGTTGCCTGGTTATCTATTGGTATCATTTCAGCATTGAATTCGTAATTGAAGTGATCTGGGGTCGCCGATTCGCCATTTGGAAATAATTTAAACGCGACGACTGTTTTGTGAGAAAAAAGTGTTTTGTTGTGTTATTCTTAGTGAAAATTGATAATTATATGATAAAAGTGACTGGCAGGAATGAAACTGACGACCAAAGTAAAGTGAAATGTACGATTTGCGAAAAATACTTTCTATAAAAAATAATTTATCTACCGACTTCAAAAAGGAAGAGGTATTCAATTCGACTGTATGTCTTTTTTATGTGTGTTACCTCATAACTTTTTCTAGGTGAATCGATTTCGTTGATTCTTTTTTATTTGAAAGCTGGTGCTTCTCATGTGGTCCCATATAAAATTTATAAAGGTCTGACCAATAGTTTTGAGTTATCCTTAATAATTTATTTTGAAGTCGGTTGTACAAATTTTTAAATTTTAAATCATTTCCAAATGGTGAATGCACGTGCCGGCAATTAACTCAGTACTACATGATGCAATAACATGTCAGGTGTGGCGGGGGAGCGAGGGGCAGGGTCCGGTGCTAATCCCGCGCGCTTTACGTAAACAAGTTTTGACATGAATTGGTTAGGTACCGAGGTGGTCCTGCCGAATAATTTTCGGCCGAATATTCGGTTCGGTAAAAGTTTTACCGAACTTTCAGCCGAATATTCGTATTCGGTGAAATCCATATTCGGCCCATCTCTAAAAATCTTTAGTTAAATACGAAAACAGAAATTTGTGCTCATATTATAAATAAGGAGCTCTAGAAGCTGAGGGGTAGGACTCGTCTTAAGTTTCATAGTTATGTAAATTTGATTTGATTGGTATTTAAATGCTTACTATCCAAGAATTGTTTTACGCTCTAGAAATTATTTTCATTGAGCATTTGTACTATTTCTTTTTGAACAATGCAATGTCAATATGTCATTAAATATATCTCGGGAACATATGAACTACATTAAAACTGGAGCAGTGAAGTGGATTTTTCCTGCTTCATACGTTCTCACAAATGAGTACTTGTAATATATGTAGTATACAACAGTGAGGGGTAGATAACTTTACTTTCCTCAACCCTTAATATGCTCCCATTATCCCAAGGGAAGCATTTGCCAATATTGCCACGCTTGACAGATACATTGGCGATGGTAATAACTAGATACCTCGTACCATTGAAGATGCTCTCATCGCCGGTCTGGATACTTTACTTTGGTATAAATACAAGACAAACATAACACTATCTTTCGAAGGTTAAAAGATCTCGCTGAATGACCATATTTTATCATGCATGCCACGTCAGGGCATCCGTCGGCACGTCTATATCTATAGCGCAAAGAGTGTAGTCCTGCTGCCACCAATGCCATTTGACAAGCGTGGTGCTTACGTCAAATGATCCCCAATTTGGGAGATTGCCATATCTTCCCAATGGGAGACACTTATGGTTTATGAATATGATTTTATGAATGCATATTAAATGAACCATAAAATATTATATTAGAATCTATAGAAATAAATTTGCATGCATACGTCCAAAGACCAGACATGATACTTTTCATCGGTGCGTGCGATTTATAATATCAGTTAAAGCATTTAAATAAGATTTAATAACATTATTGCAACCACAGATTTTTAAAATAATATCCTTACGTTACTATGACTGATTAGTACTAACGTTTATTGATCCGTGAAAAGTAATAAAACTGTGTAAATACATTCAACTATGTGCATTGCGTCTTGGATCTAAGAGCTAAAATTAGTGTCTACGATAATTAGTTTATTAAAATTAGCTATCTATTTATTTCACACCTAATGTTGCATTCGATAATAAATCTGTCGAGCTGCACGATACTGTCGGACAGCATTAAGGCTTACATATCGCAACGGGACAATTATTTACTAACTTTTCAACGACAAAGCAACATGTTATTGATTGCATTTTGCATATAAATTATGTAACAGCAAAAAGTGACCGACACAAATTAAATTCATTGCATAAAAGTGTTAGTAATGCAGGCCGAAGTTTTAGTCCACTTTCTACTTTAAACCTGATTAAGCTATTACCTGAAGAATGGAGCATTGTAGTCATGGTCGATTATACGGACAACTCGGTAACATTTAATCGTAGTGAATCAACATTATCGATCGATTTATCGATAAAAGTGAAAATGGTTTTGAATGTTTGATCCGCGATCGTTCGATTGAATGAATTGTAAAAATGCTAATTTCTTTTAAATTAATCCGTTACCGTGTGGCGGCGGTGTTAGAGAAACCATCACCCAAATTTGTTCCGTGGGTGTCGTAATAGCCGACTATGGAAAATGTCAGAATAATCTTATGGCTTCTGATAAGTGACGGTATAGCATTTTGTTAACGCCAGAGATAAAATACCCGGACCGACGACGTGTAGCAGCGTCAAAAGTGCGTGACGTTTGGCCTTGAGATAGTCAATTTGACTGGCAAGCGTGACGATTAAGGCAAATCCCAGCAACGGGAAAGGTACAGTTCCAGCACATTTACGTGCTGATTATAAAGAAATAGAAGAATTCGTTGTACAAGTATTTTACTGAAATTATTTGTACACTCGGGTCAATACTGTGTAATTAAATTTTCCAACCTACCCGTGTCTTCTTTTTACGTATTTAATTTAAATAAAAAATGTCAACTAGTATTTTAAAGATGATTTTTTTTGGAAACACGTATTTATAATAAATAAATTATTCAAATAATTTTCTATTATACTAATGGAATAACCAAAAATTGAAGTTTTAACGGTCACTGTCTTTCTGTATATTTTAAAGCAAACTAAACCTTAATGACACAACAATCTCGCGACAAACTCAAACATCAATGCATGTATCGACTCATGACCCTACAAAACTATTAACTAGGGGAGAGTGGGGCATGTTGTTACATTTTTTAGATAATTGTCAATATGACAAAGCCTATCAAATAATTTATCCATTTGATTGTTTTTATCGAAAAATAAATATTCAGCTAGCAAAATATTACTGAAAAATTATTTAAATTAACGTTGTTTTCTCACAATGGGCAATTTAATTAAAACAAATCGATTGCAACAACTTGCCCCACTCCGGGGTCAGTTGTTACATCGTTGGGTCACGTTGTTACGGTAAATTAATTAATAAAATCAACAATGATAAATCACAATTTCATATTTATTTTAAAATACTATAATCGAAACAAACATTTTAAATAATCTTATAATAATAATCTGTGATGATAGTATCTATATCTTCATTTTTAAACAATTTTAACAGTAACATCACATACCCATAACCTCACGCATTGGCTGTGAGGTTTTATTAATTCTTAGGTAAAACAACATTGTTATTACTAAAATCAGAAATAAGCTTCGTCAGCTACAAGCAACTTTCAATGAATAACTTCTACTAATTTTAATCAATGTGTGTAAAAAAACAATAATTAATGTGCCATCACATTTATTAATCTATTTTTTTTTGGATCCTAATGTTAATAAGGCACTCACTTCTATTTAAAATATGTAGAATAGGATAGGATAGAAAAAATAGATAATCATTTTTGTAAGGGTAGGTAATAATATTATACACATACAAGTATTAAATCAGTCTTCATCAAAATTGCAATTAATGCAAATAAATGAGTAAACGTTTCCCGTTACACATTTGACATGTGCCCACATTTTGCATTCTGTACACTCTACCCACTCTTCTATTTTAGACCTACTGTAACTTTCACTACACACTAAAAAATTGCATTCTTCAGTATCTGAGTCTGAATCTGAATCCAATATTTTTTTCTTTGCCTTATCTTTTCCTTTTTTACTAATTTTCGTTGTCTTTCCTTTACCTTTTCCTTCAGCTTTACTTTTATCACAGCTTTTTTGTTTTTTTTTTCAGTTTTTCTTCATACTCTTTTGCTAATGCTCCTTTTTCGGTATATCAGATAGTACAGCGTATTTTCGTTTACGACGACTAACAATTCCAGATTTTCCAGGTCCAGTATCAAACTGCAGACGTTAGGCGAGGAAGTGGAAGAATCTCCCAGTTTTTCTTTTATAATTTTTAATTCTGAAAAAGAAACAATATTTATATTTTATAAATATGAAGAAACGTATATGGTATAAGTGAATGTACATTGTAAAAAGGCATACGCTTCGAAAATAGAATTCCGCCTTGGAAGTGGTTTAGAAACTTGCTTTTTATCCCTTCCAGAGACTGATAAGCTAATAAGATTATCAAGCCCAAATTATACGGGGCAAGTTGTTATATGTAACAACTTACCCCAAAAAATTGTAACTACCTGCCCCATAGCACGATTTTTTAAACAAATTGAAGTCACCATTGATGGATATCGCTAGCAGAAAAAACAATGATGTAAATTAAAAGTAGATATGTTAAGAAAGTTTTGTTAAGAAAGGCTTGGTCCTAAAAAGTAGTGAAAATAAAAAAAATATGTATCGGAAATCAAAGATTTTATAAAGGATTTTTTTTACTTACTTGGCTGAAATCGAAGCACGTGCACACAACTTTACAGAACGGCGGGTCACTGGTCATTCTTACGTAATGCGCGATGTCATAAAGAACCAATTGAGTGCAATACTATGCACCAGAAAGTTCTAAATTTTCGTAAAAATGCGTGTAACTATTTACCCCTGTAACAACATGCCCCACTCTCCCCTACTGACTATTGACTTTTCATTTTATAGACCACTTTATTTTGTTTTATCGTCAATTCGACAGCTAATGGATTGTTTGAATGTATCTTTGATTGAATATAAAAGTTTTCAATAAATGCGCAGTTTTACAGTCAGATACTAGTGAGCGCAACCGTGATGTTTAGATGTTGGTTTACTGTTAAACTCACTTTGCGAATGGAAGACAAAGAGCAACACAAAACTTTCAGATACCATAACAAAACATAAAATGCTCTCTACTCACATCTTAAAGCTATTCCAACAGCGCAATGCTATGGTCTTTATTACATTTGATAGAATCGAATCACTTTCAAAGGCTTCGATGTAAGAGACATCGGTAATCGATGCGCCAGCAAACCGCTTATACATATCGATTTAATGGACAATTTGCCGGCCGGTGTTTCCTAATGCTCGTTATGCCAACTAACTCAGGCTTATAGAGACGGCCCGCCCCGCATGCTAATGCCGCGATCGCGCATCCAATGCGATTCAGTTAGTGTTTTCATGGTTTTGTAAAGTTGGGTTGGCGCATGAGCAAATAGTATAGATACGAGTATATTTTTATTAGGCAGCGTCGAGTCCTAAACAATTGTTATTGGTAGATAGGTAGGATAATAGCAGCTCTAGGAGAGAAGCCTTATGCTTCTATTTATTTGTCGCGATTGCTTAGACATTGGTTGTAAATATCTAGATATTTTTACAATGAAAAGAGGAATATGTCTTTGAATAAAAATCATTATAGGACTATGTCTTCTTTAAATAATTATTTGCCTGCAAACGATGAACCTTGATTATTAAAGCACGACGCTCTAGTTGCTACAGACTGATGGCGAATAATTCGTCCAATAACGCTGAACCTAAATTTCATGAGGAGTGGGATTACCAAGGTATTGGCTCTGCGCTTATCAACCTACCTGCCTAGTGTTTTAAGTATGGGCAAATCTACTAATCATGCGGCACATTCCTATTCCAAGCTCACTCCAATTGAACTCCCAAATTTTATTATTTTAGAATTGCTATTTATGTTGTAAATTAGACTACTTCCGAAGTTGTTTGTGCAAAATTACTTTGATTTATAATATTATACGACAAAATTATCTTGTTCTAAGTAAACAAAAAACCAGCAATTCTCTAAGGTAGCAGCCCTTGTCGTGACTATTAATGCTATTAGTTGTCAATTTATAGGCTTTTGGCGGACGCCTACGCGGCTTCCTTGACGTCCGTGTAATGTGTGCCCGATTGCTCTGCGAGAACCAACTTATCCCTTCCGCGATCTGATCGCCAATCTCGAATTACAGCAATTTACACTTATCTGTGTAACTGTTTGTAAACATTTTATCTTTAAACGTTTTACATTTGAAATACTCTATAACTTTGTTTGTGTAATGTAATTTCCAAGCTTCCGTGAAATCCAAATAATAATGAAATAGACAATATTTATTCAATTTATTGAAAAATACGATATCTAATTAGGGTTGCCAGATGGTCGGGATTCGTCTGGATTCTCCCGACATTTTAAATGACTCCCGACAAAACTCAAAGTCTTCAGACAAACAGCTTCTCTTCATAAAAGCTGAGTTAGTAATTAGACTGAAATTTGAAGTAAATTGTTTGAATTTTATATCTTTTCTGAATACTACTAAAATAACCAAATTGGTGGACTTAAAAAAGTCAAATGCCAAATACATGTGGCATCCTAAAAATAAAGTGTACTTAAATTATTATTATACTAGTAGTTACGTGTCAGTCTTTTATAGTCTCCCGACAAACAATCCCAAAATCCCAACATTTCCAAATTTTGTCCAGATATTTTGGTCTTCCGATCTGGCATTCCTATATTTAATACAAACAATTAAAGTAAGCTGTAAAGAATGGGCCAACAATGATTCTGAACATCTCTCCAAGAAACCGTGTAAATTTTACGACGACTTTTTAAATTTGTTGCTGTTTGCGTTCAGACTGACTAATAACTTAAACATTGTATATATTTGGCTATGAATCTGTCCAACATTGCGTTCGCACTGTTGCTTGTTTTACCTCACAATTTGTTTTTAAGCTTGTTTAAACTTGTCCCAAATAGGTAGGTAAACATATAAATTATTCAAAAATACTTATTCTACTGGCAATGATTTCTTTATTTATGATATAATGAAATAATAAGTATGCAACAGACAGTTTGATTTTTTTCCATTTTTCTTTATGATTGGGTCACCTACTTGTTGATGCAGTAATAAAAAAAATTGGGAAACATTGTTATCAAATTAAATGTATCAATTCAAAATTAAATAATATTTTGGTATGATACAATATTGTAAATACTAAATTTATACTGATAATGTTAATTGCAATTTTAAGTGCTGATTTACCACGTGCTTGGCGGTGAAGGAAAACATTATGAGAAAACCTGCATGTCTGAGAAATAAAAAAAATATTTCGAAGCCATGTGAAGTTTGCCAACACGCATTGGGGCAGCGCGGCGGACACTTCCTTGCCCTATTAACCCTCTCAGAAATGAGAGGAGGCCTATGGCCAGCAGTGAAACGTATATAGGCTGTAACTTTAACTTTTTAACCAATTCTTTCAAGCCGTTTTAAGCACTTTTGTGTCGTAATCTTAGGTTTCTAAAACTAGTTGCAAGGACATGTAGGTACTAAGAAATGTCAAACTTGTTTCACTGCAACATAATCTTTGACAGTGCAAACGCGATTTGCTAAATTTTAGCCGACTTAAAAGTAGGTTAACAATTCAACTCTATGATTTCCTTTTAATAATTAAATGTCGACTTTGCTTTTCATAAAAAGGTAATTCTTTTAAAATATAGAATTTCAGAGATGTTTTCTTCGAATGTTTTATCGGAGTGTAGTGTGGAGATGAAGTTTCTCTTACTAGATGAAGCTACGACGATCAGCAAAAGGCGATGGGCACAAACTAACTGGATATTTGGAAACAGCAATTAACAGACAAGTTTTATATATGATAAACTTTAGTATATTAGTCGTGGTGTTCAAAATTTTCTCCTTTTTTCGTAATCTAAAATCTTTATCTAGTTTCTCTTTCGACTTCATATTTTCTCAATAAACTATACTACGAAGCAATCACATGTTAAGCAATAACACCAAATTGAAGCAATACCAACAAATTAATTATTTTCAAACCTATTTAATCTTATGATGCCTGTGTAAGAATATCTACTACCCCATAACATCCCGTGGATCTCGTAAAAGGCGACATTAGTACAACTTTTGCACGGATTTGGGGACGGAAGGAAGTGCTCATAATATGAAATACACACCATATCACACGGTTCTAATCTTATTTATTTTAATTTCTCGTTTATATTTTTATTTTACATTTTTATTGAATTATTTGCTTCAGTGAATTCTAACTTTATCAAATAAATGATTTGCTTGTGATCACGAAAGTATGAGAAGTATGACGGGCCCGTGCCGCAGTGGCTTAGAATTGAGTTGTGGCGCTGAAGGCCTACAAATAATTGTATTGCGCAATTTATGTATGTTACTGCTCCACGAATAATTTGTTTTAATTTAAGTGTAAGATACATAATAAGTAACCGCTTGTCTAATTTTATTTTGGTAAAAACTTGAAAAAGCGAAAACCGTTTGATCTAAAAATCTATGTCTAAATCGGTAAATTGGTTTTTACCCCGTGCCTGTGAAAGCACGTAATGCCCAGTTCTGCGCCTGCTCTCTTCCCGTTTGTGTCAGGTTGCCGTCCCGTCGGACTATAAGAGTAAGGGTCTATACTATAGAGAGTATACCTATGCTAGTGCACAAACTCGTGCACTATAATCTTGTCCTGCGCAGATGGAAATTCACCGTAGAGATTAGCCGACGTGACCCAATTATTTTATGCGAACTGTTTCATTAAAACAAAGAAATAATATTTATTAGAAATTTACATTCACGATTAGCTCTGAGATCGTTTATAATAGAACACAAATTATAAAAACCACATAAAGAAAACTAATAGACGCGAAATTATCGTCCTTGTTTAAAATATTCTCAAAAATAAACTACCATCATTCATGGTATTTGACCATCGGAAAGTTTTAAAGTCAGATATGCAATCTTGACAGAGATCTTGCTACCCATCACTACCGATGGAACATTGTCGTGCGGTTTTACTTTTAGCGTTTATTCGACTAATGCACTTTCACTCCTTTTGTTCATGTTTTTTTCGTCGTTGAAACATCATGTCGGGCTTTAGAAGCTATCTGTCACAAGATAAATCGCTTTCTTATCTGAGAATCGATGCGGTATTGTTCTACGCCCACTTATCTCGGGTCAATGTATGATTATCGATTGTTTACGACTTTCGATTAAAAGGATAAGATTGCGGAGGCGTTGTACGACGTTCTGGAGTTGTACTGATGTTTCAAATCTGAACTCGAAATTTCTATTACTATTCAAATAATAGCTCCATGATAACTCAGGAGCAGGGTGCTCCTTTTAAAATTCTTCAGCCCCATGGACGTTGAGTTTGATCACCAGCACCAGCAACAGCTAAAATCGTTAGTTGCAGGTTTAATTGTTCTTTCACCGAGAACGGCTTTAAAGGAAACGTCGTAAACAATCTCACATGTCAGTGAAATCAAATTTAGTCAAACATTTTCCTTTAATGAGTGGAGGCTTGATTACGACAACCTTCTATAAAAGCACCTACTTCTGGAGTGGTACGTTTATAGACTATACCTTAACAGTTTCTTTTCCGCGAAACAGACACAATAGTAAAACAATCGTAATGTTCATAACTAAAATTATATATATATATATTAGTTACAAAATCAAACGAATTTCCTTAGGCATATAAAATACTATATTTTATCTTTCTTTGCGTCTATCTTACGGCTGACAAAATGTTTCTAACAATGGCAGTAATTAATTATGTTTTTTCCTGTTCCTTTGCCGTAAATGCTTTATTCTTTATTTAAATAGTCTTTGTATTTTAACGGCTTATGACACATGTAAAATTTGATCATTTGATGAGACAGATGAACAGATACTACTTTGAGCTCCGTTTGGATTTGACATGTTTTTAATGGATGATATTTTTTTTATTATCAATCTTATCATTTTTATATCCATATTATATTATGGTTACAAATATGCCAATTAAATCAAAAGAAGTTCCTGTTTTTTATTTATATTTTACGGATATATTGTACTATTTTGACATTTAGAGTGGATTTCCATATTATGAAAATTCCAAATAATTTTCACATTATTCGAAATAATTTATTGTACGTTATTTAACATAGTGGAGTTCGTTATATTATATAAATATTATTATTAAAACACGATATAACTTGCATATTTTATTTTTAAATTAAAACCATCCCTTATCGAATGTTATCTGTATATTAGTAAATATTGCTAAGAGTGGTATGACAGATGCTGAATTTACAATTAACCTAGATATTTCCCAACATTGAAGTTATATGAGACATTATACGACAGATCAAACTTTATCTGGACTCTACTAAAGCTATCACTGATGATTAATGTTCGACATTTTCAATAAATAAATAGGGAAAGGTAATTTCTAATACAAATATTTACGAGTGCGTTCTTAGGACGGCGGCTCTGTCAACTTGTTACGTTCGGCCGAATGCTAGCTAGACAATCAATTTTAATCGTTCATTGGATATCTCGGAGCGCCGCAATGGCTCATGTTGCGGTTTACCCGCTATTTCTGTTGTTATCAGACAGTGTGAAGCGCGAAATTAAATTTCGCCTTTTACTAGTTTCGTAACAAATTTCGCCAATGAAATGACAAAATAACCTTTGATTGGCATATAATTATTTTGAATAAAAAAGTTGATTTGAATGATTGCTCAAAATGAGTTTATTATACTAGTCACTTCACGTTTTATTAGAAGGATATTACCACCTATCACTTCTTTCACAATTATCCATCTATATACACTTTTTTTTTGTCTAAAGTAGCTCGCTCCTCTTTCAACTCTGCCTACCCCCTTGGGGATTACAGACATGAAGTATATTTATGTATGTATTCTGTGCAAGAATGAACCTTTCCCGCGCGATCCGACCTATTCGTGCCATATAAATCACTTTAATTTAAGGTGTTAAATTCCATTCTCTTAGTCTTTAGGGGTGACAAAGCATCTGCACTTTTATTCTTCATCGAGTCATCAGGTGTGTGCTCGTTTGATTTTTTTATTTAGTTGTTTTTGCCAAGTTGACCAGGCGGTATGAACTTTCATAAGACAAGAAGTTTTGGATCTTGAACGAAATTGCCTAAAAATAGGTAATTTAAATTTAAGAGTGATTTAATAGTTTCTCCTAGTCTTACCTTTAGACAACGTTTCACAAGTATGAGTATGACGTTACAAATGACATTTGTTGGTAAGTAGCGCCCTGTCCACTATGAAGGGCTATAGCGTATTGGTATACATTGATGAATGGGTCAGCTCATCGGGTATAATCGAGTCCCGCCACCCGGAACACGAGCTATACCCGATATTTCAATAAATCAACCCTTATTAACCGAGGCGGCATAAAGACGCGACGCCGTAACTATCGGCTTTGCGAGCCTGTAATTAATATCACCGCCCGCGTATTTGCCGATTTATCAACTTGTATCCGCATGTAGACGGCTTGGGTAGTACAGAGATGGATAAGTTTTGTTTTCTTAAAAATGTTACGGTTGATAAATGTTACTTGTCACAATTTAGCTTTAGGGTATTTTTATCATACTTTTGTTTATTTCATATTTCTGTAGTATATTGTTAACAACGGCTGGTACTGAGCCCCACCACGGTCAGTCCGTGGTGGGGCTCAGTGCCAGCCGTTGTTCTTTTATTTTTGTGGAATAAGGGTGACAAACGAGCACACAGTCCACCTGATTGTAAGTTGATACTGTGGCCTACATCTATCCTCCATCATTAATCAAAATGTAGTGAAACGCCTCGTCGCATAATCGCGAAGTGTTTTTATTTCTTATAATCTATTATATTTCTTATATTATATTCCATAACTCGGATTGCTCGCGTACTGTGGAATTTGCGACGAGCGCTCAGCCCCGAGATTCTTATAATTCTTTCTTCTCAATTCTTCGTATTGTTTTTAAAATATCTGGAATTAACACATAACACAAGCAATACCTAAGCAGTATATAAAGTAATCACGGAAAAAATTACAGAGCTGGTTTTGTATTGACAGAACTAGCTCTGTAATTTTTTCCGTGATTTAAATGTAACATTGTAAGTAGTTTAACGTTCTCCGTGTAATTTATTACGTGATACAATTTTCAAGTACATCAAGTAGTCTACGTAGTCCATTATTGTACAAAATTCAATTTTTACTGCAATAATATAAAATCACTTGTCATATCTGTGATGTGAAGGCATTAACAGTAAAAAAATGTTGATAAAATAGTAATTTCTTCTGTATCGTAAAGCCGTTTAAATTGCACATCCAGACCTGAAACAATTACTTCTAGGCCATACAAATATCGTAATTGGATCGTTCGGGATTCGAATTTGGCGAGAGGCGGCCCGCGGCACCTCGATGCTGATGTTACTATAGACTGTGGCTGGCTGGCTGTAACTATAGACATTCCTAGCTCTAAGGGATTCCATTGATTCCATCCTCACAAATTTATCAACATACTATTTGGTGGCATTACTTATCTGTAAAATTTCTATGTAAAAAGCGATTGTTTAATATTTATGAAATAATGTAACTTTTCTAAAAACATTTTAATCTGTTCAGAGTTAGTAGTCTTACAGTATGATAAATTTATTGAACGGGTCATACGGATTAAAGAAAGGTCAACTATGCGTTTTCATTTAAATAAAATTACTATTTCTAATAAATCAAAATATACACTGTCAAGTAGAAACGAAATATTTATATTACTCATTGGTAGTCATGTAAACCCGCGACCGCTACGCGTTAGCCGGCGACAGTTTGCACCCAATATTAATAGCTGTCGTATTAGGAGACACCTTGCACGGAGATGCAGCACAATAAGTCGGTTTTCTGCATGTGAAGAAATAACATCTTTGGCTTATGTGGATGAGGTATATTCGAATTTATGGCGTTCTGCTAGCCAAAAGCTGTATAGTGGCGGTTGTAGAATATCTTCTACCCCATATCAGATGTCGTAAGAGAACAACTGAAAATAATAAAAAACCGCGGTTGTCAACCCGCCCGTCAAGTAATAGTTATTTATATATATATATTACCAATTCTTCACTCCATCTAGTGTGGGGGCCGCCCTACACTTCGCCTACCGGTACGAGGCTACCACTGGGGAACCTTCGGTTGTCGGTTCTTGAGGAAGTCGATGGATGCAGGTGGCTCAGGTCAGGACCGTGCTTTGTGGCATTCCTTGGGGGAGACCTATATTCAGCAGTGGATTTGTGAAGGGCTGCAATGATGATGAATATATCATATTACATATATAGTATTAGTATATTTTGACCGGAGTGTGAGTAGGATCTTTTTTGTGTAGCTATGTACGTCTGTTTATTACGTATATAGTTAAATGAATTTTCTACCTAAGTATGTCGCCAGAAGTTCGTCTTTCAATTAGCAGGAATTAAGAAAAATCAGTCATATTTTTCCTCACAACTGAACTAAATATTTCACATCGTAACTCTGTTTGTGCTCTCTAAATTTTGTAGTTTCTTACCACACGCTTAGTCAAGCGCTAGAGCGATATCTCGTAATTTGTCTTCTGCTCGCGGCGTGTACGAGAATTTGTCGAGCCCTCGGTGACACGTATTGTAAGTATTCCGGTGTCGAACATTATATTTGCTTCTCTTGCTCTACTATACATGTTAATATATGTATATAGCGACCGCTTGACTTAGTGATACCTGACTACTGGTCTGTGTGTCTCAGGTTCGAGTCGTTGCCCCAGTCAACCTATATACTAAAACAAAAATTGTTGAATTAAGAGTCTAGTTGAGTTGTGATTGTTCCTTTGTCTCTTACATTGTAACCTAGCTTACCTCTCATATTGTCGCATAACGGTTACCTTGGACACCGGTAGCTTAGTTTGTAATCCTTTCTGTTTTTTTTTATAGAAGTAGAGATGACAAACGAGCACACAGTCTACGTGATACTGTTGCCCATAGACACTCACATCTGTCCTTAGTTTAGAATAAAAATACAGATGCGTTGTCTCCTTAAAAATGCTTGTGCTTGGAGCGGTGTACGACAGAAGGCAAATGGCGGATTCAAACCCACACCTTTTTATTTTCGCACCATAAGACTGTCGCTTTTTGTATTATGATACATCTCAACCAATTGGCAATATTAAAGAAGTCATCGTGACTTCAATCTAGGGATTGAACTTAAAAAAAATCTTATTTCCATTTTTTTAATATTATCGGCCTTATTTATAATCGTTGGTTAACGCACGGAGGGTTAACGCTTACTTAAATTAAGTATTTTTTTTATTTTTGTACTTGTTTCTTTCTATTATCTTTAAGTGAAAAGAGAGAAAGAATCTTTAAGCATTCCTTTAATTGACGTCCATTTTTATAAGTAAGGCCATGTTTAAGCTATAGAAAATAATAATAATAGAAAGCACATATAAAAAGCTATACAATTAACAAAGGCAGCAAGCCACAAGAAACACCATTTGCGTGCGCTTAGCGAGAGCATTTATTGCGGCCATTGTTGGCGTGTAATGAGTAAAAAAGGGCCTTTATTGTTGTTCTCTTTGCACATTGACTATGACCATAAACAAACTAGTGGACCCTTTTTCTTCTTTCTTTAAACGAGTTTTAAGATCTTGACTGTGTTGTTGCTCGCGCCTGATTTTCGTTGACATTAATTTTGTTCATAATTCATTTCATGTCGTCGGAGAAATTATTGAATTTTGTAATCGAATAATAGTAAATAAATTTAACGCAAAAATAAATATAAATGTTTGTATTTCAGAGTTTTTTTTGTGTATTCGCTAACGTAACCGGTCTTAAAAAAAGGGCTGTCAAACATAAAGAATCCATCCTTTCAATTACCTTCATATGAATCGGCCTATAATCGATGCAGAATACTTGATTTTTATGTTAATTTCGCCCTGGAATGAAGTGAGATGTGCGGTTGCTAATTGTATCCTTTACCAAGGCTTTAATAGTAATAAAGAACGAGATTTTAGAATTACAGCTATTTCAAATCAATACCAAATTTATTTAATTAAATGTTCAAGGCCTATCTTAAAACACCAATATTACTATGTATTAATTTAAAAAAAAAACTATATATTTGTATGAGTATACGCTTGAGGACTTCCGCATGAATGAAGCACGTTCTACTCTAGAAATCACGAAATCGCAACATTGAAAATTAAAAAAAAAATAACTTGATGTATCTTGTTAACTGACTTAAAGTATTCTTGGCAGTAATGGATGTATTTTTACCCTAGGTCGGTTTCTGTAGTTTGAGACAGTCAAATTATTATAACATACGATACCGTGGCACGCGTACCAACAAATGGCTGTTGTTCATATGCACGTATTATTGATAAATCAATGTGAACCCACCCGCGTGCTTGCTTTTTGTTCGTATCTTATCTAGCAATTGGGATCACGAAATCAAAGACTGGGCCTCATATATTATATTAAGTGGACAAGAAGACAATATAACAATATCCATATGTTGTAGTGAGTGGACATTACTATAAAAAATTTTAGGAAATTATTTTTACATACTTATAGTTAAATTTGTCCGTGAATATTTTTTTTTTATTCTAATTACTTTTGCACTGTATGTAGGGTGTGTGCTTTCTTGTTTCTATATATTTAACTAATTTAAATAAAATATTATTTTAGTAATAAGCCAAGTTAATAAAATATGCTTAGTTGCTATGTCTCATTAAAATGAAGTAACGTTCTTATTCTTACCTATCCAAAAATAATCTAAACAATTTTTTTAAATTAGCTTCAATCCTCTCAGATTTATAACGTTTGAAAGTATAAAAAAAGATTGAATACAATAACAAAATAACAATGTAACGTAATTTTATTTAGTTTTTTTTTTCATTATCATCATCATTACAGTCCTTCACAAGTCCACTGCTGAACATAGACCTCCCTCATGGAATGCCACAAAGCACGGTCCTGAGCTACCTGCATCCATCGACTTCCTGCATGTCTTACCAGGTCGTCACTCCATCTAGTGGGGGGACGCCCTACACTTCGTCCGGCGGTACGAGGCCGCCACTCGAGAACCTTTTTTCCCCATCGGTTGTCGGTTCTTCGAGCTATATGGCCGGCCCATTGCCATTTCAGCTTACTAATCCGTTGGGCTATGTCGGTCACTCTGGTTCTACTGCGGATATCCTCATTTCTAAGTTTATCACGCAGAGAAACTCCGAGCATAGCCCTCTCCATAGCTCGCTGAGCGACCTTGAGCTTCCTCATCCGGCCAGCAGTGAAGGACCACGTCTCAGTTCCATAGGTCATCACTGGCAACACGCACTGGTTGTACCGCATGGACAGTTTCCACGAGCTTATCATTCATATCGTCCACTTCATTGCAGTCTTCTAGGCACTGAAAACGGTTTTGTAACTCGAGCTGAAAGGTTTCGGGACTTTGGACTAGAGCACGAGGGGGACGGAGCGTTGACTTCATTAGACGAGACCTCTCCAACTTAACGTTTAGGTTCAGTGTGCCTCTAACCATCCGGTGATCGCTACCAGTTTTCACCCTCGCGATCACTGAGACATTACTGAACAGTTGTCGTCTGGTCGTCATAATGAAGTCAAATTAATTTTTTGTCGAACCGTCCGTTTTTTTTTTCTTCAATAATTATTAATTATAGTATGCAGCGACGGTTACGATTTTTGTCATAGAGGTATCACTTAAAAGGAAGGTGCACATTTTTACCTTATGAAGACTTAGAGATTCAACTGGGCGGATTTGCATATTATATGCATATCACTGTAGAAATATGAAAAATACACCATTACATAGGCCTTTTCGACAGATTGCCTTATGGGGAGTTATTTGCCGTAGTTGCCTCGCTATGCACGCGGGTTGACAAACGCAGTTTTTTTTATTATTTTGAATTGATATCAGGAAGATGCTGTTGCCCAAGTTTTCTTTCATTTCGCTCTGCCGCCTCTTACGGCACTGGTACACTGGTACTGGTACGATATGAAGTAATAGATATTCTTAAACCGCCACTTTACGGTGATGAATATATTATACATTAAAGAGAAAATGAAATATGTACCTAACTACATTTAATTTAGCGAGAATTAGTATTATCACAATGCAATTTGATTTGAATATTATACTGATATCGAAATGTTATGTTAACATTGTATGCTATGAAGTTTGATATTTATCATTTACTATACCCGTATAATATCCATCAAATAAAGGTCAAAGTGGATACACCGGCCGAGGCTTCGTGTTAAATCTAATTTTGTACAAGATAAACATTATCTTAGCAAGGCCAGAGTAGTCCGTTAAATACAACAGTTTAAGCTTAACACAGTTTTATTAGGGAGATATTTCCCAATTCGGTTGATTTATCGTTTTATTAAAGTTTCTCTCTATACATTTGACCTTTGGAATTGTGTTGCGGCGCATTTCGCAAATTCG
Organism: Parnassius orleans; assembly: GCA_029286625.1. Taxonomy (NCBI): domain Eukaryota; kingdom Metazoa; phylum Arthropoda; class Insecta; order Lepidoptera; family Papilionidae; genus Parnassius; species Parnassius orleans. Next base: position 2,994,334 of record JAGSMP010000051.1, read on the forward strand.
CTTTTGTTCGTTAAATAGCGGCGTTACATACCTTTGTTGTGCTTTATCGCCAATTGATTCTGATTGCGAAATAATACTTATATAGCACAATGGAATTAAACATTTCCTTGTACAAAAATCACTTATAATACTATAACAATTGAAAGACATAATGTCTGGGATATTTGATTATTAGTAAACTTTAAAATATAATATATATCTGGCCAAGATTTCGCTTCCATGTCTCTACTGCATCAAGATCTATAACGTTTTATAAATGTTCTTGTATTGAATGGATTAGTGTTTAGTATTTGATGAAGAGTTTTTATAATATACTTACTGTAATAAAATAAGTAAAATGTGCAAATTCTGATTTTATAGTTGCAAATTCTGATTGTTTTTCTAATTTTCCGTTTGCCTAACAATGCACATTACTGCATGCTGTATACCTATATACCTCATTTAATCCCATGACGACAAAAGTAATTGTATGGTTAAAATATTTAAACTGCACCTATTTCCACCAATATATTGAACTATTATCCGTTGAAATATGTGCCCGTTAACACCTTTACATTGCTTGACCGCATTTAAAATATTGTTAGGAGTTTCCCATCGCAATATTAACTCTTGCTGTGTTGTACGATAAAAAATATTAAATAGGCCAGGAGAAACGTCTAATAAATCCGTCATGCGGAAACACACTACAAATTTACAGCTCTATAAGGGAGTGACATCATGTCACTACGCCTCATAAGGGCGGTGAAAGCTCGCACAATCGAACTTTATGATTGATTCTATGCGAACGTATGTAACGTATGCTGCGTAATGCGTTTCCAGTGTACGTTAGACATACATTTTATACGTTATATAACGCCGCATTAGGAGGAGGTTGGAGAAAATGTAGTGGACAGATGCAATAATGTCCCACTTGACTTTCATCAATACGCTTTCTAACGTCGAAATTTACACAGCTTTTCTACAGGTGTTTCACTTTGATCGGTTTTAAATATTTAATTAACAAATGTAATTCAGAATTCATGATCCAATACGTCATTACGTACTAGTCGTGGTAGTCGTGACCTAGCGGTTAGCGCTAAGCTACAAGTCCCGAGTTGGAACCCTATACGAATTCAACATGCTGTCCTATATCAAAACACAGTATTGACATTAAAAATTTTTTTTTTTCCGAATCTATGAAAACATGGGCATAGTTAATCTCTACAGAAAAATGAAACACCTCCATTAAACCCTTAAAAACATATAAATTTTAATATCTTAAATCCTTTAATAGATGTGTGTAGTAACCTTTACAAGGGTTTTGTTTATATCTTTGCCACCTTAAATTTTAGTCTTAGCCCCTAATCTGTGAATTGAGAGCTGACATGCTTTAAGAGTTATTTCTTGAAGTCCTAAGCTTTTAAAGATGTGAACTAAAAATAAAATCTAAACGTAAACAGAATAGAATAGGAAATAATTTATTTCCTACACCGAATTCGAATCTACCACGGGGAGTGCTCTGAGGAATTGTTCGGATTAATTCCAGCCGCCAAATTTCACGAACGCACATCGCGTCAAAATTCACGATACCATCCTCACCATCTGGATGCTTGGCGGTCCACGACTGTGCGTTTTACTAGGACTTTTCTTCCTCGTACAACTTCTCTGTGGAATTGTTTACCACTGGCGATTTTTCCGGACCGATACGACTTAGGGACCTTCAAGAAAAGAGCTTAAACCTTTCTAAAAGGCCGGCAAAGCATCTGCAATTCCCCTGGTGTTGCGGTTGTTCATGGGCGGCGGTAGTCACTTACCATCAGGTGAGCCGCATGCTCGTTTGCCCCCTCTTCTATAAAAAACCCAAATATAAGTATATAAAAGAAATCAAAATGCAAAGGAACATATTGCATTAGGTTATTATATATTATAGCAGCACAATGTTCGGTCTTATCGCTGAAAGCAATTTTTCCCAGACACCCATCCTTAGTACATGTTTGTTCTAAAAAAAGAATTAATTTTAGTAACAGGCACTAGCCAATTACGAACCAAGTTGACACTATTGATTTATTATCCCGTGCTCGTTTTACTAGTTTTCTGGATTAAGTTTGTAATCGCTTGTCAAATCATATTACTGCCGCATGGACGACAGTGAGACCACCAGTGACCGAGGCACACTCGCAATCTGCAAGGATACGTCAAGTTGCATCTGCTATGAGCCTGCGTCATCTATCCTGATGTTTATCGATGGTGACATAAATGCATAAATAATTGTAAACAGATTTACCGCATGATTCATATACAGCCAGGTTAAAATAGCTCACGTTTAACGAAAATGACAACATATGTTACAAAGGAAGGTTATGGCTGTCATACAAGAATGTTTATTAATAATTTTATTTTGTATGACAAGATATACTGATAATAATATACAAAATTGTGTATTTCTATATTAGTGCAAAAAGGTCGTACAATGATTTAAGTTCCTGTCTTACAAAAAAACCTTACCTATAATTTCTTTCTGATCGTTTGTCCTGTATCACACTATCATAACTTCTTAGAGTTTTTGTTTGTATTATATAAATAAACTATGACATATTTTTTCGGTTTATAACTTTTAAGGTAAGAAAATATTACAAATATGTACTTACCTAAATGTATATTCCCTACAACATGTAGATTTATACTTTTCATATTGATAATACATTAAAAAGGTTTTATAAAATAATTTTTAGTTTCCGTTAGCAACTTTTAGTAATCAACAAAAATATATCTAAGTGTTAAGTATTAGTTGCTTTAGATAGACATAGCTCGTGGTTATGAACGTGGTTATGAAATAATACCATAAAACCATTTAAAGGTCACAATAAAACTGGCCGGCTTTTTAATGTCACTTAAAAATATCCGTGTTATTTTAATAAAAGATCGTGCAGAGACGATGTTTTAAGGGACTTGTTGTTTTTAATGCTAACTTTGCAAACTGTTATTTTAGCCATAGTAACCTTAGATTTAACTTTATATTAGTAATTATTGATGCCCATTAGTCGTAATTGTTCTACTACTATATTATGGGCCTCTTACACATAAAAAGATATCTGTTAATCGCCGCATATGATTGGTATATTGGCATATGATTTGTGCATGGTGCAAAGTAGAAATGTAAGTCTGAAACACTGTTGTAATAATGAAATTAGTAGAAAATGTCATACCTCCGTAAGGTATATCTATCTCATTTTCATGCCTTTTTCTTAATCGCCATCTATGACACCCATGTGGCGCGATGCAAATTATAGTGAAAATCTCTTACAATATGATAGGCGCTTGGTTTAGTGACCTAGTTATGGTATAAGTGCTTACATGTTTTTGAACTTCTTTCTATCAACTTCATATCTAATATTACACTAATAAGCAGTCATAAAACACGAAGAAAGCCTATTAAAATGTTAAAATTAGAAGATTCTTGTAACAAGAATTGCCTTAAATTAGAAAAGGTAATCACAGATTTTCGTCTTAAAAATTGTATTAGTAAAATCGAAGGTATTAGTCACATAATAAAAAGTTGATAGTTGGGAGAAAGGAAATATAAAATCATAAGAACTGGGTTTCGAAAGTGTCTTTGCAATATTATAATATGAATGTATTTCTGTTAAGAACGTGTATATTATATAAGGTGTAAATAGTAAATATACATGATGTCACGTAATTTCTAATAACTGCTGTAGAGTTTTATTACAGCAATCCGTACGAACGACGTTGAATCTTCGCATGAAGCTTGCATTATCACCATCGATGACTAATTACATAAATTACACGTCGATCATTAACACGTACAGTGGTGAGCATAGGGAAATTTACTTAATGATACCATATCACGATTTATGGACGCTAGATGGATTTGATCATACATTTTCAGATCGTACGTGCTTACTTTGCTGCCACTCGTAAAGCCATAAAATCTGATATGTGTTAAGTCGAAGGTTACAAATGATTATGAGTTTACTTTGTTTTAAAATTGAAGTTGAGACTTTAAACGTAAAAGCAATTTTATGTAATAGTACGTATTTCATAATTGTTTATTTAATTAATTATATGTTCTAATTTGCTTTAAATGAGTTGGATCTTGTAATGGCGGTGTAAGAATATCTTCTACCCCATGTCATCCCGTGAGTGTCGTAAGAGGCGACAGAGGGAAACAAATCAGGAGATGGGTAGCACCGTCTTTCTAATAACGACTAAAAATAAAAAACTGCAGTTTTACCTTTAAAGTCTCAACTTCAATTTTATAACAAAGTAAACTCATAATCATTTGTAACCTTCCACTTAGCACATATCAGATTTTATGGCTTTACAGTGGCAGCAAATAATGTAGATAAATATGGGCTCTTAGTTAAAGTTAAATAAACTATAAAAAGTCATTTTTTAAAACCCATTTTTATATACATGTACCTGTTATAACACTTGTATTTGCTTACATAAACCATGATAAAATATACGAAGACGGATGAAATGTATTAAATCACTCAGTAATTAATAAACACGTTTTTTATTAGTTTAGGAAACAGTTTGATAATAGATTATTGAATTTAATTTAATTCAAGTCTATTTACATCAGAGTTATGCAAGAACTACGATCTTCGATAAAATTTTAAAATAATTTTGACCTTATTATTTAATTTGATCAAACTTTAACCCGACTGCCACAGAAAGAGGGTAATGTTTTTCGAGAGTATGCATGAATGTTATTTATATGGTTAATTTAATTATAAAATAAATCTAGGTTTTTGATCAAATGCCTAGATTTTTTATCAAAAACCTAATTTTACCATAAACCTGCGACGTACATATTTCTTTAGCACGCTCTTTAGCCTAAACGGCTTGATGGATTTTAACATATGTGGTGTTGTTAGATTAGTCCTAATTATGGGAGTAACATAGAGTATAAATTTTTCTCTTTGCATTTAACCTTTATGCACTCGGGTTTTTTGATTACTGTTTTAACTATTGTTTGATTATTATCTTTACTAGCCCGTTATAGTCAGTAGAGTTTAATTTGTATCAATAGGATCTCGCCTGTAGTAGAGAAGATTAGCCATTATTGCCTCTCCTGGCTGAGGTATAAAAGATCGCAGTGACTTCACAACTTTGACCCTGCTCCCCATTGTCTGGGTATTTTACTTCTGATATACGATATTATAGTATCTTCATCTTCACCTCTGGTTTTTCCTATACTCGTCTCTTGCGTTACTCATAAGACGAAATACGGTGATGGATTCTCTTGAGCCGCCAAGTTAGTCAATACTTTTAAGTATTTCTACAGAAGTGTCTGATTCGACAAAATAATAATATTATTTCCAAATCGTATTAATAGTGTCACATATTATGTGACACTATTAATACGATTTGGAAATTTTTCTTTCCTTTTTTATTAACGGCTACACAAAAGTGCGTAAGTAGTATGTGTTACATGCTTGACTTTTATACTTTTTATTTCTATAACAGTAAAGGACATTAGGAAAGAGTTTATGTACTCGTAAAATTAACAACAAAAGCTTATGCATTTTGATCTCCCTCTTCTCTTTATAAGAATGATAAAGGAATGAATAAAACTTTGTACAGAATATAGTATTTTTTTAAATTTTCAATAATTCAGTTTGTCCATCTTGACGATATAACTGACGAGCGCCCACCAAC